>CAFUXE010000262.1:247743-307155 GCA_903364295.1 Serranus cabrilla
ACACACACACACACACCAACACAGTGAAACTGGCCCCTGTCAAATCCTATTACAGAAGAAGAATAAATGGTTGTAGGTTCTAATCCCCGCTGCTTGACAGACACACAGAGAAACAGGCAGACTGATAGATAAATGTGTGTGAGTGCACACTGCACTATTGCTTTTGAACAAAGTGTTTTTAAGTTTAAACTTAAGCATCACTTCCAGAAGGAAACTATGTGGTTCCTGCTGACAGCATCAATTTGAACACTACTTACTCCGGAAACCTGCTCCTAGTTATCAAAGCCATTTCCTCAAAAAGGAAAAAGGAAGCAATTTCTAGAAATAAAAGCAACGCTGCCTTGCTGCCAGTGATGGATGACGGTTTCATATTGACAAGAGTGTCTGTTACTGGAGAAGAATACAGTTCAGTATGTTGTGTTTACAGAGCGGCTGCTCTCGCTGATATGTGGTGGTTGTTCTCACACAGACTCTGCTTTTATGATTTATTAAACAATTACTTATTCATAACGCGAAGTCCGTCCAAACTTTTATTAAAATGAATCCTGCCAAACTGAAAATATGCTTTAGTATCCTCATGTGTTTGGTTTTGTTTAGTTTTATGATGAAGAAAATTGCCCGCTCATCAGTTCTTGTTGTGAAGTAAATGAGAAAACTCTGAGTACACTTTTAAGCCAATTCAATTTAAAAACCAGATCACGCCACAAAAGCCTTTAACATAATACGAGATTTCCTCTCTGAGGCTCTAAACTTGAGTTAAATGGGTTAATTGGGGATAATTCTTTTCAGAATCTTGATTTGGCCAAATTAAAACCCAATTAGGCAGACTTAAACAGATTTGGAAGATAAGAAAGATAAGAAAGATAATCTTCTATCAGCACTTTTTCCTCGAAGGCACTGTAGCACACATAAGTAGGATAGTGAGGATAGAGGGATGGATGTATTAATGACTGAGGCATGTGTTTGCTTCTTCCCCCCTATAGCTCTTATACAAGTGATTAAGATCATTTGGTGAAATAATAAACAAAAGTCCTGATTATTTTATCACTCTGGTGAGGGTTAAGCCACAAACAGACTATAAAATGTACTCTAAGGGAAGATTATGGAAATTGCATAACGTACTTCGGTCACATATATTGGCTCTAAACATACAGTACTGATCATATCATTAACCAACTAGATTAGTGGTTATATATTCATTTATGCTGCAAAAAGACCCATTCGAGATTGGAGAACTGTTTTTACATTGTGCCTGTAAAGTGTCTTTGAGCTTTCGGAAAAGTTCTCTATAAATAAAATGTATAATTATGATTATTATTACTATAATTTTTGGGATTCAGAGGGTTAAAAGATCAGAAAGTGGAAGCTGCGGATGTTGTTTCCAGCCTAAAGTCATATTTGAGACAACACAATCATGTGTACTTGGAGGACCAATTGTTTAAGTGGTAAACCTGCTGCTGTTATCGCTGTCAGCTGCATACGTTCTGCGATAGTTCAGGAAGATTGACAGGCATACTGTCGCAACAATCTGCCTTAACGCCAACACTTCTAGTTGCCTCCATGCTAAAGCAGTGGATCACCGTTTATCTGATTGATGAAAACAGGCTTGATGTTTGATTGATGGCTGGAGTGAAGGAGTGGCCATATACAAGATATCAATCACTGGTGTGGGGCTGGTATGTTTCACACAGGGACAGTGAGTGATGCCTCGACCCCTGAACCACTTAAAATCATTCATCTGACGGATGGGACAGAGAGTGACGGAGGGAAAAATATCAACAAGGAGAAGGTGAAGAAGAACAAGACGGGAAGAGATGTTGTGTCAGAGCTCGAAGCTATCAGCTTATTACACAGATTTCATGAGATCAAATGCAAAAACCCAGCTTTATAGCGGCTCCTCTGATGGAAAGACACTGTCATTATATGATATGTGGGCCGTGACGCGGATCTGATCAATGGAAATTACACTAATTGATTGATTGCTGGAGCGAGGGGTTCAGTCAGGCAGATTCGTTGTAAGCGTGAGGCCAGTTTGTCATCATCTAGCCATGATAAGTGATGTTGTGACCTGTGAAACGCTCATTATTCTTGCGTCAGAGAGATTGTCAGATGTCGTGAAAAATGAAGACAGATAGGAGGACACACAGACGGATTACAGCACTGAGTTTTACAACGTGGCACCCCAAACTGGCAGCCATCCTCTGTGGCACTAATAGATACAAAGATTGAATCAATTATTTATCTCACAGAATCACTTGATAGTAATTTAAAAAGGAGGTGAAGAAATGGGGGAAGCAGGCAAATAAAGAGACAGGCAAGCGGGTAAACAGACAAGACAGACACTCAGAGTGGAGAGAAATAATTTCTTTCCACCTTTTCACTCTGTTTCGACAGTTTTATTTCCTTTTCCGCGGCTCGCTCTCTCCCTCTCTGCTGCTGAGGGCTATGATTATAGCCAGTGATGGGGTTCAGGAGGGCTTTGTCTTGTGCAGTCTGTATAATATGCTTCTTATGAGATATTACTAGTAAATAATTCATACACTCAAGTCACACAAACAGGCACACAAGCACATTTGCGCATTAGCATGCACGTATCGTCCTGTAGTTACACGCACAGGCTCGCGCGCATGCATATATCCTCATACACTGAAGCAACAGCGGGGCTCAAAGTAGTTTTCCAGTTAAAGAGATAATTCAGCCATTTTTCAAGGCAATTACGCATAGAACAGCCCACTGGCAAAACTGCAATCTAAGCTTTATATTTTTGTGGTTTTAGCCATTTCACTGTCTTAAGTTATTTTGCATTTTACTGCATCATGCCTCAGTGTGGAGACGAGTGCAGGAACTTGTAAAAGCAGGCAGGAACACGATGTTAATCCATGGGCCTTTAACACGTGTGCATAGGAAATGAGAATCCAAGATACATTTACATCATATGAGCTGCATGGGTCACTTGCATTCAAAGGCAATTTGAATTTGCACTGTAATGCATAATAAAAATGTTAAATATTTTTAAAACTGTTGAAATTAGGCTTCTGAGGACCTTTGCATCATCATATCAGTGCAAAATCGGAACAAAATCCACATCGAATACATCAATTTTTATTCCAGCTCAAAAATGCCATATCTGTGTTTCCACACTAAAACCACTATTAGTCTCAAAAATCCCATAATTTCAGGCTCTATAACTGACAATCAAGTCTGTACTGAGTCAAGTGTCCCGCTTTCTCTTGTGACATGAGTTCTTGCTGGGAGGTGCTTATGTGATTTCCATGCTGTTTCATTCTAATAAGAGGAGATTTTTTGACACACTGCAGAGGTGCACGGCCTTAACAATAGTAATTAAAGGAATTTTCCACAGGAGCTTACAGTAAGTGTGATTACTTTAAATTCAGAGGAGGAAACCTTTCCCTTCAAGGCCCAGTGGGTCATCACCTAAGCATAGGTGGCATTTTAGAAGAAGAGACAGGAGACATTAATTCTCTCTTTCTCTCTTTGGCCTGAATCCCTTTCTTCCCCTTTTATTGCAAACATAAAGGAAGGAGATCCTTTTGTTTGTATCGGGGTCTATTTATTCATTTTACATTTTTTTGCTTTATCGCTGCACACAGAAACAGGACAAATAAGGATGGGGATGACGCGTGACAAAAGCCATAAGCTGAATCAGACCAACAACACTGTGGTTGTCTGGTGCGCGGCCTGCTTAGTCCCTGATGCCGTCATCTGTGACTTTAAATCTGCACAAAAATGTAATTTATCCGTCAGACTCGGCGACAGATGCTGGGGGTGTTTTAAGTGACAGCAGTAAAATGAAATAACACAAAATAAAGACAGCTTAGGAAATAAAACATTGTGGAGGTGCTGAGTAAAGACTTTTTTCCTGCTGGCTTCCTGAGCACCTGTTAATTATCTGCTGGATTATAGCAAAAAGCACAGTTGCTGCAGTAATACAGTACATTAGCTGCTGTATATGATATGCCCCAGTTGTTCCAGTTACACAACCTGAGGAAAATAGGCAGATTTTGGATCATTTGTTAGCTGCAGAGAGAATGAATGGTAGGTTACATGCACCCAGTTTATTACTTCCTGACTTGCTTGCTTGTGACAGCAATTTGATTTGTTATTGAACACGTTTTTAAGCATGACATATTTCATTTTTTTTCCCTGACAGTTTGCTTCAGGCAACACATTTGGTGTTGTCGTAAATTCTCCTGAGCATTCGTTTGACATATCAGCCATGAGAGCCACTTTTGTTCCAAAGTGATTCAAGATGTGAATGCTGTTATCAAGGACACATCCCTCCTTTCTCAGCTGTGGGTGTGTGTGGACCTCTGAAAGCTCATCTGCACATATGACCGGGACGGGAAGTTTGTGTAGTAATGAGTCGATCCTGTAAGTCTAAAAAGAGAATATGCCAACTTTTTAGGAGACCAGTCAACAAACGTGGAAGAAAACATTCCCGAGCAGAGATATTAAAATCTTCAGTGCAACCTGGAGAGATAATTAGACTGAAAGTGAGAAAGTGAGTGCAAAGTAGCAAAGCAAGAGTGCTTTTACACCAGATAAATACTTTTAGCATGAATTTAAAAGCCCCACATTTGTTGAACATCATCTAAAAGCTGGAAAACTGTGTGTCAGGTTTTTCTACTCAAAATCTGTAAAAAAAAAAACAAAAAAAAAACATTGTTTCTGTGAGGCGCTCACCTCTCAAATTTTAAACGTTTTTTAGGGCTTCACAACTTTTAATATCTGCTGATTATGTGCGTCACCACTATAGTGACTTTCCCTGATATATCAGAAAGTGAAGGCAGAGGGAGGACGGTTTAAAACGTAAATATGGGTCAGATTTTGCTGCCTGCACAAACGACCTTTGGGGTCATTTTAGATGTGAGACCAGTCTCTACCGGCTTATTTAATGTATAAAAAGTAACAAAAGCAGAAAAATGTTCCCTATGACTGTTATTATCAAATTATGTATTAATGTGTAAGCTGCACTTTCTTGTTCCTGCTAATTTCGGTATGGCTGCAACTTAAATTAAACTGCTGAGAAATATTCAAAATAATTACCCAGTAGCACCGATGTTGCCTGAACAATAGTCTTCATTAACTGTAATTTAGCACACAGAAAGTTGCAACACTGGAATAATAAAATGTTTATAATTAAAATTCTTAGTGTGTAGAGTAGCAGCTATGACTTTCAAATGATTCCAGTGGAGTAGATGTATAAAATGTATAAATAAAGTACAACATCATGTGTCCTCTACAGAACTTGAGTTAATGTACTTAGTTGTGCTCTTCCACTGGAGATGATAAACTGATCCAGTTGCAGTCTGTTCTAATAATACTCAGATTTAATTTGTTCCTCGTGAGCTCTTTGTGAAAACCAAAGACTGTAAATTAACCCATAAGGTTCACTAATGTGCTGCATGACTTGCTGTCGGTCGCTGGAGTTTAATTTCCCCGCGTGGAGTCGATGATGCAGGATGACAGTTCCCATAAGTTCCCAATCAGTGAGTCACCTGTCAGTTTATATGAATCCTTTCTCACGAGAAGAGTTACGACAGTACAGCTCTGAAAACAAAAGATTATACCCGAATGTAGATGGAGACGAGGATAAAGACCCAGGAAAGTATTGTTTGATACGGTATAAAAAGAGCCTCATATTTGCTCGTAGTTTCTATCTTTATGCTGTCTCTCTGAATGCTATTTTACATTAATGTACTGTCCTCTCAGGGACACGGTAACTCACATTGCTTTACCAAGCCCCGAGGACATTTTTCAATTATTAACCGCAGACTCAGGCACACACACCGCCACACACACAGTTACCTGCACATCCCCACACACACACTTTCACAGTCACACAGAGAGTGAGAAAAAGGCATTCAGAGAGTCTATGTACAAGCGGCTAATTTGATCAAAGAATGCTAATCATTGGAAGGAAAGAGGGCATATTGATGAGGGGTTTGTGGTAATAATGCAAAGTATGAAAGGAAAATGTGTATGGGAGAGAATGTGTGTCTTGTGTGTGCACATAAGTGTGTAAATGTGTGTATGATCCATTTTTAAATCTATACATCATCTACATAAACTTTTGACAAATAATAAACGTTGCCATATTTGAAGATTTGATAGAACCTCTTTTCACTTAAAAAGAGAAATCCTTCACATTCATCACAATGTCACAGGTATGTTTGGAGTAATGTGCCACTGCAGTAAAGGCGGCTGTCTAATAGTTTCTTTGTGTATGACATCATACATCAGCATGTATGTAGGTAAGTGTTTTAAACAAAACAAATAAGCTCCTGTAGTGAGTAACCAGTGGTGCAATCATGTACATGTCTGAGATCAAATAAAAATATAAAAAGAAAATATTAACTCATCCAGCCTAAAGCAATTTCACATGGCTCACATCCAATATGAGTTTCAGTTTTCTGATGAATTGTGCTGCTATATAGTCACTTTCCTTCATTTAATCACTTCCTGCCCTCCATCTGGATAACATGTATCATAATATTAACTCAAAACATGATATTCCCTTTTTTCTGTATAAAATGTGTAAAAATTGTTCATAATAATCTCAATATCCCAGAGCCCCAGTTGTGATAATGTTACTGTTACAGCAGTAGAGGTGTCCGAATTTCCGAGTCTGTGATTAAATTTTACATTTATACATTGATTCCAAAACTAAAGGCTTTTTAGACAGTACTCATGTTTCTGTCAACGAATTTCTATGTGTATTTTGAATTTTCGAAATTGCGCATAAAGGTTGAAGTGACTTTTCGTCATTTTGGAAAAATAGTTAATGTGCTAAATGGGAGATGGAGAAATTATTTTTTCTAAATAAGTTCTGGTGTGGCAAACAGTTAACTTGCATGTCTGATCAGCTGTTTCTGCTCTGAGGGTCAAGACAAGCTGACATGAACTAATAATTATTTTTTAACTTCTCTCCATTTTCTCTCATGTGTGGCCAAAGTTTTCCAATTAACAATCTCTACTTCTTCTACTGTTTCCTGATGGATTAGCCTACGGCAACACATCACACTGCCATCTTCTGATCAAAGTACAGCTTTGTTTATTTGCTCTAAACCAGTTGATGGTAACATCTCTAATTCACATTTTCGTTAATGCAACATTTACAAATTTTGCTTCAAAATGTGTTTTGACTTTTGTGTAAACACAGCTACTGACACTCGTGACTTGTTTCCTGATCCTGACACCCCTATCTAGTAGGATATTCATATAAGAATAAGAAAACTACAACCCTGATTCCAAAGACCCTCTTTATTATAAACTACCTGGCTAAATAAAATGTGGACAGCCACACAGTTCACCAGGATGGATTGTTGAACATCTTATTGAGAAAAAAAACATGCTCATTAATAAGCTGCTGGCACCTGGCTGCAGAGATTTGCTCCCCTGCGAGCGTTCACAGGGTCTGCCACTGAAGTCGGGCGATAAGTCCCGGCTCTCAAACGGCGTTCCAATTCATCCCAAAGGTGTAGGATGCTGAAGGGGGTCATCGCTCTGTGCATCTATCTAAATAATCTCGGTAAACAGCTAAACTTCAACACGATAAAGATAAACAGAAACCAAGCCGAACAGGCTGATGTGAGCCCTGCTGGCCCCGGTTTGTTCAAGGCACCATCTGCATGCACTCAGGGAGGTCAGCGCAAACAAAACAAACACACCCTGCAGACACAATTAAAAACAGTCCCTTTCTGTGGGAAACTTTTAATATAGACAGACAGACCCGTGAACCTTCCTCTGTGGTTCTCGCTTTCCCTCTCAATCAGCAACACACACACACCGACTGGATGCCAACGATGTCGCCACTGGTGTAAACAAACAGCGAGCAAGTAATATGTGATAAGCTGTGACCAGTTTGCTGCTAAATTTAGCCACATGGGATTAGACCCTGGGATCTCTGGCAGGCAGGGATGTACCAGGAGGAAAAAATGGACAAATTATATTTATCAAAGTGAAGCTGTAAAGCTTAATAATAAGTGATAAGTCTTTAGTCAGAGGCATTTTTACAGCATCAGATGGGGCTAATATTTTCACCTGTGCAACGGAATAAAAGAGCCTTCATATTTCCTATTCTCAGTTTTATTTAACTGTGATATTGCTGAGAATCACCTGAAGGAAGCTGCTGCACAGTCTGCCACTGTCAGTTCTGCATTCACACGAATGGGATGTGCTCTTTTTAATCAGATTGTATTATGAGTTTGTGCAGCTTATGTGAAACTAAACTCTGATGTGATACCGAGGAGACAGGGTTAGAAGGTTTTGTTTGTATCTTGGTCTTCTTTAGTCTCCTCAATGCATGTCAAGTGTGTGTGAACCTGCCTTTGTTTTTCCAGAAAGTTAGAAACAGAAAGCAAGCGCGTCACTGATCCATCTCTCTCACCTTGTCAACTTTTCTTTGCTGTGTTCTGTCTCGCACAAACCTCGGGTGACGACGACAGGCCGACTGTGTTCTGCATTAATTACAACAGAGTTAAGTGATGTGAAATGAACACGGAGCAGGATTCGCGGTGAAAAATAGATTATTAAATAAATAAATAACGCACTCGGAAGCAGATGTGACCAAATGTCAAAAATGGATTCGCTTATTTCCTAACACTAAACATGACACGAGGGCAACAAGTGTCAGTTCTGCTGAAATCAATGTGCAGCAGCATAATGATGCCGCTCGCTATTCCAGCTATTATGATGCTTTCAAGTGCTGTTTTAGCATATTCTAATTACAAGTTAAGCACATACAATATGAATGGTGCAATTAGAGAGGTAAATATGAAAATGTAAGCCAATGTTTCAAAAAATTCAAACCAAATTGATTCTAATTAGCAAACTATGTATGTATGACTCTTGCTCTTAACTTTGTTTAAAGAGTTTTTTTTACATGTTGATATATATATATACAGCAGTTGTCTGACAATAATTGATGTGCTTGTTGCCAAAAAAATACTTTTTAAAAAATGTTATCATAAAATGCAATGCTTGAAAAAGTTGTTTTTTTTTATTATTGAACATTGGAAACTTTTGTTATCAACTAATTACAAAAAAAATATACATATAATAAATATATATATAAATGTATAAATTTATATAAATATATATATTATATAAATATAAATATGTTTTCATACAAATCTCAGATTTTACTTCACCGGGACTTTAAGGGAAAGTCGCTGCATGAGTGTGTTATGTCACACATTTATAAAGCAAATCATTTAAATCCAAAATTCAACGGAGACACTTGAAGAGCTGCCAGTCTCTTTGCTGATGGACTTATTCACTTAGAGTAATTATCCTAATAACTCAAAATGAATGCGCTAATGGTAATTTATTGATTTCTAAATGCTTCACATAACACCTTTGGCTCGGTAATGGACGGGTGGCAGGAGGTACAGTGGGGAGTTTAGCTGGAGTGGAGGACAGGGGAGAGAGCACACATCCCTGTGGTGTTCACAGCATGGGGGTCCCAGGATCAAGATGCTCAACCAGCACTAACTGAAGAACACCGGGCAGAGAGCATGCTGGGAAGCAGCTCCAGCGTGTGTGTGAAGGTCACACTCTGATTAGTTATTGATCTGAATGAACTGTATGCTCTAATGTTTCCTCATAATTATTTAAGCAGAGACTGTCTGCATGTGTGTGTGTGTGTGTGTGTGTGTGTGTGTGTGTGTGTGTCCGTGTAAAATAACATTATGTCTCCGACTGCCTTTATTTTTCACTCATAATTATCATGTAGACAGAGCGTATAATGATGCATGATGGAGATAGTGGAGGGGAGAAATGGAAAATAGAGGTGTGTGTGTGAGATGAGAGAGAAAATAACAGCAATACAGCTCTTTGCACCTGGCCTCTCACACCTCTCTTAACACAACATAATGATGGACAGACGCTAAGTAGTCCACCTCCTTTACCTTCAGCGGTACCCTATATGAAGAAGTGTACCCTTATTTCCTCTGGAATATTAAAGTGTAGGTGCTTAAAAACATCTCTCTTTTTATTAGACTTCTTTTACAGCCTACGTTTGTTTCTCTTTGGATAATATTCACTGTTTTATGGTTTTTAAGTACATGCCAGTTACCAAAAAAGTAGAGATGTTCTCTTAAACAGAAATTAAACAGAATGCAATAATTTGTTTATACTTTTTATGTCATATGGAGAGGCCAAAAAAAGGATTTTCCAATGCAATGCAATGCCAAATAGTGCAAATTTTTGGGGATAATTTGTTTGACTCTTTTAGTATGTAGTAGAGTATTACCCTGCTACTCAGGGTGGTTGAGTCAGGTAGAGAGAAGGATAAATATGAAGCCATCTCTCTCCACACTGCTGGCCAGAAAACTGCTGGTCCGAATGGATTAGGAAATGTATTATATTTAGAGAAATTTAGATGTATTTAGTATGTATTGCAGCGAGTACATTTTTTTAAAACGTGACACCTTGACCATTTGTGAATTTCCTCTGTATATTCACAATAAAGAGGTTTTCAGCAGTTTCCAGAACAGAATTGCTCGCCATCCAATTGAAATCTTTGATCTTCTTCAAGGTCTTAATGTGTCTTAATGTCTTTTGGAAGGATTTTTGACAATTTTTATCAATTCTTAAGTAGCAAAAAAAAGGTCAAATTTCGCACCAACTCTGCATCAAAAATGATATAAATTGCTGTAACAACTTATGAGACATAATTGAGCATAAGAATGGCAATCATTGTTAGAAGGCTTTTTATGATCCTATGCAGCACACAACTAGCAGGATCTCCAACCTGAACACCAGAATAGACCGGCTCGCGATATGACAAGCACACGTGTTGCGTCTTTGTTGACCGTGAAAAGATACATCCTTGCATTCCTTTAAGAAACTGAAATGTACAAGAACAGCCGGCTCTGAGCCACGAATGTATAAAACCTTCAACCATCAAACCACATAAAAAAACATATCATGTCAATCCCCTTGTTAGAATGTTCTAAGCCTTTATACACTTTTAACATTTGAAGTAATTAATTGATGAGGAAATAAGTTTTTATGACTAGAGCAGCGTTAAATTCATCTTCAGGTTCCCAGCTTTCAGATGGTGTATATCACTTCTATGTGGCATCTACTGTTGACCTGCTACCCCCCCTAAAGCCCCCTGTCTGCTAAGGGCTGCTGGGGGCTCAAAATTAACAAACAGATGTTACACACACACAAAAATAAAATTGAGGCCAAGGGGTCCTGACCAAGTGTCCACATGTGTTTGGAATGAGAATGAGTTGTAAAGGAGTTTTGGGCCACAGCTGGCAGTGCGACATGACACTTCATCCATCCTGGTTTGTACATTTCTATTGGCTCCTTCAACCTGCATCTGTACTTGTTACACTTATCAGATTAGAGCTGGTTTCCTTTAGTCAGTTCCATTTCAGATCAGCTGGCACAATGCCTGGATTTGCAAAGCTCTGATGCTAACAAATCTCTTTCTGACCCTTTTATCTTCCTATGCAGTTTTTTATGAGCAAGGAGTATTGTAGGAAAACATGCTCCTCATTTTCATTCAGTGCTGACTGTTGCTTTTGCTGGCTGAATGACAAACATTACTGGCCGCAGATTATTATCAAGTGTAGTCAGCTAACTTTGATCCTGTAACAGCTCAAATGCAAAGCAGTTCCTCTACTAAAAGCTAGTGAGTGTAGGGAGAGTAGCATATGATATATCACTCTATAACTGTCAGCGGACTGCTGGTTTTACAGTTTAACAAGAACATCAGAACGGAAACTTTACAGTGATGAAATAGCGAGTCATTATTCTACACCTGTCGTTTTAATGTGCCAGATACATACAGTACTTCAACATTTTCTTCTGCTCGTCTCATTTCCAGGCCATAAGAAGCTACAGGTTGTCAGAATTAATTGGATGCCACTTAAATCTGCAAGAGGTGATTAGAGATCTTTCAGTTATTTATAACTTTGGTTACAGAGAAAAGTTTTTCATAAAAGTCACTTAAGGTTCTTGAATTGCATTAGGTATTTTCTGTCTTGGTGCATCTTTGCGGGAAATGACTGTTCGTGGCATTTCTAAAGGCTTCTACAATGACTAAACCAAAAGGACAAATTATGAACAAACAGACAGATATGTTTTTGTTTTCCGCTGCCAAAAGACAGTGTCAGGCCACAGAGAGAGAAACAAAATCAGTCGCTCGAAAAAGGGCTCATGAAATCAAGTATTTCTCCAATAACACTGACAAGTCAGAAAAACCTCATGTCAATTTCAAACCTTCCAAATATCTAAAAATATTATGTATTTGCAGAAGTTCACACTTTTAAAAAATCTAAAAATATACTAATGCACGCCTGCAAGAGAGACAGATGTCACAAAAGCTGTTTTTTTCCACAGTTCTTGGAATTGGATGTCTCGAATTAAATGAAATGATAACACAAACCTTTACATAAAAGAAAACAGTGCTGTGTGTGTTGGAAATAAAGTAGATTGTTTAGTATTAACCCTCTGAACCCCAAAATCGGGCAGTGGATTTAAAAAGCATGTATTCATCACAGACAAAAACTGTGAAGGCACTGGCAGACATTATGTATGGATATTCAACTATCCAACACAATGTGTATAATGTTTACAACATACAAACAGTGTAAATCAGTCATTCCAGTTAATGCAACAGCTGGCTGGCTTTTTTTTGTTGTTGTTGTTGTTTTGTTACTTCACCCCACAGAGTGGGAGTGAAGTATTGTCTGAAGTATTGTCTGTCCGTCTGTCTGTCTGTCAGACAGACTGTACAATCGGCTTTCCATACTTTGGGTGTATACAAGAGCGCACTTCCAATCACCTTTGGTGTATGTGTGTCAGTGTCTGTGTGTGTGCGTACCAGCCTAATTATCAGTGTGTTTGCAATGCTAGATGAAAGAGGAGAATTATATACTCATACTTGATACTTGACTGACAAGACACACTCATCTGCACATGCACTGGAGATTACCTGGCAAAAGGATGCCTTTGGCGCCGGCTTAGTTTGCTTTAAGCCTCATTTAGAATCTGTTGTTTGTGCAATTGAGAAATGTGAAGAGGGAATCTGAACAGCAAACTCCAAATAGCTTCTGGACTGTTTAACCAGGACTGGCACCAAGACGGGTCTGGGTAAAATCTATGCAAAAACAGTGAGAGCACCTGAAGAAAGAAATGTGGAGATTTAAATGGTTAAAATCAAGTTTAGTTGTGTGTAGAGGAAAGATGTTGTTAACTAAAACTGTCAGTGGGTGCAAACAAACCAATCACATTCACACATGGCAGGCACTCAGTTTCAGCCTGTCTCATACTGTTATATTCTGATTACTTTCTCCAACAGCTCCTCTTCTTGATATGAATCAGTACTTTCTCTCAAAGGCTCTCTACTGTCTCTTCAAACATTAAGACGACAGTTAAAAACATTAAACCTCTGAAACTCAAGTTGTTTTTCGCTCTTTTTACATATAACTCACTGTGCCCTTGAATTTCACCACAATATATTTGTCCTGCACCTCTATGATATCAGAACAATCATTGCCAGAAGCTTGAATAACTCAAACATGTCTTTTGTGCAGAATAACCGTTATGACATAAATCATAAAAAAGAAAGAAAACACAAGTTGAATTTCTCAGACAATATATTTTCTAAAAATTGGAATAAAATAGAATTGATATATTTCCAAGTGCCCAGAAGCTCTACTTACAACCTCTCCTGTCCTCTCCCCTCTGATCTGTGAAAACAGCAGGCCAAGGTAACAACACGCTACTAAAGTAAGGATTAATCTAGTTTGCAATGTCAAAGTGTAAAAAAAATAGTCTGAATTACAGCTGAGGTTGCAAGGCTCTGAGAATAATCAAGTTGGAAACTAACAGGAATTTCTTGAAAATATTGGAAATAAATTGTAAATAAAGGAGTTATTTGCTGACTGTTTTTACCAATTAAATGAACACAGAAACAAACCTTTTACCGTATCACAAGTAGACATTATTGATTTATTTTTCAAAATAAATAATGAATTTCTCTGATAAATTATAATTTTTTACATTTTGAATAAAATGGAATCTATATATATAAAACTTTTCCAAGTGCCTACAAGTGTCACGAATACTGGAAACAAAAATGTGGGTCTCCAACTATTTGCACTTTTACAACTTCTACTGACAACCTCTCCTGCCCACTCCTCTCTGGTCTGTGTAAACAGCCTGCTGTTTTGTCTGATTTTCAGTGAATATTTGTCACGTGACCTTTCATCTCAGAAAGCAGAATCAATAATGGTTTTACAGTTGCCCTGAGAAGCTCAGAACTGAGTGTTTTCTACATAATTTGGTTAATACAAATGGTTTGTTTTTGGCGATGTTTTAAATGAGGCATGTAGAATACAGTGATTTTGACAGAAATAAAAAATCTTTAAGCTCTATTATGGTTACTTTCTTGAAAAGAAACGTATGATTTTTGACAAAAAGAGCGTTTGTGCATCAGGCTAGATTTCAATTATGTTCATTCATTTTAATGGCTGACTGTGTTGCAGAATGAGATCATATCCCAGATCAGATGTGTAGAGTGTCCACTGTGCAGAAATTAAAAGAGGTTTTGGTGCCATGGACCTCTAACAAAGGGAATGGAAAAGCTATGAAGAAGCTGCAGAAACAGACTAAGCCACAGTTTGGTTGTTATGCCTTAACTTTACCAAGCCTTGACAATGGTATTTTCACACCAATAAACAGATTTATTTTTAAATAGTCATTTGTAATCTCTTTGGAAGGCGCAAGATAAATTATTCTGTCCTGCTGATCGGGGAGGCAGATCAGACAAGGCCACGGACAAAGAATGGATTTTGTTGCTTAATTTGAAGGACTTGTTGGACTAAAACTGCCAAGGGATGTTTGTTGCTTTTTAAGTTGGTTCACATTTGTTTTTACAGACATTTTTCTGCACTTTCTGTCAACAAATGGGTTAGAGATATTCTGAGACAAACAACTTCTAAAAATGTGGTAAAAACAGGCTAATAAAGTAAGGATTGATCCAACTTTGCAATGACTTAGTGTAGGAATAGTTGGAATTACAGCTGGGTTTGAAAAGCTCTGAGAATGTTCAAATTGGAAACCAACAGGAATTTATGGTAATTAACAGAAAATACCAGGATATAAATTGGAAATGTAGGAAATGTTATTTGCTCAGCCTTTATTTACCATATCAAATGCACACAGACACAAAGCGTTTACCGTATCATAAGCAGACATAATTCATTAATTTCCAGAATAAATCCATTAATTTGCCAACACTAATTAAGGATGAGCGGTTACAGATAATAAATGATAATGAGGCTGGATGAATGAAAGGTATAAAGGCCGACAATGTGGGCTGTGTGCAACATTAAAAGTAAACAACTAATTTATGAAGGAAATGTTTTATAAAAAAGAATGATTGGAAACAGGTCAATTAAAACTCTTTAATTAGCAAGCTCAATCAAGCTACAGCCCACATCCTAACATCTAGTTAGTAAAAAACTAGCAGGTGTTCACAAGCTTAGAACTGTGCACTTTGTGTGGACATATAGAAATATAAATAAATATATTTTCACTCCACTTAAAAGTTTCTGGAAAGCATGTGGTCCTTTGGCTCAGACAGTGCAGGGGCGTCAGCAGGAGTGTGGGCTGCACATCAGAGAATGCATTGTGCATGCAAAGAACAGGCTGCTGGCAAATGATCTGTACATGTGATGGGAGAGTGGAGTGAATCTAGTGCAGGTTACAGTCCAATTTAATGGGTGTATACTGTTACTATAAAGTAACTGCAATGAAGGTCTAGAAGCAATATATATCTGTTCTGCAAGTTAGACGGTGTGTGGGTCTCTATTTCTGATGCACCCATCCCTCTCCTACACACCTGTTTTTGTTCATACTGTTAATATGAACATGAAATAAGACCCAGTTTAGCTTTTAAGTATATCCACCTCTCCCCAAAGTTTACAATTAAAGGTTAATTGAATCTAATTAAGGTATGATTTCAAAATAAAACTGCAAAAATTCCAAAACTCCTATGCTTAACTTCCCTTGACCTTTTCCAATAATTTACCAGAATTGTTTTTGAGAGAGTTCCATATTTAAGAGCCAGCGATGTGTTACTGGAATCCAACACAGAATTTACAAGACTTAAAATATGATGCCTGAAATAAAACACACAAGAAGTCTTATTCTCCTTTACAATAACTCCCTACATGTCTACAATCAGGTAAGCAAACCCAATACAATATGCAGTGATGAAGATCAGTGTATATGATGGAATAATGGCATTGGAGTGTACGAAAGGCCACTAAATCTGGGGGCTGGCTATTCCATATTGCAGTGAAAAACCCTGTTTTTAAACCTTTTGCAACCCTAATTACAACAACTCCTACACTCAATAATATGTTGCTAGCGAGTTACACCTGCGCCAACAACTTTCATCCAAACTGTAGACTTTATGTCATCTGATGAGGCTCTCCCAACACATCAACAACAACAATGTGAAACAAATTCACAAAACAATCTGACTGAAGTGGGGGGCGTCCCGGTGGATCTACGGAAGTGTGCATACCACTAAGGCATAGTCATTGCAACACAGCATCTTCCCCTCTGTTTCCCCCTTGTCTAACTCTGTCAGTAAAACCGAAATATGGCCCTAAAAAAAATCTGACGAGTGCATTCACAGCTTTGAGCTCCCATGGCTGTGGCTGCTTTCCATTTGGCTAACGTGACTCCTCGTGAGAAAGGGATGAAACGAAATTAGCAGAATGGAAAGTACCCATCATGTGTGCTAGCTTTGGTCTGGAAGAAATTAGAGAAACACAGGAAAGCTTGTTGACAGCATTATAAAGTATCTGCATTTTTTTTTCACTGAGTACTACAAATGCTATGATAATTATGTTCCTGTCTAAATTTATGGCCCTTCACACCCTTGTTCCACCTACACTCACTTATTCTGCCTGATTTGACCTCTTCCCAGAAGTGTGTGGGCTTCAGCCTCAGCAGAGGTCTAATCAACCTGAATAATTAAGTGTGGGAAGAATCTTTAAACTATTAGAGAAACTATTGCATTGCGGCATACATTTGACCTCAATTTCTTATAATTATAGCTTTGCAGGACGAAAGTTCAGCACAGATTTACCTAGCTTTTCTCTAGTATAAAAACGGACTAAAATAAACTTACCTTACCCTTGTCTTTCTTTCTTTCTTTCTCTCTACTCTATGGCTTCCCCCCTGTCTCCCCCTTCTCTAACACTAACTCTATGGCTCCCACTCTTTGTTGGCCACTGACCCTTTGTTCTCAGCAAGACATTTGTTTGCAGACATAAGCCAGTTTGCTCATACAAACAAACATTCTCCATGTAAGCCAATAATGTGTTCGTGCACTGATGAAGGAAAATGGAGTTCAAACATGTGTAGGTCTGGCTGGCATCACAGCACTAAGCTAGGGATTGTTATTCAAAACAAACTTTGCACAGATTCAGCTTGTTAACACATGGCTCTTTGGAAACCGAAGGAATCAACCATTAGTTACATTTTTATGTTTTACCAATAATGACAATTCAAAGGTGTTCTGTTCTTTTTCCAAAGTAGAGAAAGAAATGATAATTCTCCTCATGAGTGCAGGTTGGAGGGAAACTTGGTGATAAGAGCAGATTGCTGCAGGCCTGTTCAATTCACTGAGCCCCGAAAAACTAAAACACAACACTCTAAATCTGCTCCCTGGGTCTTTGGTTTGGAAGAAGAGAAGAAACGCAAGCAAGACAGCGAAAAGAACATAAGGAAGGAAGGAAAAACAGACAGATGGATGGTTGGATGGATTGACGGATGGGCGGATTGATGGATGGATGGTTGGATGGATGAGCAGATTGTTTTGTAATAAAACTTGGCAATAAACTTAAGATTGCCGCAGGACTGTTCAATCCACTGATCCTGAAAACCAGAAAAACAACAATCTGTTTTTATCCTCAAGCCATGCCAGCAGTCCTCCCTCCCTCTTCCTTTCTTTTCCCCCTTTTTGGGGCTATCTCTACCTATTCTCTTCCTCTCAAAATCTATTTCTCTTGATCTGTCTCTTGTACACTTCATTCACTCACTCTTCTGTGTCTCACCTCTTTTCCCCCCTTTTCCAGAATCTTTTTTTTTTTACTCCCGTTTTGGTCCATTGGGAAATCAAAGAACTTGAATAACTTTCGTATCACCACGGGAACAAAAACTCATATGGTCGTCATGGGAACACACTTGTCCCGACACCACAGGAACCGTTTCACTTGGTAACCAGGGGAAACGGGACGATTTCATGTTCTTGGTCCCTTTGATTGGCTTGCAGAGAGGAAATGCCAATTAAATATTGCTGTGAGCGAAGTAAACTTGTTGAAGTCGAGCAACTTCTGTGAAAGAGAATAAAGATGCAGAGAGAGAAGCAGGTTACAGTCAGAGTAATAAAAAAAAAACGCGCTCGTATAAAACCAACAGACCTGTGGATTGGCAGGCTGACAGTGACTACAGCAGGCAGCTGTGCAGGTTAAGATCAACAGACTGTAATGCAAAGACAAAATGAAACCCAAGCAAAAACCAGGCTTCACATACAGTAGGATGTTGCAACACTTATCTGCCATATGTGCATTAAAATAGTCACATCCAGGCATATCTAATCATCCCTCCTCTCTGTACACCAGCATTATTATTAGGTTGGCTTCACTGTGGATGAGGAACACCATCTTTGACATTTAGGCCTTTATAGCTACATGTTATTATACATACACGTAAAGTTTGTGGTTGTAAAAAAGGCTGCAGTTCCTGTGAATTTAGGCTACAAAACGACTGATCCAGGCAGTATCGGAGCAATTTGCGATTCTGGTATCAGGATCTAGTAAAAACAGTTTACAGTATAAATATGACCTGACAGAAATTGGTTACTCATATTTTCCTCTTTTAGTCTACAATCTCTATATATATGATGCATTTAATACTACAATTTTATGGAAAAGTCATGTACATGTAGTGTATTTTACAGATTTTAATGTCTGCTAGATTGTGTGTCTTTATACACAAGAAGCCATTCATTACACATTCATCAAGTCATCCCTGTGATTCATTAACGTGCCTCTCCTCGTCTCCCTCCACCTCATTATGTGTTGAATCACCTTAAGACAGACACAAATATGTGCACCCACATGCACATGGCTCACAGCCGCGTCTTTCTCTGGGTTTCAATGCGTGCGTAATTATCAGTGTGATAATTAAGAGTTGCATTTAAATGGGTATTGAAAAGTCTGGAGTCAGAGGGAGATGCTGACCTCGACATGAACCCGAGACACACAAACACACACACAGGTGCATTTAAATTGCACACGCACACTCCTGTGTACCAATAACACACGTACACACAATTACTTTGATTAATAGACATAATTTCTGCTGCAGTGGCTCCAACACCACGTGTCATTGCTGTGCGTGTGTGTGTGTGTGTGTGTGTGTGAGGAATAATTTACTCATAACTTCTATTGTGACCTCGTGATGAAAACAACATGCAGATGCAATGTTGGAAATAATTATTGACGTAAAGTTAACCAATTCAACATTTTGATAAACATGTTACTCATTATTGATGAGCACAGTTTATTTTCCTAATTGTTTAGCCCTTCAGAACCCAAATGAGAAAACCAAAACATATTTGAACTTTTCATCGTCAGGCATTTTTCAGTCATTCATGGAATTTCAGGTAAGTGTAAGATTTAAAGTGACAGTACTTGCGAGGGACGTCTTGATTTGACCTTTCAAGTTCTATCAACAAAACTGAGCAGCCGACATGGAAAATAACATTAACACTTCAAGACAACACAGTGTAAGCAGGCATTTACACCTGAGCTGCTTGGTCCACTTGAAACAAACTCTGGTGAGTTTTCTCAGATAGTCCGTTTGATTTTTATTGGTGTGAAAGCCCAAACGACCTCTGTTGTGGACCAAAGATCTGACCTCTGATCCGCTTTAAAAACAGGTGTCTCAGTTCACTTCCAAGTGCATCAGAGTTTAGTTCGCTGCAGGTGAGAAAGCAGTTTGTACCAAAGGAAGGAAGCGATGAGAATCAACACCGTAGCAGATGAAATAAAGGCTGTTATCGAAATATGGTCAGACGATCACAGACACAAAAAGAAAGAAAACAAAGTCTTCTAATTATTTAGCAACAGAATGGTCGCTAATGGATTCAATCACATAGCCACTCAATGCCGCATAAAAGTGAAATAACTCCCTGCCATCACTACATTAAAGCCTGCGACTTGCTGAAAAAAATTTGGCAGCCCTTTTCCTCACATATGGACGAAGGACAGCGTCAACACAGCACATTTGTTTACAATGCTTGGTGCACTTGATAAAGCACAGTGTGAAAGCAAACCAAACCAAATGAAAAATGCGAGTGAGTCCACCAGGCTTCATATGTGAAAGCGACCTAAGTTAACAGAACCCTGCAGCAGCTCTTTTCCAGAGACGATGGCCACCGCTGCAGTCGGAAATGACAGAAAATAACAACAGGACTGGAAAATCTTCCTGCTTCACTCAGGTCAAATTCTTGCCTTCAAACAGGGGTTGGTTGTTGCACTTTCTGCTGTATTTCTCAGCATAATTTTTCTTAAGAAGGTTCCAACAGGCAGAAAATGAAAGGCGCCAGCTTTTAATTAATATGTGAGTCAATGGTAAGTTGCTCTTTGTCTTGTTTTTGTGTTCATTGCTTCATCCATTGACTGGTGAAATAAGTAATTGCTATAATATGAAAAATGTATGATTTAAAATATGAGCATATGGCCTTGTGTGGTACATTTTTAAAATGATAAATATACCACAGTCATCTTCAATCACAGTCTTGAGTGCTGAAAATATAAAAAATCTAATCTATTCATGACCTTGAAATCGGAGGTGTAATGGAATCATGGATTTGGAGAATCACCACATCGGACCAACTTCTATAATCTTTTGTGGAACAAACACATTTTTTTCACGGCAGAAAAAACTTAAAAATGCATGCAAGTGTACTGGTATCAAGGTCCACTGACTCAGAGCTACCAGGGGGCCGGGAACATCAATGAACAGGCTGAAACTGGTGGTTTAATACACATTTGTTTATAGGCTTTGGCAGGTGGAGACGCCCTCCTGCACACTGTGATCTGCTCCAGCCTCACACCCCAGGGACCATGCAGGCCGTGCCAGGGCCAATATATTTTCACTAAATAATTTGGCTCTGAGTCTATGATGTGAAAAAAAAATAATACAAAACTAATACTAAAGACCCTCATTGACAATACTGAATATTTTTTTATTATTTTTATGATAAAACACAGTAATTTATAACTGCTCCTCTGGCTAAATGCACTGCTTTGTGTCCCTCTTTCTGAATCAGAGTGAAAGTAATACTTTTGGTTTGGTTTGTATTTAGTCTGGTTTGCTTTAACAGTGCACAAGTGTAAGCAAACCAAATTCTAATAAAGGAAATATACTTGCAGTATTATTTCTTATTGGTTGTGAAGTTGGAAGTGGAAGACGCAGAGACGGAAATAAACAAAGCAACATGGAGCCGAATCCACCTTTGATTATACTGGCCGTAATCCTGCTCTGCTGTTCTGGTGTAGCTCACAATCGGCTGCGTTTTGCTTCATTTCCTGTAATTGTGTTGGATTATATTCAACCTGCAATTAAACTGCACTAGGGTTCATTTGGACTAAACTTTGGGTTGTGAAAATGCCATTAGCTGCTCCTCTTTAAACTTGATAGAAGCCCAGTTTGCAAAATAATGCACTGGCTCAGTGCCACACAACTGATCATTACTTTGTGTTATGTTCATATTAGACGCCATGATTGTGTGCCTTAAAGTCATAATTTAGATCATATTAGTTCATGATTACCTCACCATTACTTGTGCAATGGAAAAAAAAAGAGGATCATAATTCGAGCAGATTTTTTAATGAGCCTTCAAAGGCAAAAGCTAATTTTCAATAAGTGTCAGTTGTTATGTTTAAAGCATTAATTAAGAGACTAAGAGAGAAGGTGAAGACATAGTTACACATACTTTGAGTAAACATTGCAAGATAAAAAATAATATTAGTGAACTTTCTCTGGGATTTTTTTAAAACTACAATGTGTTTGTATGGATACAAGAGTATCTGTGTTGTTGATAAGGTGAATCTTAATTCTCTCTGACAGCCATTACGAGAGTCCCGCAGAGACACAAATGCACTGCTGCTACGGACCTCACAGGTGAGTCATTATTTAACAGATGGCATTGGGAGACCGCAAACATAAACACACACACATACACAGAAACGCAGACAAACACGGGATAAGCCCAAATTCCCAAACATACACACACTTCCAAAGCCCAAATCTCCCTCTTGTCCTTGGCTGCCCTGTGAAATGAATTAAACATTTTACACACACACAAACACACACACACACACACATTCCTGTATAGGCATAGAACTTAGGACCGGAACACTACAGATGGGGGTGAGGACCATCCTTTCTGCTACACTTTTACCCCTTTTCCACCAGAGCTGGTTCCAAGGCCGGTTTGGAACTGGTGCTCATACTGGTTCACAGTTGGTTCAAGTTGCAAACCGTATCCGACCCAGTTTGCTTTTCCAAAGACTCAAGAGCCACGTCATTATGTCACTGTGTATGTCTGTATACGTCTCCGCTCTCTCTGCAACTATAATTACAACTGCAGACTACATCTTCTCCTTACAGATGTTTTTCAAGCCGACACTGGCACCCAAATACCACTGGTACAACACATGTGTGGTGCTCATCTTGATAGGTTCTTATTAACACTGAGTAAGCTAACGCTAGCCCGCTAAAGTTAGCCCATTAAACGCTAGCTGTATCAATAACATTGCATTCAAACATATCAAATAAAAGCCCCTGACGAAAGCAGTTTGTGGATCAAGACCAGCATATAGTTGATGCCGCTGTGGAGCCAGTTTTCCCGGGCCTCTTTGCTTTTCATTTGTCAGTTTTTATTTCTCTTCCATGAGCTCTCACTCCTTTCCAGCATCAACATTTTATAAGTTTTGAAAATCAGGCTAACGTTGGTGCTATACTGAGTGACAAGCTAACGTCACTAGTGGTTAGCTACGCATTGAAATGATTATTAAAATGATCAATAACCCAAACTTTCTCAAGCTAAACCTGACCCATATGCATTGCACACAGACAGATTAGTGTATGGACATAACCATTGACAAACGTATATGTTGTTATTTTAGACTTGCATATTAAAATGGAAAAGACAGCAACTTTGTTGTACCTTTCAGAGTGAATGTACTGATCAGACGCTTTCTATCAAGACTTGTTATATTTGAAGGTAAACGTGATCATATATGAGCCTGAAAACCAGATGGTAAATCTGTCTAAATGCTAATCTGATAGCTTCCAAGCAGATGCTTAGGCTTTCCACCTGGTATCTGACAGTCTTGCTTAAAGAGGGAAAAGAAAAAAAAAATACTTTTACAGTTAAGTGTTTGTTTTACTGGAGGTGATTAATTTGGGTTAGTCATTACACTGCCTCCTGGAGCAAGAACGGCAAATTGGCAGCAAACCAGAGACAGCAGAAGAGCGGATGACTTGCTATTTGTATTGCAGCGTTTGGTATTTGTATTTCTGTGTAAGTTCCTTCATGAGACAGTGTGTGTGTGTGTGCAAATGTGTGTTAATCCTAATGTGTCTCCTCTGGCTGTATGTGTTTGCCTGCTGTAGGGCCTCATGCTGTGAATACACACACTATCACAAAAGCGCATCCCTCTCAACAAGCACAAATACCCAAGAAACAAAACTGCAGGGGTACCGCCCACACACACACATACACACACACACACACACATATGAACCACCACTGAGAGCTTAGTCAAAGTGCACATGCTGCCATTATTTGCTTAAAAAGTATGCAAAACCTGAAAACACAATCTCATTTGTCTGGTTGGTCAAAAACACAGTTGGAGCAGCCCGCAATATTTTGTTAGTTTGTCAGCAGATTACATTAGAAAACTTTATACCCACAATGGAGTGATTTGTTGTGCATGGTGAACATGAAAAAACTGAATCACAATGGTTGTCAGTCACTCCAGCTGTCTACGTATAATTTATCCATTAGAGCTGTTTTTTATGTGTAGTCCTGCTGATTCACTTTTACATTTCTGAATGCTTCAGCATCTGCGGCTTGTGTGTGTGGATGTGTGTGTGTGTGTGTGCGCGTACTGCATATACAATGTGATCTGTTCTCTATCGCCGTGGGGGAGTTTCTTGTTTCCCCCAGGAGGGGTGAGAGGTCATGGTCAGCTGCAAAGAGGTGTGGATCCTGCATCTTTCTGCAGCAGGGTTTCATCCAGGCTCAAGGTGCACAAAGACTGAAATGTACGTTAGCTTTCTTTTTGTCAGATTTATGAAGCTGCATGTATACCTGATTCTGTTTGTTAAATCTCAATCATTTTGGAGCTGGGCGAACATGCACAAGCCTCGTTTCCCCCCCACCTTGGTAGCCATGAATGGATTTAGAAACACCTTAAATCACTACCACTTATTAGACCTGTCACTGAGAAATATGGCTAAATCTCCCCGACTCTGTATTAGCAGTGTGGTTCTCCAAGAAAGCACAGCAGCACGACTCTTGCTATTTGTAGAGTCCATACCAGTTTCTGCAAATTATTAATCATCTCTGTAAAATTTCAATAATCTTTATTATTAAACGTCAACCGGACAATTCATTCATAGTGCTCATATTGAACGTCTTCACAAAGTGCTTCACAATCAAATGTAACGATCATTAAAAGAGAGATGGTGCATCAAATATAAATGAGAATGATAAGTCATTCATTCATGAATGGAAAAGAATGAATGAATGATAAAGAGTTTAAATCAAAATGTAAATACAAAAAAATATAAGAGATAAAAATAGAAAAATATATATATATATATAAAAAAAAGATAAATCATTTAATCGAATGCTGTGCAGCCAGAAAAAACACATTGTTTTGTGTATACACAATGTTTACACATCTGGCCCCTGGTTGGAGTTGCAGATGTTTAACAAGAGAGGTAGTAAACACGCTGTGCACATCATTTTGATGGTATTAAATCACTGCACATTGAT
The DNA here is from genome assembly GCA_903364295.1 of Serranus cabrilla. Classification (NCBI taxonomy): domain Eukaryota; kingdom Metazoa; phylum Chordata; class Actinopteri; order Perciformes; family Serranidae; genus Serranus; species Serranus cabrilla. The sequence continues at coordinate 272,888 of CAFUXE010000262.1, forward strand.
TGTGAGCCATTAGCGTAATTACTGTAAACAATAAGACCATCTCCAGGATGCTTGGCAGCCAAAAGGTCTCTCTATAAACTATATATATACATCAGACATCGTGCAAGATCATAATAAAGGCCTGTTTCAGCTGATTGTTGTGGTTTATTTTCCCAACACTAAAGATGGCCTTGGATTTCTTTTCATATTTACCTAAAAGATATTTAAAGCGATACAGCAGTCACAGAGCAGAGAAGGTTAGGAAAACTCTCCCCTCTAATGTGATCAAGGATATAATTTCAACTGAATGAAGAAAAAAATCTTTTCATAACTGCATGTTTTCTTATTCTGACTTGTGGGATTGATTTTCTGATAACATGCCTCACATGTAGCCTGTGAAAGCTTTTGGAATCCTTTATTTTCTCATGATGGGTGTCACAACCTTTCCTTTCCAAAAGCGCCCTGGTAAGACGTTATAACAGACAAATAAATAAATGTACGTGAATGCCAGAAGTGAAGCAGTGTGAGGACACGACTGACAGAAGTGACATAGTTACGTAAAAACGTGAAGCAAGGAAGTTCAGTGTGTGGAAACCTTTAACTTTTATTTTCAAACAGGGTACGAACCCAGTTCTCCTGGGTAAAAGTCAGACATCTATTCGACCCATCCACCACCCCATACATTCTCCTGAGGCTGAACTCTTTACTTTATACTCCACCGTGCCATCATTCATAACTATTATGCATGCTAGAGGGCGGGGCAGAACAGTCCCAAACGTAAATATGGGTCATATTTTGCCTATGGGGACGTTTTTGAAGGGACACCAGTCTGTTAAAACAGCCATTGTTCCGTGCTAATCCAGGGTAGGTGCAGTGAATACCACTCGTGGTGGTGTTGAAATGATAAAAGTTGTTTTCATACAAAGTAGTGGACTGTACTGCCACCAACTAGAGGTGAAGGCCAAATATGCTTCAAGTACAGAAACAAATCAAGACATTCCAGATGCTCTCATGTGTGTTCATTCCTTTTTTTCCGAGGTAATAACGTCTCAGTGTGAATAAAGCATTCAGACGGAGTGGCTAGTTGTCTATTCATCACCATGGCTGATTGCCAGTAGGCTCTTTTGGACTTCTGTCTTATTGATTTTTAGCCATTTTGTGACCACAGTAACACTAAAGGAGATTGATGTGTAACACCAAATAGTAAGAGGGTGCTGTTCTTGGAGTGCAAATGGAGCTAAAGCTTTCACAGTTTCTCTCAATGACAGATGGTGGAACAAGTGAGAGGCCGAAGTAAAAATAATTTGCTTCCAACAAGTTTATTTATCCTCAGTAAAGCTCGGGAGAACAGCTTACACTTGAGAGGAAGAAGCTGGTTTTATGGGGAATGTGGTCTATTTTTTTTTTGAGGAACACAAAGTAACTATCAAAGTTCATTTTAATGATACATTTTGACAGTGATAAACTGTACTGTCATTACTTTTACAGTATAAGATCTTTAAATAGCTATACAGAAGTTTATAGTGTGAAATATTACCCAATATTTATGCAGCATGTGGTGTGTTTTTCTTTTTTATGGTGACACCGACCCTATAATCGTCCTACAGGGAAAAAGGGACTTGAAGAGGACGTCGTGTAATTCACCTGGAAAAGCTTGCTCCCCTGTGGATCTCTATTCTGTTTTCCTCTTGGTCTTTTTGTACACACCGCTATCTTTGTTCTGCCTCATTTGTAAACAAGCCTGTGACCATGATGAACTTTTCCTTCTTTCTTGTTACAAGCCAGTGAAACTGAGTTTTACTTTTTTTTTTTTCACTTTTATTCAGTTCATTGCAACAAGGTTGTGACACGTTTGTTTATTTAATTCTTTTGATCGGAGGCTTTGAATTAAGGTATGAATTTAATCATTTTTGTTTTTGCAGCTCGGGACTTTGTTTTGACAACTATTTTTCTGCTGCTGAAAAATGTTTTTTTTTCTTTGCTTTTATTTTTTATTTAAGTCGTCGAGCAAGAGGCCAGAGGCAATTTTTGTGTGTCGCGAGCGAGTGTCTCTCTTCCTCCAAGGAAGTGAGAGACAGACATAGAAAGTGACTCACCCATATGTCATTACTTTTATTAAGGTTGATAGTGCAGCTGCCTCGCCTTCAACACAACTGTCAATTTATTTTCTTATTAAAAATAGGAAAGGAAGTATATTGGATGCCAATCATGACTAAAACAACCAATAACATTATTTACTTGAGGATCTTTCTCAATCAAGTGTCTGATTGGCCTTCGAAAAAGCTGCTGAACTGTGCTGCGTTAGATAGAAAACTTGTACCTAATAATATGGCCAATAAGGTTCTTAAACCAGGAAGTAAGTTAGCATGTTAGCACCCTGGGGTCTAACCTCTCAAACTCAATGAGGATTTTGTTGTCTGTGGTTAACATAAGCTCAAGAGATGTTCGCAACTTGTTGTGCGACATAAAATTTGTTAGCAAGTACTCCAACTTGTGTATTTTGGAGTTTTTTGGAGTTTTTCTATTTATTATTACTATTTACCTCATTACTATCTGGAGTTGAATACTGTATAGAATTCTGTTTCTTTGAAATGACAATAAAAAATGTGAATAACAAAAAAATAAATAAATGAAAAACTGAAAAATAGGGAAAACAAGGCCACAAATTAATATTTAAAGCTCATATTTGTATTTTATCTTCATGTCTTGTGGGATTTTACTATAAATTAATGTATTATACTGCTGCAGTACATGTTCTCCTATTGTTCTAGTGACATCCTAAAAGGTTTGCTCGTATTGTACTTATACTGTATATAAATGTATTTAATTATGACATTCTAATAAATGTAAAAAAAACAACAGTCAGTTCACTCTCAGCAGCAGTAGTAATGCCCCTCAGACCGGGCTGTAGATCTCTTATATCCTCCATATATCCTGCCAGAATCCATTCACTGTTTAATTAGAGAAGAAGAGAATAAAGAGGATCACGCTCCGTCCGACTCTTTAACTCACATCGTCTCAGCGCTCCCCGACAAACCTTGTAAGTGTTGTTTGTATCTGTCATGTTTTGATAGAAATCAAATCTCCCCGTGACCCCAGCGTGTGTCAAACAAAGTGCATGACCTATAAAGGATAAAGGTCAGCCGAGTGAAAAAAAACAAAAACATAAGCTGTTGATCTTAATTCCTCTGCAGATACAAGGTTTTAACCTGACAGCAGCTACTCAGATCTTCTCGGTTCCATTTTAATTCGACGAGACAAAGATGATCCCTGTGTTAATATGGTTTAGGAAAAACGAGCACTTGAGAGGATTAGTCAGACAGAGAGCAGAGGGAAAGAGTAATAAGAAGGAGAGGAGAGGGAGACGGGAAGAGAGGCAGATGGAGGGCGAGGGGAAGACGCGGAAGACCAGAAGAGAGGAGCAAATGATTAGAAGAGGGTGAGACGAAGACAGACGGATCGCTCTGAGCCCTCTAATCTTGTCTTCCCAAAGGTACCTGACATTTTCACTGCATCATAAGCTTGTGCTGCCGCCCAAACAGGCTGGGTATTAAGGGAGAGACTACAGGATCAAATCAATGAGATACAGGACAGAGGGACACAGAGATGGAGGAATAGTGACAGACAGAAAGAGAGAAGACTTAATATTCAACCAGGGAGAATGTGCGGAGGAGATTGGTTATTAGTGTAAAAAATGACAAGGAGAAAACAAGAGGCACACAATGTGACGCTCACACCAGCCTGTGTGTTCCTGGAGATGATGGAAGTGGTGAGAAACTTAATACAAGTTCCTTCCTCGAACATTTACTGAGAAATCTGACAAAACCTTTTGTGTGTGTGTGTTTTCCCCACATTTACATTTCAGGATTTTCTCAAAGTATTTTTGGAGAAAGTGAGTCACAAACTGTATGTCAGGTGATGTTTTACTCGCACGCAGGTGTAACAGTGATGGAATGAAACCTTTCAGCTATTGTTTGAGTATCAGCTTTCATTACCGAGAGCTGAACTGAACCACTTTAAAGGATGTTTTCCACCTGTCTATGTGAGTTATTTAGCACAGAAGAACTCATCCTCGACTAATCGTATTACTTTCTTAACAACGGTTATTATTCTGTACGCAAAGATTAAAAAAAGTGTGTAATATGTCTCACTTAATAAAATAAATGTCTTGAGTTTTATGGTCCGTTTTTCTCATTTTCTAAGTTAAACCTCCTCAAAGTTCAGTTCACACACATTAAAAATTAACTTCAAATAATTGATGGAACATCTAAAATTCCTACTTATAGAAATGTATTTTATTTTATTTATTTTTTGAATGAATCAATTATTTTCCATCTCCTGTCTCCCCATTTATCTAACTACACCACAGTTTGAAATAACAATGTGCTAAGTATATGACAAAAGATGTATGTAAGTTAATTTCTATTTTCAATAAAAAGAGAAAAAACATTTTTTTTTACATAAATTAGTTCACGTTCATTGTTCACTTCTTAACATTTTTAACAAAGAGGTAAACATGGTTTGAAAAGACTTCAACACAACATCAGCATGCCAGGTGCCATAAATCCTCGAGTGCTATAAAACATAGTGCATGAGCGCTGTTAACTGTCAAGACAGTAAACAACACTCATGTTAACTTTCATTAGTTTCAAACTGATAAGATCAGTAAAACATGGTGCATTCATGCACAACACTGGCTTTCAGAGAAGCAAAGTAGCATCTTTTCCTGACAAGAAACAGAAGGTTTAGTAAGAAATATTATCCTACTTTTTTAGGAAATAGGACAGCCCTCTCTACACAGGCCTTGAAGGAGCGGAAATGGTAAATGATTAATTAATTAGTCAATCAGCATATAATTAATCAGCAACTATTTGATAAGCAATTAAAGTTTTAGGTACATAAAATGAAACATTTGCCAGTTACATGTTATGTCAGAGGAAAGAATGTGATGCTTTTTGTTCTCATATTATAGTTAAAATGAATATTTGAGGACAAATTTTAAAAAATTAATGTGTTCTATTATGGGAAATGATGATGTGCATTTTCCATTATTTTGTAACATTTGACAGCCAAGAGGGTGAATTGATAACTTTTTAAAAGAATCAGCAGATGAATAGATATAAAAAAAAGAAAATATTTGTGATTTGCAGCCCTATTTTTGTTTTTAATAAGAATTAATGTGTGACCATCCCTCTTTGTCAAACTTTGGGTATTGTATAAGTAATTACTGTTCATTTTCCTAAATTTTATTTATTTTATACAAAGCATTTGACATGAACATGAACAAAGCTGAAACTTAGAATAAATAAACAAAAACAGTGTTCAAAGAGCCACAAAACTTCAGTGTACCCATGGCAACTTTTAACAGCATAAATTAAACACCAGTTTGGTTTAATAATGGTCCTGACAGAGCAAACTCAATTTCATGCATGGTTTGCAGTGATTTTCCTTCGTGATCATCTGTTTCATCCATATGTGTAGAACTGTTTAAAAAATGGCTCCAAGTATGCATTTAAAAACATTCCTTGTTTTCTCGAGATAAAGCTTCTAATGGCAGACATGAAAGAATTGATTCTAATTTGCTTTGCTCGTCTTTTCTCTAACAAAGTGATGAACCTTTTGACCTTTAGCAAACAAATGGCCAAAAGCATTTGTTCTTCTTTATGTAATTTATGTTTCTGGATTCAAAAAGTACAAAGAAGTTTTGATAGAGGAGGTAGCAGCGGACTGAGCAAAGTTATCCAGACACTCCAAGGCTAGTGCACTGTTTAAAAACCATCCAGTCCTTTACCAATACACTACTTCATTTGATACCTGCTATTTTTTTCAACTTCATTTGATACCCATCCATAGACTGTATATGAATGATGGACGGAGTCACCGTGACATCACTCATTGGTTTGTGGACTGCCCTTTTGAAACCTCAAGTTAGGCGCCATCTTTGTTTTTTTAAACCGGTAAGAGATGCGGGGATGGGCGTATCTAAAAATAAACTGTTACTGCTAAAACAAAATGTACGTTACTTACCAGAAATTTAACAGCCGACTCCTTAGAGTGTCTTTTAGCACAATTGACATTTTTAAATGACAAAATATTCAAATAAACCTAATGAACTGAATACACTGTGGAAGGTCAAAGTTCAAGACGAAAACACAGACAGTGACTAACAACTTCACGGCTGTTTAGATGTCCACAGTGCCGTGTGATTGACAGTTCGCCATGATAGCGACCTGCCACCTGTATTCCTCAGATGAATGATGGATTTGATCTAAATCTGCGTTCAAAAAGATCGGATACAGGTATTGTCTGACCGGAAAAGTTTTTATTCTATACTTGGGTTATTGCCGTCCGTGGCCTAGAGGTTAGGAATCGGGCTTGCAGCCGGAGGGTCACTGGTTCGGATCCCAGGACTGACAGGTCAAGGACTGAAGTGCCCTTGAGCAAGGCACATAACCCCCACCCACACACATACACACACACACACACAGCTCTCTGGGCACGCAGACATGTGCAGGCAACTGCTCCTTACATGGTGTGTTCACTTGTGTGTAAATGCAGAGGTTGAATTTCCCCATTGTGGGATAATAAAAGTAATTAATCTTAATCTACCTGGTCACTCATGACAGATCAACTAATATATCAAGAGGTTTATCTTCAGGCTCAACTCCCTCTTCACCATATCAGTCAGGTGCAAAGCCTGCATTACTGCCTCCAACCAAAACCCAATACAGTAGCATAGTGACCCTCATCCCAGCAGCTTTACACTCAGCTGCAGCTCACCCCCACCCCACCCAACTGTGCGCTTCAGGTCATGGTCCAGTGAAGCAAGTGAAACTACCTCATCAGCAAAAAGCTTTGATGCGGTCCTGAGGTCACCCAAATTGGACTCCACTCTTCAGCTACAGATAGAGACTCTATCAATCACCCCAGAATTTGTTTACTGTGTGTGTTGATTTCCAGATCACCGTTTTATCAGGTCAGAGCGGCTCAAAAGACCCAAGATCTCCTGTTGTAACTATCAAACTACACGTGATATCTTTACCTTATTTATGTTTGTTTTAATGTTTTAATTAACATCTGCAGTACTCACACACACACACAGAATGATTGGTTGCCAGTGTTAAGAGATAAAGTGTTATTTCGTCTTTTAACATTTGTTCTTGTATCCAATGTGTGTACAATAGCAAAGTACTCTGGTCTTTTAATCTTGTGATTCAATTTCAGATATCAGTGGGTCCTCTGTGTGTGACACACACACACACGCACACACAAGCACACGCACGCACACACGCACACACACACAAACTAATCTGGACTGAAATAGGGATGATAATCTGTTTTGAGGGGGTGATTGACGTTTGTCAGTCCTTTTGAGCCCTGAGCATTACACAGAGGTTTCATCATTGCCTCCATTTCCTGTTCCTGTATGGGGAAAAAGCGAAACACTGTTTTTTTCCCCAAGAATAAAGTACATCCGTGTACATGCGTGTGTGCACTGAATGATAATGAAGGGTGAGGTTTTGTCCTCGACAAGAGGAAGCCTGGGAGATGCCAAAAGTCATGATGTCATGATGATGACACACTGTTTTTTCAGAGAATAAAATAAAAATAAAAAAAATGAATCTCTTTGAACCAGACAGGACCATATTCTCTTGAACCACTGAATATCCCCGAGGACTACAGTTGACATCAAATCTCATAACCTGGACCTGCAGAATCTGGAAACTTTTCTTTCACTTCCTGAAGCCACATGAGGCAACAGAAAAAGGTGCAGATATAACCACAACCTTATATAAGACAGGCTCAGAGCAGCAGGCTACAATTATCTACTTACACAACCTGCAAACAGAGAGCAATATTAGCAATAATTTGCAGTCAATCAAATATGTAAATTTGATTTTCTTTCTGCTTTTAGCTCCGTTTTGGTCTCCACCAGCTCTTCGTATAGAAATAGCCATATCTCCTTATTTAGTTACGTAGGACGTATCGTGGTATCATTATTAAACTGCGTTTCATAACCAGTTTTAAAGTCCTTGTTGTAACTTTAGGGACTGTTTCAGTTATTTGTTGGCTCAAGATATTCATTTTTACTGACACAGCTTCTTTCTTGTCTTATTATATACAGAGCATCACTCCAAGAGCTAAAACATAAAACAGGCATGTTGTTTTTCCGAACACAACTCAATCAGTGTTGTCAGGGCATGTATTTCCCTTCTGGCACCATAAATCATTTTGCTACTAGAAATGTTTTACTGTTTTCAGAAGGGGATAGGTGATCTGCCACAAATCACAGCCAAACGTTCACTCTTTCTCCTCACCCCACTTTTGAACATCTTTCACGGCTGTGCACTCAGAGGCAATGGGGTGAAAATCACCAGTATCCACCCACACTCAAACCCAACCGCAGGACTCAATGCATCACTTTCTACAATGCTGGCAGCCTCGACAGATGGAAGTAATATTGAAATTCAAAGCACTGGATCCTCCTCCCTCACTGTAAATATTGTGTCACAGTCCCCAAACATCCATAAATGTGTCAATATAATTTCTGAGAAACATTAATGGACTCCATCAACAGTGTCTCATTAGGATGTGTGAAATGAGGTTGAACTCTGAAACACATTTCGTCATGTTTTTCCACCTCTGACTGGATTATGTGTGACACTAGACATTTTGATTTCCCTGTTTGTCATATTGATTCTACAGTCTGGTGATTAACAGTGAAGTTCAGGCAAGTGTAGTAAATCAACTTTATTTGCTTTCTTGCCGAGAGTTTGATGAAAAGATCGTATCTGGAAGCTGCACAGACTCCAGATAATTAACAGCAAGGGGGCACTGGGTTTTTCACAGGTGGGCCCTCCTATTGAGGGGTCACAGATCGTCTCTTTTCACCGTTTGTGCGTTGAATGTTAATGTTATCATATTTGTTATCACATTCGATCCTTTCTACAGTGTAATCTCTCGAGAGTGTTAGCTCTCTGGCCTCTGGCTCCCAAAGAAACCAGTCTCTCCTTAAAAAACGACCCCATAGGTTGTTTGTACAGGCAGACTGTCCTCCCCTGCCCTCTAGTGGCTGTAGTAATTATTAATGAAGACGAGGTGAAGTCACCAACTTTCATGCCTCATGTTTTGTGTATCTATCTATGTCACTACCTGTAGTCACGTCCTCGTAACTACTTTACTTACGGCATTTCCATTCATTTATTTACTGTTTAAACTGTCTTTTATAATGCCTTGCCAGGACATTTTTGCTATTGCTACTTTTTGCTGGACTATTTTTAGAACGCTTCGCTCTGTACCGTGAACTACAAAACTCTCATATTGGTCGTTTTGACAAATGTTCATATGGGTCGTTAAGGATGATACTGACAAACGACCTACGGTAAGGTTGGAGATCTTGTTGAACCCAAACATAGTTAGGTGATATCTAGTATATTTAGCATAGCTCATAGCTGTTACCTAGCTTAGCTTGAAACAGTCTTTGTGAATGGTGAGAACAGCTGGGAGACGTCGAAATAACGTTGCATTGTCACTTCAACACCACACGACACGGCCCTTAAAGAAGAACCATATTCTGGGACCAGTCACAGTTCGTTAAATTGATTGAAAGCCACAAACTAATAGCCTTCTGCCTTCTTTCTGTGGGGTGGGTGGCCATGTTAAGTCGAGCTCCACATGAGGCTAATGTTAGCTCCATAGGTGGTTACGCTCTCCGTTTATTTGCGAACAGAACACAATCTACTGTAGGTTGTATACAAACTTAAAACAGCTAATTTACAGTCAAAACCGTCTGTTCTCCTGCTCTTTATCTTAAAATCCACTTTTACACTCTCATCCCCAAACTCCTGCTCACCAAAGCAGCAGGAAAACAACAACACACCCCTAAAATCTGCCAGTGAGAGGTACACTATCTCACACAATCAGTCTGGAGTGATTGACAAGCTTCACAAATACCATAATCTTGATGTTTTCACTGACATCCTTGAAAACTCTTAACTGCAACAACAGCCCTTATTATCTGCTTTTGTAGCATAGTGACACTCATGTCTCAGTTTTAGGGTTTATTTAGTTTCTATATAGTTTCTGAATTAAGTTTAAAGAAACAATCACCAAGCTGTTTCCTAGTGCCAAATTGGCAGCAGATTGATGCAGCTGATTAATGTTTATTTGACTCTAAAAGCCTGGTGAGCATAGTCTGTAATTCTTTTATGCTTATGCACAGCTCTTTCTGCTCTGTGGAGCATAACATACAATAATTCCCCTTAGCAGTGTGCTTTACAACAAGACTAAGAGCCTCGAGCCATGCCAGCACCTCTGTGAGGCTGTACTTCAGCACAGCAGAGCAGAGCTTTGGCAGAAATACTAATGTCAGCATGGCAACATGCTCACAATGACAATGTTAACGAGCTGATGTGTAGCAGGTACAATGTTTACTGTGTTCACAATCTTAATTTAGCATGCTAGAATACTAATATTAACAAGCAATTAAACTGAAGACAGCTGAGGATGATGGGGATCTTATTAGGTTTGCAGGTTTTGGTTCATTATCCAGACCAGTGGATAAACTAAGCTGATGGCGGGGCTGGAGGGAAAGTGAAAGGATGACTTAAATGCACAATATGTAATTTACTGCTGTTCGGGGTGTCTCAGTCAAAACATGAAAGGAGTTTGGTGTTGTTGTGAAGTAGCCTGGGAAGCTCTACATTCAAGCCTGACGGATATTTCTGCTGATATTATCGGCCCATCAAAAGCATATCGGTATTGTTGATATGCTGTCCGATATGTGCGATTATGTAAACGTTTTTTTACACAATATATATTGCAGAAAATGTTGCTTGGTGTGATTTATAAATGGTGTTTTTCATTTTCTTAAAGTGAGAATGTAATACATTGTATAATATATAACAGAGCTGAGAGCGCAGACCTCCGCCAAGGCAATGAATTGAAGGATTATATTGAAAGCATGTATTTTGGCAGCACACTGGCATTGAAATATTTCATCCACTAGATGGCAGCAGTTAGTGAAGGCAATATGGTCACTGACGCAATAATATAAATTCACAATATAAATTCCAGACGGTGTTCTGGATCACCGATCACCACCAAAATTTAATCACCTGTTCCTTATCCCAATACACATGTTGTCCGAAGATTTCATCCAAAACCATGCAGTACTTTTTTAATTATTTTGTACACAGACAGACAGACAAACAGACATGCACCGACGAAAACATAACCTCCTTGGCGGAGGTAAATATTATATAATAAAGTTTGAGTAGTAGCTCTCTGGGTAAATCTGGTGTAAAATCGGGGCACAATCACAATATATAGAAAGATCTATTTTCATTCCATATCGGCCATCGATTAATTTTCTCCCTTTTAAAATCAATATCGCCATCAGTGAGGCTCTACTCTACATACAGTATCATGCCCTTGAGTTGTTAAAATTCACAGTTAGAACATTAATGAATCAAATCTCATTTTATTCTGTCCAACATTTGTTGAGATATTTTACTTTTAACCAAAAAATGTTAGTCTGCCACTGGCGAGGGAGGAAAAGTCAGGGGATCACCAAAGTTATTAAAATTCATCCTCTGGGCACCAAGAAGGTCTGGAACAAACTGTTGGGCCGACTGACATTGGCATCTGTTGAGCAATGCTGCAAGCATGGCTGAGAGTCATTACACATAACTCTGCATAAACCAACACAAATCAAAGGGTTTTTCTGCATGCAAGGCTGTGTCTGTGTGTTCAACTGCCTCAAACTCAAAGCAAAGTCATCTTGCAGCTCTGTGTGAATGTTGCCTCTGACTGCATGTTGCAGAGGTCCCAGCACCTCCTGGATAAACCTCTTCAGCACTCAGAGGGGTCAGTACAGTCTATCGGCCAGGCTGGCACATCACACTGAGGAAATCCAGAGAAACAGAGGCCCTCATCCCATTTCTCTTAATCCAACCACATGCCAGGCCAGATGTAAAGAGCATCCAGGGAGTCTTGTGATAAAAACTGGCCTCTGCGGTATCCTCTGCTGTCCCTCCAGCAGATTTCTGCTGCTTGGTCTGAAGCTGGAAAGCTGCCATCTGACTCTCCAAGTCCATCAAGCTGTGGCCACCCTCCTGGCCAGGATGGCAGCTTTCAGCCAAAGACCAGAAGACATCCACAAACTTCTTCTGACTCCCTGCCAGGAAAGCTGCAAGGGGCATTAAGCATGATGTCACGAGCAGCCAGCTGCCAAGTTGTTTATTATCAGCACCCTGCTCCTGTATGAGAGAAGCGATAGCAGGTGCTAACACGTCGACAGCCTCGCCTCAATTGCTTGAGACACACTGTACTTGTACTTTGCACGACACCCATAACTCCAAAAGCGTTCCCCGTCACTCTCTCCTGAGGCCTGCTGGGAGCTGTGGAGAAGAAACCACACACTCCACGCCACACCACTGAGCCTCACCACAGTCAGTCCAGCCAAAAAATAAAACCCAGTTGCTCACCTGCTGTGACAATGTACCACTCATGCCTTAACCAAAATTTCCAGGATAGTCTGTAAAATATTATTCTCACTGAAGTGAATCCTGCAAGCTCAATTTTCACCAGATATCAGTCTAGAAAAGAGTCGCTGCAAATCAATCGAGTGTGGCAGCAGGAGGTAGAGCCAATCTGTGAAGTTTAAGGAGCGACGTAGATGATGATGGAAGCAACCAGTGATTGAATTCCAAACCAGTAATTCGAGCATATTTGGTTTATGAGACTTGCAAATTATGAGGAGACAGGTGCATGGAGTAAAACGTAATGGATACCATCATGAGGTTTTCTGAAATTCTATGTTTAAATTTGCAAAATAGATGTTATCTTATTAAATATGAGCTCATGTGCATATATTTCAAGAACAGCGACAGCCATTAAAATTATTAGAATCTTGGTCTTCTTGCTTTGGCCAGTATGCCTGAACATCACTTTGTACTGATCAGTGGCGTTGCAGAGACAGCAGACAGTGAAATACAAGCCCCAGATGGATTTTAAACTGCAGACGTCTAAACTTGCAATTAAAAGCAGAGGTCTAAACAAAGGTGAGCATTAAAAGTTATTACCCCAGTAAATCATTACGACTGTCATTTGGAGTGCAAATTAACTCTGCGACACTAAAGAAAGTCATAATAGAGTTCCTTCTGGGTTCAGTCGGCTGAACTCCAGTAGAAGAGTGTTTCTGCAAAGGACGTCACTCAGGATGTCCAACACTGTAAGGTACGGTAGAAGGTGAAGGAAAGAAATACTTGGTAAAGAACAAACAAGGTCAGAAAAATAGGTGGCAGATGAATGGACAGAAGCACTAAATGAAAAGCAGTGAGAGAGAAAGGAAGAAGGGGGAGGAGATGAGCAATGAACGGCCTCTGCTTTGTAGTCTGAGTGTTAGCAAACTGTAATGGAAAAGCATGGAACTGAATGGCCGTTATAAGTTTGTCCAGCAGTTTCAAATGACTTTAGCTGTAACATGACCTTCACTCCAGGAGTTTTCACTGAGCGGGCCTGCAAAGAGCATCCCGGAAGAATCCTAATGAACACAGAAAATCTTTGTTTATTCTCTCTCCTATAAGACAACAGCACGGCGAATTAAAAGAAAAGAAAAATGACAAATCTTTGCAACAGTGCACATAAGGAATTACAACACACTACATCAACTGTGAATATGAGTGTGAAATGAAAAAATGAGAGTGATAAAGTGTGACAAAAAACAGTGTGAATGAGTCTGTGCATATTTATGCGTTATTAACTGAAGAGGAATGTGAGGAAATGGTCTCATTTGCAAACTTAGTGTGCACATGTACACAAATACAGTCGGTTTGGGGGTGTGTGGCTGCTTAATATACTGTTGCCTCACTTTTATGTAACTTAAATCCCACAAAACTTTGCGGCTTGAATAATTCACTTTGTCACTTTCCAACTGATACTGCCCATAAAGGATATTTATGAAGAGACTAATTTGTAACACGGTGTGCATGGTGCTTGGAGAGAATTAATGTATAAAGAAGCTGCATACTTGAACAAGAAGCCCTGCATGTGTGTCTCGGTTATCACACAGTAACATGCATGTGTGCACATACAGTCTACATTCATGTGTGGATAAAAGAGTGTCCACAAGCGTGAGCATGTATTCTTATGCCTGTGTGCGTTTCCGTTCATAGTTCTCACAGCCAATTAGACACACTCACTACTGTCCTACTGTACACCATTAAAAATCAAAGGGAAACTTTAAAAGCAGAAATCCGTCCGTGGCTTATCATCGCCGAGCTCACATTGTGGCAGAAACATCAAAGGAAGTCCCTTTGGCTCAAATAACTACAGTGCATCTCTTATAGCCAATAACACACATGGAAGAGGCTTAGTGAAGCGACTGAAGGAGCAGGTCAGTGTTGGGAGTATCGTGAATGTTTCATTGAGATGTGGCACCCATGGCTCTACACCTATCTAAAAAATCAATTGTATGTAGTATGCCCAGTTCTTTGATTTAAAAAAAAAAAGTATGCATGGCACTATCAAGCAAAGAAAAACTCCAGCTTTAATACATAAATTAGTTTTGAATGATTAGTACAACCTGGGTCGTCCCCTTACATGAACCTTACTTGCCACAGAAGAAGAATAGGAGCTTTCAGCTCAATGTTTTGAGCTCTTGCTGTTTACATACGTCTCCACGCTGGCTGGGAGACTCAAGGCCAGAAAGTTTCCTTTCTGTCCCGCATGCAGCGGTAGCATCAAAGATCACGAGTCAAAGATTTCTGTTATACCTCACTGAGACACAACAGGAGATTTAAAGAGTCAGACAGAAACAGAGAATAGGAAAATAGATGAAAGAGCAGTGGCAGTAAAGAAGCAAGGGGGCGAACAGCAGTGTGGCCTTTCACTGAAGGTACTGGCTGAAGAAGCTTCAGTTGGAAAGATACATAAATAAATTCATCATTAACTTTCTAAATAATCAAAGTGAGGTCAGATCATGAAAAACTCCCGTTTTCAGTGTTTGTGTATGTACATTTGGGTATCTTGGGTCCCCACCCACCCACAAACAGTGAAAATAAACAACCAAGTCTGATTTTTGAGGGTTCTCCAACCCAATGTGAGGACCTACTCTGTAAGGGTGCACCATATTTTCATTTGGTTAATTAATACACACAATGTCCGAAAATGTCATCCAAATCCGTGCAGTACTTTTTGACTTATTTGTTACACAAACAAACAAAAAACGCAGCTGAAACATAACCTCCTTGGCAGAGGTCATAATAATACCCCAGAGTCATTACTGTCCATTAATGTTGCCGTAGTTAGATTCTATATAAAAATGGCAACATGACAGCTCCCAAAAAGTGAAGCCAAAACATATTGATCGCCCCCTGGTGGCTGGCTGCAGTATAGGTCTGCAGTATAACTTGAATAAGTGCACATCAAATAAGACGTTTCATGTTATTTTTGGTGGGTCTTATTATGGTGTTTTTTTTATAAAGTGTTTTTATGTTATGTTTGGTTCTAATGAGTTACTTGATGGTAAAAAAAAGAGGGTGTATCATCTTTACTGACGACTGTGATCAACTCATGAGACTTCACGAGATGGCAGTGCCCATAAAGCAAGACATAAAGGCAAAAAAACCTTTAGTTTTAATAAATATATCAACAGCTTAGAGCCATGTAAGCAGTTCCAAACTCAAAGAGCTTGTTTTCTTTTATACTGTCAAAGGCGTATGTGCTGAAGCTTGAATCAAGACCTTTTGAATGCCTTAAAAGTTTGCAGAAGAAAAGTTTTTGAGTGAATTATTCTAAAAATGACACATAAGGATGCTTAAACCTTGATCAGTGCTATGATCCAGCTCCTGCATTTTAAACAACCTTTGAGATTAGAGAAGCTGGAACAACTACTCTGAAACATTTTCACAAACTCATGCCTCATTCATAAAAATCTGCACGACAGGTGAAGGACTTAAAGTGAGACGTCGTGACCTCTAGAAATTGAAATGGGTCGAAATGGCTTCAAAACAGCTTCTCACAGTAGAAATATCAGCGGAGACATAAACCTGTCAGAGGGTAAGATCTGGAGTCTTAAGTTCTTGGTTGGAAAGAATACTAAAATATTCCACACTTTCCTGGATAGGTGCCAATACGATGATTAGAAGAGGAGCTAACAACTTATGTTTCCCAAAGTCTAACAGTGGAAAGGAACCGAGAATTATCAGAGATTTTTGTAAAGAAAAAGGAGGGAAAGCGGCTCCTGCATACTAAACCCCATTCTGAAGTACTTCATCGCACAGTGGGACTCACATTTCTACATTTCCACCATACACCAAGGGGTTTTAGAGGCTGGTTTGTGCTCATTTAATCATTTTAATGAAGATTAAACATCTAGTTTAAGACGCGAGATTAAAATGTTGTTGAAATGATCAGCACAGCAGGTGTCGAGATTTGACAACAAGCCCTGTGATAATTTCTCGACCTTTACAGATGCAGCCATGGATAAGTGCACAAAATGACAGTGATTCGCAGGAAAATAAGGAAAGAAACTGCAACAGTTGCAAATGACAAGACTCAGCAAACAGCTCTTACTATTAATGAAAGGGTGGGCGAGTCAGTGGGAGAGTATTACAAATCTCTTTTGTGGTATGTAATCTAAGCTTTTTTCAATTCCATCCTGTTTCCTCTGTTTCGACTTGATTCCCTTTCATTCCAACCTTCCAGCTGACGGTTTGTGTATACAACGGGAGTGAAAATCCTCCCACCTCTCGCTTCACTCTCCCCCAACCGCGTGACAGATGAGAAATTGAACAATTGATATTTCTGACAGGAACTCAATTAAATCCTGTGGCCACTGTCAAAAAAGCTAAACGAGAGGAGCCGGAGTGTGTGTTCATGCGTCAATGAGATATCATCGAATATACTCGCATTTTATTGTATTTGTTGAGTTGTTTGGAAGAGAGAAAGAACATTGAGAACTGAGTCAAGAAAATGGAAACAAGTAGACGCACAGAGCATGTGTGTCTGGTCACCGGATATCTTCAGGAGGATTTCCTTATCTTTCTGGCCACACAATATTTCTCCAACCGCTGATAAGCATTTATGACGTTAATTCTAGTAAAATTAACTTCTCCTATGAGCTGTTGGTCACATCCATATTTCATTACGGCAGGGAGAGGGGTGAAGGAAGAGAAAAGTGAGAGAAACTTAAAGAAAGAAAAGAAACACGGACTGTGCAAAATGCAAAGAAGGAGCAGGACTGAAACGAGAGAGAGGAACAGTAAACGAAAGAAAGCGAGACAGAGACAAGCTGCCCCCGTGGCACTATGTGATAAGGATATAATGTAGATTGAAATGCTTCATGCTGGTTGAAATCAGCATAAAATGGTGCAGCAATTTTCTTTTTAAACTCACGTCATGGCTTAACTGTCAAATTATACGCAGACTCCACTTTGAGTGTGATTTGAATGCAAATCAGGTTTCTAATCTGAACTTGTGTGGAACATTTGAACTACAGTACGAGTGTATAAAGTTCTGGATGAGTGTCAACACTTCAATAAAACAAAGGCTAAGAAGTGTTAGACAATCAGCAGTGTGCCTATGTAGAAAATATACATTTAGATGCAATAGATCGAGACTCACCGTTTCATGCCCCCATCAACCGGTCAAGTCAACTTTTGACACAAACACTTTGAAGGAAGTTGATCAAATGTATTAAATATATTTATTGGCAACATAGAATTCATTACTACACCGATGTGTGTGATTTCAGTGGATGATTTCCAGTGAAAGACCTGTTTCTTCACTTAAAGTCACCTTGATCTTTGACCTCCAAAATCTAATCAGTTTATCAGTTTAGTGGAGGATGTTCTGGATGTGTTTGTGCAAAATCTGAAGAATTTCCCTCAAGGTGCTCCTGAGACCCGAAAACATAAAAATGTGAACAAAGAATACTTTAAGTGTCTGTGATGGATCCAAACACAAAAAAAAAACCTTACTAAAAACATTATCAAGGCCACTTGCAATGCTAACATGCTGATGCTAAGCAGGTGTCATTTGTATTTGATGTTGAACATCTTAGAATAGTGTGTTGGCACGCTAACCTTTGGAAAATATAAAAGTGTCCTGATGATGGTACAAGATGAAATCCAAGTCACTAAAGTTAATATAGTTTATTTTGTGAAGGCATGATTGTCTGCACTTCATTTCACAACAATCCATCCAGTAGAAGTTATGAGTGTTGTGATTCTTTTCTCTTTTGCCACTTTACTTTTGTTTGTTTTACAGCCTGGTGGCTGAGTGCAGCTTTACCCAAATTGGGGTCCTAGAGGAGCTTTGAGAAGCCCCCAGGCAAAACGATAAATAATTAATTTTCATTATTTTTTCATAAACTACTCTAGTGTAGAGATTTGCACATTGACAGTGAAGGTATAACTGTGATTGTGATGTAAACTATTACAGATTGTTTTTGTTTTTGTTTTTAAAAGCACACGTTTAAATTAGTGGCAGATTTGCAACAGTATAAATGTTCAAGGACAAAAAAAGACCATGTGTGGCTAAGTAACTGAGGTATATATGTGACACTAAAATGTCATGGAGTCATGTTTTAATCCAGAAAAGTTTCACTTTGCAATGATCTCTGTCCAACTGTGCCAAAACGATTGGCTTGTCTGCAACAGATGAATGTAATTCCTGGTTTGAACGATTTCTTATTTAATGTTCCAAAAAGAAATTACTCAATATTAATTTCACATAAAACGCAAAATCAGTGAGGCAAAATCATGAGATTTAATTCAGCGTGATCCATATCAGATGGAATCCTTTTCCTGTTTTACTCTGATCTTTCTTTTTATTACTTTTTTATTGCCACTTGTTCAGCTGTCACTTTTTCCGGTGTAACCATCTGTTAAAATGTAACCAAAATACAGCCTTTAGGAGAGAACTAAGGCATAACGTTCAAGCTCAATTTGGTAATAGACATAAAAATAATCTCTCAAGTTTTGCCATTTCTACACAAATGGGGACCTGGTATCTTTAAAAAATATCAGTTACTCAAGATTAATCTACTTGACAGTTGGGAAAGTGAATAATGAATACAATACTCATTTAGAGAGAAAGAAAGAGACAAGATAAAATACACTCTGAGAAACATGTAAGAAGGGGAAAGAGCAAATGGAAACAGATGCAAAGGCTGCCAGTCAGGAGAAAAAAGGGACAGTAACGACATAGGAAACAGGAGAGATTTAGTAATTACTGAGTTCCAGTGCCCCACTGTGCAGCCAAACTATTTTTGGGACCCCAATCTCATAATCCCCTGCCTGCCAACAAAGCATTTTCAAACTCATTTCCTGAGAGCATCACATCAGCCATAAAACCACAAATGGAGCAGTAAATAGCCTAATAACACCCAACCGTTTCTTTTTACGGCTGCCTTTGTCTCTTTAGCAGTGGACAGCCTAACTTGATTCTGCCTTGTGGGAAACATTCAGCCAATTAAATCAAAAAGGTAAATGAGCAGGTACGGCGGGACACGGACAATTTGCGTGCGAGGAGGAGGGCGTGAAGCGAGCAGCCAATCAGCAATCGGATAAAGGGGAATGACTGCTTGGGTGCAGAGTGATGTCTTAACTGATGGAGTGGGCTTGGTGATCGGATATAATGTGACAGCTCATTGCAGTGTTCGCCGGTGTTTGAGTGAGGGGTGTAAAAGGGAGAATGCATCATCAAGGAGCTGGTGAGACGACCATTAGGCACGCACTGCCGTCTCAATGAAACTATCAAACACCTGGCCAAGCTGGCAATCATCTGCTTAATGTTTAAATACCCTGTTTTCTATTCCAGCACTTAGATGTCTGAGCAGCGAAACTCAGAGAGGCAGCGTGTTGATGGAAACCTGTTGGGCTCTCAAGATGCATCCACATGCTTTTAAATCCTTACGTCAGCATGAGTCATTGTGGCTTTAGCATGCATGTTGGGGGAATCTTTAATTTATTTCCACATGCACGAACTTCGCTCAATATTCACGTAGTGCTCTATAAACCGAATGGTTAATGTACCTATTGATTGTCACGATAAAGATGTTTGAAAACGCTGACTGCACTCACACCGGACTATAATGGGCACTTAAACACTCACATGCGTGCACACACACTCGTAGAGACACACACACACTGGCTTCATCCGCTCACACCTGCCAGCATTCATAATCACATATGCTTACTGAGCCACAAACCCTCTCACTACACACTCGCAGTTTTAATCTTTTTGATACGTCTTTAATGTTCATTCTGCTTTATAATTACATTAATGAAGCTCTTCGGGTCAGTTTAACAACCGGGAATCTTTCAGTGTTTATTTAATAATATATATGCAGATAAAAATTGGATTTTAAAAGTACAGACTACAGCATAACATGGTAGATTAATTATGTATTACTTAATAGTTAATATTTATGTATCATTTTACTCCTAGAGATCATTTGCAACTCTTTTGCATTCCCTTCTCTACATATCCTTATATTGCAGCGATTATCTTCTGACCTGTGTTTATCATAAAAGGTTTGAATTCATTATAGAAAGTTCCCCTCTAGACACATTTACAGTATGTAAAAATACTCTAAAATTATTTATATTTTGTTAAACCCTCAGCTTTATGGACTTTTCAACGCACTGAATCTCAAGAATCAGTAAATTTAAAAGATTCGTACAAAAGATGCATTCACTGAATCGTTAAGTGCTTAACCGGAGTTATGACGGCGTATCAGAACTCACTGAGCTGAAACACGACAGAGCGTTCAGTTCTGCTCGCTACGTGAGCTGTGAACAACTGTTCGTGAATAAGCCTGTGAGCTGAGAATTTAGTTGGATAAAGCTCCAGTTTGAATGCATTGGAGACGCTGCATGTTTGAGCCTCCTGATTCAGATCCGGGGTCTGTTCTGCTCCGAAATCAGCAGCTAGCAGATGTCAGAATGGTGGCATCTTTCATGTTGTTTGTTAGCTTGTAACTGGCAGTGGCTCACACAGCGTTAGTGATTGTGAATATTAGAATATAGTGTTTTTAAGACTTTTGACTGGCTTTTAAGGTTCGGATGTACCCAAACTTTAAGTTGCCCGGTGTACGTTTGAATCTCAGATTGTAGTGAAGTTCAGACATCTGGAATGTGAAAACACTTCTCTAGTGACAACCTTTGCACTGATACAAGCCAGTAGAGTCATTCTTAGACATTCATGGGGACATAAACATAAGAAGAAATTAAAAAAAAAAAAATTCCTACCCATTATGCAGCTGTATCTCATTTCCTACCGCTGAGTGGAGTTACAAGGAAAGAAAAAGACTTTCAGCCAGTAAACATGGATGTAAACAATGCTGGATTTAAAGTACTTATATGGCTTTGTAAATATGTCATGAGGAAGGAAATGCATTGCTTGTACCCTGTTGGAAATATGCGTTCGTCATTAGCCATGTGCTAACAAGCCATTTTGGGAAGCTGAATAATTACTATACATTATATTATATAAGAGAGAAGAAGAAAACAAAGAATTACAATGCAACAAAGGTTTGGGGAATATAAAAATAAATGTAAGACGTCAAGGAAGAGAGATTTCATCACTTTTCATAAGAGTTTTACATTAATTCTTGGTGCCTGAATGCTAGTTCAGCTATGAGTCAGTTAATTGCTCTCCCTCCCACCTGCACAGCCTGTCTGACTGGGCTTTAAGAAAGTTGCCAAATATCAAAGACCTTATAACTACAAAGCCTTACACCTGAACAACCCATGCTGTTCACACTTTTCAGCTTGATTTTCTAAGACCGTAGGCACGGAGTGACAAGGTTCACATTATAGGATTTCAAAGGCTCAAAAAAGGGAGGAAAAAAAACACCTCGGCATACAACTGCAATTAAGTCACACACATTTTGAGTGTACAAATACGCACATGCAGGAAGATGTCACAAGGAATGTAAACATGCATGTACACAACCTTGAACCTGCACACATGCTCCAACATTTGCATGTCAAACATGCAAACACAGAGAAAGCAGCAACATTTGAACACATGTGGATTATCTTAACACATGCAGAATCTATGATTTAACTCAAAATATATGCAGTCAGGACCAATTATTTCAACATCGTGTATCTTGTCACACTCTAAATCAGGTGTAAGCCGGGATCGGACGGACTAAACCCTGCACAAATTTGAGAGAAGCTTCCAGAGTCCCTAAAGGGCCACAGTGAGATTTTAATGCGTTTGTGCTGATTTGCATAACTTAAGCAAATCATTGTGTGCAAATGAACATGCAACTTTAGTCTCTTGTTTTAGACTATAAGAGTTTATGCATGTGCATATATCTATGGCTCTACTGCATCATAATATACGCAGAAGCTGATATGGAGGAGAAAGGAAATGCGCTGCTGTATGTGAGTCTTTCAGCACCACATTGTGCTGGACAGCTCCACCTCAGGCTCTCCAACCTGGTTACTCACTTGGCTAATTAATTGTAGTATATGGTGCTGTTTGAAGAAGCAGGCATGGAAGCTAAGCAATGCTGTGGAAGGGGGCAGCATGCACAATATTTTCATTATTTAACCTGGCCATCAGAGAGCCCTGTTTACATTTACATGTGGGACCTGAAGCTGTTTTATGCTCTTCTCAAAGCCACCAGACTCCATTTACAAAAACAGCAATTCTGTTAGCAGAACCCAAGAGTTGCTGCCTCTATCAGTTTGTTTGTGTTATTGTGTGACTTTGATTAATCTGAAATAACCACTTAAAACACCTAAGTTACCCAGTAACACAAACAAACTTGACAATCAAAGCAGCAGTTGACCAGCGACTCCAATGTTCTCCAAAGGCAAAATGACTGTTTTTGGCAAAGGAGACTGGTGGCTTTGAAGAGAGCATATACAAGTGACTCAGTTAGAAAACAAAGATGGTGACGGACGTAGTCCATAAACCACAGGTGACTACGTCCATTATGTATGTAGAGCCTTTGATAAGAAGCTAGTCAGAGTGCCTTGAGTCGGGATTGTTTTATCAAAGGAGACATTTCATTTCATTTTCATTCTTTGTCAAGGACCCGGTGTTTTGCTCTGCTTTGGTTTATGGCACTTTATTTATTCAGGTGTTGGAGAATGCTGCAGTCCAACTACACTTGGTGCACTCCTCGTGATTATGAAAATATGTTTTTACTACACATTGATGCAGTCAGAGGTTGTACCATCAATACTACATTCAATCACCGTATACAACAGTCCTTTATGCCAAGTCAAGGGCTTTCTGCGAGTTGACAAAGCAGTATATTTCTTTATATTGCTATCTCCCTCGCTCTCTTTTAGACACACACACACACACACACACAGTGCTGGGTCAGACTGAATACGTTTAATCATTTATGAGTCTCCAGCTTTGCTAATGCAAACTGCACACCAATACCCACTTAATAATTAAAGCCTCATATTGATTGTGGAATTACAATGCTTGTGTTGAGGGACATTAGTCAGTGCTGCTGATGATTATAAGACTGCTGATTCCCCTCCTATAAAACTGCCTTTAATTCAGTGGGCGAAATGAACGGATGCAGGGAGGGATTTGAAAGACAGAGTGAAAGTCAGAGGGATTGACAAGAAGTCTGGAGTAAAACTAAAAAGCTGTGTAAAAGAGAGGAAAGGAGAGTGACAGAGCAAAATAGAAAAGCACACGGTTTGAACACAGTGACATTTCCTACTCAAAGGGCTTAAAGAGAATTACAGAAACACAACCAACCTACAAGGACAAGGCTGTACTTTTTGAATACATCCGTTCTTAAACAGAAGTTCAGTGTCTGCTTTTTCGATTCGATTACCAAATATAATAAAACAATTTCATGCCACCCTAGATATTAATTTGAAGCTATATAAAGAAGATGTTTTGCTGTAAAGTTACCAAAGAAACGAAAGCACGCGGATATAAACCAGACTTTTACTGGCTGCTTACAGTTCTGTTTATGTAATTAAAGTCCTGTTTATGTTCATTTTAAGTTCCTGCATTAAGCCTTCTCTACTTGTTTGTGATCATGTAATATTGGTTAACACAAACCACAGATCAATATTAATTCTGAGTTGTTCTGAGTCAGTGTCATTATTATAAAGCAATAATACCCAGGAGGCTGTGGTTTACAGGGATTTTAGAACAGCTAACGGGCATTATTAGGCATGGAGTTGTTCTAACATCATTATTCTAACAACAGTGTAAAAGTAGCTGGAAAAAGTGTTTTAACCCTTTGATATTACACAGTTTTCTGACTTAATTTGTCATAAAATGTGACCTGGGCACCCACTTCTGGGGAGAATATTCACAGTTCTTGTTCGAGAGATTAATTTTTTACCCTTCCAGTCTTATGCAAATCAATAATTCTTTATCTTTGGAATTATCTTTGGAAATATATTTTTTGCAAGGCATGGTTCGCATCTGCAGTTGCTTTTTGTCAAAAAGTCTGAGTTAAACCTCACTTTGTTATTGGACTCCAAGTCCTCACTCCAATTAGCTCTTGTTGGATTCATTAGCCTAAGGGTTCACTTACTTTTTCCACCAGCACTATGACTGTTTAATGGATGTGTTCAACAAGGATATGACATATTATAATTGTGTTTGTCTATACTTGGGTCTTGCATAACTTGCAATGATTCATAAAATAAACAAAAACAAATGCAATAATTTATTGATAATCATTTTTTCAGTGACATTTAGCAGAATGATTGCCAAGCAACACACAGACTCAGTGGAAAGCTTGCAATCAGCACAGTGCCAGAAGCATGGACACTGCTCCAGCATCTTCACTCGTTCCCGTAGTTTGGAAGCCAGTAAGGTTGCAGGGAGCAATTCACATTTATGCCCCGTCACTGACATGATTTCTCTTGCCTCGCGGTGAGTTTTTGTACAGTGGTGCATTGTAAGCAGTGGCTGGTGGTGCAGGTCGGTGCGCCTCTGTGCTGGCTGATTTACAAATCTGTAGCAACATGGAAGGAGGAAGGAAGCCAAGGACCTCCAGGGGCTCTCTATTATACCTTAAGTAAGAAGAAAGAAAGTTAGGTTGTAACAACATATGTATCTCAATCTGCAGCTATTACGCTCAAGGATTGTTTTTACTTTCCAAAATACACTGTAAAAAATTATATTGTTAGAAATTGACAACATAGACAAAGAAAAAAGCATTTTACAAGCTTTCTACAGTTACATTGTTAACGTACCTTTTTTGTTGGTGCAGATTGGCCTCTTTGGATAGAGATAAAATGCCTTCAATGAGTGGCAGCAACAACACGTATTTCCCAAAAGAAGCAACAGCAAAGTGGTTGTTAAACATAAATCCCTGTACACTCGATCTTTGTGGTTTATGTGCTTTCACTGAATGAAGTGGTGGAATGTAACAAAGTACATTTACTCAAGAAATGCACTTATACACAATTCTAAGGTACTTGTACTTTCATTGAGTGTTTACATTTATGTAACTTTAAACTTGTACTCCACTTCACCACATTTAGCTGCCAGCTTTAGTTACTTTTCAGGTCAAGATTTAATGTGAAAAACATATAATCGCCTTAAAATTATTATGAATTAGTAGAAATTAAACCACATAACAGATTGTTTAGTAGTTAAAATGAGCCTGACTCTAAGTACAATAAAATGCTGCTTACATAAATGCATCATTAATAAAAATCCAGTTCTATATTTGGAATGTATATATGTGTATATAATCCTAATAGAGTCAGTCTTTGTGGGTCCATTCTGCCTAACAAGTACTTAGTACTGTGGTTTGCTTAGGACCCTCCTTGTCCTGATCTGTTTAGTGCAGAAATGTAATGTAATGCGGTCACAGCTTTGTGTTTGTAGAGCATTTTACAATGGCTTTGAGCTAAGCCGATCACAATCAAGGACCAGAACTTTCAGTTTCTTAAGAACACAAGTTTAACAAGTATAGCGGGTATTCTGGTACAGTAGGCAATGCACGAACAATATACACAAAAAGAACAGAAGAAATAAAATGGGCATCAGTACATAATATACACATGCAAAAACACAACCAGTTACAACATTTAAACTTTGTGATAAAAACTGTATTCAGCATATGTTGTGTTAAGACAGCTTGGTCACTGATGGGAAATACAGACTACAAACTTGAATATTGTCACTCAAACCGGTGATTACAGTCATGATGTATCTCTGCCTCCCATTTTTAAACCCCATGCTCATAAGACAACAGATCTTACCCTACAACTACAGTTCAAAGTCGACACAAGACCACTAGACTGGAAGAGAAGCAGCAGGTGCACATGTGAACTGTGTCAAACTTAGTATTACAGATCAAATTAATGCTACAGACACTTCTAAGAAAAACTGGGGCTGAAAAGATTTAAAGAGCCTGACTTCTAGGTCTTATTATGTGCATGTCTCCATCTGGCAAATATGCTATATAATTTGTGGTTTCTCAGATGATAAAAGTGCAAAGAGAAGAGCTGTATAGTAGTATTTAAGAGTCTAGACTACCAATCTCAAAATGATATGTCTGAGAATGTCTGATATGAACTGTACAGAGATAGTTCAACAGTGGAGGAAAAAGACTGCAGAACTAATGACTCTGAACCAAGTGAAGCATGAAAGAACATAATCTTAACATAATGATAGCATACAATGCCAGAGCGTGGTTTTAAAACACTTTATTTTATATCCAATTTGACAACATTTTCTCAAAAAAGAATTCTGCAGGAGACATCTACCCCAAGTACTCATTGTTACTCATGATGAAAACAAAAAGCACCATTGTTCCTATTCGGCACACACACTATTTGGATGACACTGAAACTTTGGAGAACGATGCATGTCAGAGCTGTTTTATAACTTCAAACTGATTAGCATATCAGGGTGATATGCTCAACAATTTTTATGTCATTTTCCAGATCTGAAATACTGCTTGTTCATATTAAAATTTCTGGTGCTCGAAATTTTCTGAAAGTGAAACAGTGCTCAAGGCAAATGGAGCTGTTTCACCCTACATCACCTTTTTAAATGAAATAGCATTTTAAGGTACTGTATGAAACTTAATGACCTGTTGAAATGGGTCTCCCTCAGGTCACTGTATCTTTATTCTTTAAAAATCAGCCTTATATTTATTAGCTTTTTCCCTCAGTGGAACAGACGTGTGCACAGATATATGCACACCAGAGACATTGTGTATCAAAGACCCTGTTAAGACTTAAAATGCATTTCAGGGTGTCTTATTTTTACAGTCTATGTAGTCTATGTATGTCTATGTCTATGTCTATGTCTATGTCTAGTACTACTACTACTACTTGTGCCACTTACACTAGAAGGTGAAATTGCCCCGTGCACATTTATTACGTCAGACAATTACAACAAGTCGAGTCGCTAGTTGCTTTTTTGCAAGCAAAACCCTTGTAAGCATCCCACTAACAAAATGAGTCCTCTGTTTTGTTTTGTGTGTCTTTAAAATTCTGACTTTTTATACATACTGCCCTATTTATACAAGTAATATATGATTCTAGAAATTAGCAGACTTTACTATTACAGCGATAAACAGAGCACACCAGGTTTTTAAATAAATGATGTGTTTCTGTGTGTATCCAGTCTTTGACTTTTAAACTTTTTGACATTTTTCCATCTCAGTGAACCTTCTCCAAGTAGTCCAGCCAGCTAAGTATTCAAAAGAGCATCCAAGTCCAGATGTTATGTGTAAAAATTCATCACATGCAGCATTTGTGCACATGTGGACTTGATGGGTGATGTGTGTTTCCACGCGTGCGGTGGTAATGGATCGAGAAAGTCCATAGAAAAAGTAAGAAATGGAAAGAGAGCATGCTTAAGAGAAAGTGAGTGTGTTTGTACTTTGGTACAAATCTATGTGTGTGTGCTGTGAGCTCCCTAATGAAAACATGGCATCCCCCCAAAGATGTGGTTTCTCTGAAGTTGACAGCCAGCTCTTACACTGATGCTGCTCCTCTAGAAAGGCTAAATAAAAAATATTCCCTCAGTAACTGTACATCATTTATCATCATCACCTTTATTTACCGCCGGTAGGTTGACTGTGAGTGTTTCGAGGGCTCAGAGCCAGAGGTAAGAAGGTTTTGGCGAACTATATCAGTGAGGCAAAACATAAAAATCGGACCTAATACCCAACAGTTATAAATATGCTTGATGATGATCTTGTTGTCATATTAACACACCAATGATGAGGTACTATGCACTAATAAATATATCTAATCACAATCTTTTGTTTGATATAAATTGTACTAGAAGCCCGTCTGGCTCTAATCCCCTGACTTACTCTCGTTCTGGCAAATATTAAAACTGGCTCATTCATTTATAAGAGAGAAATAGCTCCAAGTGTGACAAAGCTACAAACTGAATCTTATTTATAGCTCCAGTTGCTGAGTGCCTCATTGAAGTGCACTTTAGATGTAGTTGCATTGGAGTTATGTGGCTCCCATCCTTTGTATTCTGCAGGTCACAGAAGATGTTTTTCTTATGAAATGAGCAGATACAGACTCATTAAAACTCATTAAAACATTCAATAACGCAATTCTTTTTACATAGCATGTGTAGGATTTTGAAAATGTGTGTGTTTGGCGACTCCTAGTGGTCGTTTCAAAACAAATACAACAGTCATACCTTGTCACTTGAGAAATCACACAAATGACACAAAAAAAATGTCAGCATGACAGATCAGAGGTTACTGGAATGAAAAAGATATTATGCACACAAACATTTTGGTGGACAGACAGGCGGCAGACTGTGTGTGTGTGTGTGTGTATGAAAGATAAAAACAGAGACGGACAGATGTATTGCGACACTGTGAGTGTGTGTGGGCGTGCGTGCGTGTGGGCGTGCGTGTGTCTAGTGGCAACGAAATCAAAAAGGAACATATGAAATCAGTCTGTTTGCCTTGAAGTCAAAAGAAGATGAGTTTATAGATTTCTTCGACTGCGCCATCTGTCTCCCAAATATAAGGGGCACATGTGCAAGCATGCATGTCCACACACACACACACATACACACACACACGGTGTAACAGGTGAGTGGAGTTGATGGATGAGCTTCAGTTGGGTGTTAATGTCACCCGGTTGAAAAGATGGTAAACTCAATTTGCATACATTGCTCATCTTCTAAGTGTGATGTTGATTAAAGGAGGAAAACTTTGTCTTGTATTATTATGTTAGGAATATGATTATGATTTCGATTACTTTGTTTTCTACTATAAAGTAGAAGAATAATACCTAAAGAGTTCCTTAGGATGTAAAAAAAAAAAAAGAGAAAATGTTTTTCTTTTATCTGAAAAAGTCGTGGAAACTCCAGCTACTGTGTGTGTGTGTGTCAGAGCCGAAGCTTTTAATAACAGACGGATGAAAAGACGGAGAGGAAGAGAGGAATGATAGATGATTGAGGGAGGCACACACACACACACACACACACACACACACTAGGACTTACGATTGTAGTAAAGACTTTGTCTGGGAGTTCAAGAGAAAAGTCCTCAATTAATAAAAGAAAAAAATCATATCAGACGAATTCGTACTTCTGAGTAATTTATCAAGCACTCAGCTGAACAGTTTGTGACTCACTGGCATCTGCTTCAGTGTGACAGTTGTCAGACGCTGTTGCCCAAAAAACAAACACAAAGCATCTTGCAGCTGGTCATGTCACAAACACCAGAGGAAATCCAATATGGTTTATAAGTGTTGTGGCCTGAGAACCGCATCGCCAGTGAGCGAGCTGATCGGTCCACCGCTCTGTTCCGGTCTAAAGAATCTCACGTTGAACAGATTTAAATGAAATTTAAAAGAGGAATTCGCTTTCCTTACAGGATGAATCCTCATCTCTACTTTGATCGGCCAATATTGGACGATAATATCTGTCAACATATATATCCGTCAGACTCTAATGCTAACACACAGCAATAAGATGGTGAACATGGTTAACATTATGAATGTTCACAGACCCGTTAGCATGGCTGTAGACTCTTCTTCACATTATAAATGCTTTTAATTTAGGAGAGCCAATCCTGTAATATCAAAACATTAAAAAAGATGGTCGTGTCTGAAGCCGGTTGGATGTAACTAAATAATTAAAGCTTTCATTTTTGGGGACACAAACAGCATAAATCCATGCAAACCATACAGAGTGAAGTTCCAGCACAATCTGGGTTAGAGATTTATTGGATTGAAGACATTTTTGACTCCGTCATTTATCGTCTGAGCTTTTGATCCAGATACATTCTGTATCTTGAAGGCGAGGACCCAGCTGCAGTCTGCAGAGCGCTGGATCACTGTCATTGCTCTGGGTGCTTAGACAGCAGATAGTCTGTATCTCGGCTCTCGTACCTCTCTCTGAGGTATTTGAGACGTTCTGACCTTTTGGTGGCCACTTAAAACTTTTAGACAAGGAGCTTATTGACTGTCAGCAATGATTTATGTTAGTAAAGACACAGAGGGAGGAGAGAGGAACTGGGGAAGCGGATGGAGAGGAACAAACAAACTGTTGACACCCTGTGTCTTTTTTTTTTATTGATAAAAATGCAACAGAAAGGAGGCAACGGAGCATTTATACAGTGAAGCTGCATGTGTTACTTTGCATTCACTTGTGTTGTTTATCTTGAAGCAGGCGAGTTTATTTGTATGGCACCCTTCAACAACAAGGCAATTCAAAGGTTGTCAAAGACACGAAAGGCCTTTAGAGAAGATTCAAAAGAAACAAGGCAATATGAAACGTAACTAGGAAGAGCGAAACTCAATAAAACAAGATGGATTAAACTGAACAATACAAATGACAGTGCAGCCAAAGTGTATTGCAAAATAAGAAATAAAAATAGTCCCAAGTTGAACTTCATAAAATGTTGGGGAAAAATTTTAAAGCCCTGATTGAAAAAAAGACAGATATTATCGACCAATTATCATTGGCCTATTAAAAGAGTATCGTATCAGTGTATATGATGCCCCATATGTGCTTTCATGGGGAGTTTTTTAACACAATAAATATTGCAGAAAACATTGTTTGGTGTGATTTAGAAAGGGTGTTCGATATTCAGTTTTTATAGTCAGCAAATGACTGAAACTAAACAGTAGTTATGTTTATTTGGCTACTTTACTCCTTTTTATTCTTTATTTTCTCAGTTATTTATACAGTTGTCTGACACTGTTGAAATAATGTATAATAATGTTAAATATTATTTAATAAAGTTTAAGATAGTAGCTCTCTGGGTACATTTGCAATATGGTGAAAAATTGGTGCACACTCCATATAATTTAATCCACTATTTTGTTCCAGCACAAAAAATTATTATATCGGCGGCCATTGCATTGTAATTTTCCCCTTTTAAAATCCCATACCAGGCTCCAGCTTTCTGGGCGTTTGTGTCAGTAAAGCGGTGAATAAAAACTGAATGCAGCAGCTTCTTATAGTTTTGACTCTGGGGACAGTGAGGGCTCCTTTGTTAAGTACAGACAGAGCTTTCTTTCCACTTTGTGCACATTATCTGAAAAGAAGACACAGAAAAAACAGAGTGATACTACCGAAATCATGGGGGTAGTGTGGTATATAATTATGACCTCCTCCACCGTTACCATGTTTGCTATTGTCAGAAACTTTGTCAGACTCTGAGCTGAGCATCATGGGGACACTATGGGTTACATCGTTTGAAATGGAAATATCTATTTTCGTACGTAAAGGGTGCACAAATTAGGCTTAAGCAGACCTGTCAACAACAAAGTGTAGTTTGGCACCAAACCATCAAGTGCTTTATGGACCAACAGTAGAATTTTAAAGTCTTTGGCACACAAGCAGCAAGTATAAAGACAAATCACCGAGAGACACACATTTGTCACATTTGCTGTACTTTGAAAACCAGTTTAGCATAATGAAAGTCCTTAACGAGAGCAGTGTGGATGCTGTGGTGTGGCCAAAAAGATGTTAAGTTGTTGAAAAACACTCCTTTCATTTTTTAAAAAGGGAGGTTTGATATGGGCCTGTAGTTGTTCATTAGTGAGTTGTCTGGATCATTCTTTTTTAAGAGAGTTTTCGGGGCCTGTGGGAAAGCCTGTGAGCAGAGAAGTGTTGATTATTTGCAGAAGATCTGATGCAATGCAGTTCAAAACATGAAAAGCCTGAAGGTGGAATATCAAGGCAGCAGGACGAGGATTTCAAATGTTTGCACAATTTCCATATTATATAGCTGACAGGTTATATTGTTGTAGACTGAAGTGGACGCAAAAACAACACAGAGCCTATACCTGGTACAGCTTGTCTAATTTTTGGATTTCTGGCAGTAAAGAATAAATTAAATTGATTGCGTGACTTGATAAAAATTCAGGGGCTACAGACACAGGAGGGTTTGTCAGCCTGTCAACAGCAGCAAATAAGACACATGCATTATTGCTGTTGGCATATAAATTAAGTGATGAGGAAAAAATATCAGTGAGACCAGGTATCGTCTGGGATATTGTAATATTGCCCTATTGTCATTACCAGACTGTTCTAGTTTTCTATTATTTGCCATTTCACACTTTGTCATTGTATCCTCTTTGTTGGTGATTATTTATCACAAATTTTATTGTGTAAAATATCCTGATCTTTGATCTTCTCCACATGACCCACCCCTACATGGTGGTTTCACACTGCATACCCCGCAGCAGGGGGTCACACACTACAACATATTTCACCAGGAGGAATCCCTAATATCTGTTGTCCAAACTTGGATTTGTGAGAAAAATTTCTCCAGGTGACACGGAAAGACTTGAGGAAACACTTAATGCATGAGGGAGGATTATATCCAATTTGCAGAACTTTCTTTGTAGCCTTGTTTGTTTTTGTTGGCATACAACAATGTTCAGAAAATAGCCTGTTTCCACACGTCCTTAACATTTATGGCCCCATTTCCTCCATTTTGCCAATGACACACATACAATAAGTTTTGTTAACTTTTGTTAGCTTATCCCAGATATTTAGCCTTCTACAGTTAATATTTGGAAAGCATCTGCAATGCACCTTTTTAAATTCAAGGTATAGTCTGTGAAATAGGCATTATTAGCAACCATTAAGATCACATCCTGCTCCAAAATCTCTGATCCAAGTTTGTTAGAGAGATCCCTAACGGGGAATTGGGGGGAAAGTGAAACTTTTCTTGACCTTTTCAGTCTCGTCAGCAGAAGAGGAGAGAGGTCTTTTCTCTTTTTTGAGTTTCTTATCAGGAAGATTGCCGTCAGAATGTCTTTGATTTGGGCTGAAGGCAGATGCTATGGCAGTGACCAGAGGGTGAATCTAACACCATTGTTAACCAGAGCTTCCACTTTATCAGCATGAACCTTATGTTCACCATAACCACGAGTCAGGGTTTCCTTTTTATCCTTCATTTAAAAAGGCAACTCAGAAAGAGTAGAAGAGTGTTTAAACTTGTGGGATTGACTTTCCTCATGCCATCAACCGTGTTGTAATTACACTGATGAAGCTTGACAGAATAAACTCTGTAACAGCCAATTAAATATGTACAAAAACTGAAAATCACTCTGGTCTCTAACACTATTTCTCTGACTTTCTTTCCCTCTGTCCATGTTTCTATGTGATTCAGTAAGAAGTTCACCAAAGAACAACTTTTTTTTTCCACGCCTCAGATGTTGTTGCAACATACTGTACATCGGGGCTTTTTCTTAGATGTCTTCTCATAACTCCAGCATGTAAAAGACTTCGATTGCAACATCAGAAATTCAGCAGTGGCTTTTTCTTCATATAATTATGTTCTAGAAACTGAACTTTAAGGTGCCACACATTCCACTTTTTCCAAACTCTTGTAATGTCTTTTCATACTGCTGCCAAGTTCTCCTGTCTGCCTCTCATTCCTCCGTCTCTGTGACTCCTGTGTCTTCCTCAGCCTGCTAGTGTTGCATCTCTGCTCTCCTTAATAACAGCCAGGCTCTACAGGGCTGTACAGTCTTTATTGAAACATTTAGAAATTTCGCTTCAAATTCGCTTTGACTTTAATGGAAACACAGCTAGTGTCATTATAGTAATCAGAATGGAGAAAAAATGATTTAAAAAAAACAGGGTTGCACATTACTACTCAAAAAACACATGTATAGATCATACACCACTATACAACTACATTACTCCAGTCAAATCATTACAAAAATTGTTAATTAACTTTTAAAAACACAGGACAGAAATATGACAAAGGTAATGTTTAGAAGCAGTGTTCACCTGGTTGCCTCATGGCTGCACCATGTCTCTCTTTGTCTGCTGCTCTCTCCCACTGTTTCTCTCTTGTC
>CAFUXE010000262.1:308433-360463 GCA_903364295.1 Serranus cabrilla
TGATGGCTGAAATAAACGTCCATTGATGATCTGCAGGAAGGATTATAAAGTATTATTTGTCTGTAAGAAAAGAGGACCCTTCCTCGATTCCAAATATAAAAGTCTGGTATTGTTCAGAGTGGCGTGAGCTCAGAAAAAGATGGGAGCTGTCAGTCATTTTCAAATGCTGACGGACAACCAGCAGGTATTCTTCAGGACATCCAGCCAAAAGCGAATGTAGCTTAAACTGCACACAGAGTTTAAAAATGTAACTGGCAGTCCTGTTTACTGCAGTCCACGGGTGCCATCAAGTTTTAGACCAGCAGACAACCATCGATTCATCCATTTCTCCCAAAAGCAGCAGCACATGATCCCAGCTGTGATGGCGTAACTAATAAATGTATCCTCGACTTAAATTCCTCTATCACCTCCCATGCCTTTTCCAAAACCATGGTCCTCGAATGTGAAGCACTGCCAGAATCATTCATGTCCTTAGGTAAGCCTCAAAAGAGAGAGAGTCCCATTATTGGGTCACACAAAGCCCTCTCGGGGGAAATTAGGGTGTTCATTGCCATGTTGCAGTGCAGTGACACACTGAACTCAGCCAGCAGAGAATTGAGCAGAATCCAGCACTGATCGGAGGAGGATCCAATATTAATACTTGGTCCATAAAGTGCTTTGGCATGTAGAAACTAAGAGGATCAAATATTTAAGCCAGAAAGCCATTGCAAAGGCAATAAGGAGGTGTGGGTTTATCTTTAAATGAATCAGATTTACGCTTTAATCCATGTCCCGCTGCACATTTCTGCCATATCATTACAGATCTTACTTGAAAGTTATTTAATCTTTTCCGTAGTGGGGATGTCACGATAGGAGATTTTGATGTCACACTTATAATCAGAGAAATATAAACGTTTTGCATGATTATTAAATACAAATACTGCAAGTGGATTGAGAGAAAATAAGATGGGATAAGTCTTCCATAATTAATTTAGTATATGATAACTTCAGCAGCAACACGACCAAACACAAATATATGCTTGTTGGAGCAGGTAAAGGGTGCAGCAGCACCTGTATCATCTGCACAGACTCACACAGAAGTCTGGCACACACAACAGCAGCACCAACCACAAAGGCACCAAAGACAAGCAGTTTAAAAAGCCGACTTGAAACAACAGTGTGGCACAGCGGCCAAACAACAACACACATCTGGCAACAACATCCATAAAACCATTGTTTCTTCTCCAACAAACACACACAACGAACCCAACATTGCAGCAGAACTTTAGCATCAAAGACCAGTAAACTAGCTTGAATTTCTTACCTTTGATGTTTTCAGCGGTGATGTTACACGATAGTCCAATTATTGAGCCAGTTATCTCTCAGGTGAATGTTGACAGAGTCTCCATTCATGCCAGTCCAGACGTCCACAGTACTTTAACAAGTGATACAGCTCCGTTTCCTTTGAACTGTCCATTAATAAACCGGTGTTTGTCCTCCTCGTCCCAACAGGTTGTTTTGGGCTAAATTAGCAGCTAACACTACGGTTGCCTAGTTACTTAAAGCGGTGCGAATGGCGACCGAACTGTCTTTCTTTTTCTTGTTTACTTGTTTTGTGAAAACTTAGCAAACTTTTCATTTTCACGTGTAAACAGCTAAACCTGAGCACAGTTAAAAGAAGCTAGCTAGTCTTTGATTTCCACTCCTGAGTGACAGGAGAGGATCATGGGCACACCTACTGCTGATTATGATACATTACAATATGGCAACTCAGAAAACAGACGTTTTTCAACAAACACAACAAATATTTTTATTAAGTTATGTGTCACATTATCCTGCAAATTATGAGAATTATTCGTAAGCTAAGCATTCTATCTATCTATCTATCTATCTATCTATCTATCTTTAAAATGCATTATATATTCAGATACTTTGATTATGCAAAAGTAGAAATGCTCGTCTAAAATAAAAAAAATACTCCATTA
The DNA here is from genome assembly GCA_903364295.1 of Serranus cabrilla. Lineage (NCBI taxonomy): Eukaryota > Metazoa > Chordata > Actinopteri > Perciformes > Serranidae > Serranus > Serranus cabrilla. Next base: position 310,398 of record CAFUXE010000262.1, read on the forward strand.
CAAGTCATGAACTGAAAATATTACTCAAGTGAAAGTATAGAATTGTTATCAGCAAAATGTGGGCATAATTTAAAATTTAAAAAGTAGTTTACTAATAAGACAGAATGACTCTTTTTAAAATGTATAGGCTACTATTATTATATAATTTTCTGTTAATAAATGTGCATGCATTTTAATGTTTGTTTGTCAATGTGTAGCCATATTTTAGATAGTTTGTATACTAATGGGTAGATTAGTATAGTGCTGCATTATATCATATATGTGTAATTGTGATAAGTGTACTTTCACAGGTTAGTATTTCCAGCTGATGGTGTTTTGTTTTTGTTTTTCTCCTTTTGTGGCCTCTTCTGTTTAGGGTTGATGTTTTTTATTTTATTTTTTCCAAGTAACTTGTTCTGTGTCTGTTGTTGTTAAGATCTTGTAAATTGTCAATTGGTATAATGTGGAGTTTTATTTATTTTTTTAAAGTATTATACATTTTATTTGTATGTAAGCTCTGACACAATTGTATACTCTCGCAAAACCCAATAAACAAATATCTTAGAATGGTACTTATTGTATAGTCAAACTGTAAGTCAGGCTTATTGACAATATGAGGATATTTTTGTTGTCAGAAAGAAATAGTATTTTCTTAATGTGTTTTGCCAAACAGGCCTCTTCCCTACATTATTCAATTCAAACACTTGTTTTCACTATTTTGCTATTTTATTTTCAGCCAGTCCGCTCTGGACCCAGAGACAACAACATCTTCCTACATGTTTTGCAGCTATGTCCGGCTTTTCCTGTTCAGCTCAGTTCATTTTCTGTGGGCCTGTTTATTGGCATCTAATAAGACTTTTCATAGTCAGTAACCCCACACTACATGTTAATCTGACACAAGGTGCTTATGGAGCTATCATCTGCAATTGCATCATTATTTTTGAAACTACTTTCCTTCCCATTAATGTGTAAATGTGTCTAGATGTTGTTTCAGTGTCAGAACTGCCAGATCCACGTAAAATGGCACGGGTGGACAGGTGGTGCAACGGTGATGGGTTTTGGATCCTCTGCCAGCTAAATCTGGCAGAAGACAGGTCCTGGTTCCTCTTGGGTCACTTCAGAGGGATGCGGGGGTTGTTACATGTGAATCCAACAATAATGTGGTCAAAAATATACTTTTTTCAGAGCGTGTAAGTGGCTCTGTGAGTAAGATCTCAGGAGGAAGAGGAGCGAGGAGGAGAGGAAAGACTTGATGGGAAGGGGAGAAAGAATCAGCTCTGCCTGACCCTCTTTTCTGCATCAACAACTGCACACACACAGTGAGTGTGCAACACATTTGGAATTCATGGCCAAAAGTTTTTGGGAAGAGTGATTCACATACTCTACTGATACTTCCCCCACAGCAGTGCACGCTTTAACACACAGCTCACCAAACCTATTTTACCCCGTGGTGGGAAAACCAATCATGTCCAACAACTATTCAAAGTCGCCCTTTGCCAGCACCACAAACGTTTCCCCGCTCATCTCTTCTGTTCAGCCATCTGTCGGAGGTCCCAGAGTCATCTCTCCACACCGTCTCCACCTATTCTCCTCCACTGAGGGTGTTTTTGCATAAACTCAATCCATCATCAATGGCTTGCATCATTCTGCTGCATCAGAGTCAAAGATGTTTCTTCATCCCATTATTCATTATATATCTGCATATATATATATATTCCCTAGTTTTAAGGATATTAGAGAAACAAGCGGATAGCCTCGCGGTAATGTATATTCATTTTGTAGATAATGGCTCCCAACAGGTGGTCCTTCATTGTGATGCAGAGGACTTTACATATACTCAGCAGGAAAGCTCTGCAGGGCGAGTTTAGTTCAGCTGGAGTTGAAACAGTTCAACCTGATTCACAGCATAATGTGATTTTCATTTCCCCCATAAAATAATGCCCGAAAACCACATTCTCATTGTTACAGCAACGGATTCATTCAATCACCTTACGCCAATCCCACTGTCTCTGTCAGCCAGTCAACCAAGCGTTGCCAGTCCCTCTGAGCCAGTGTTGGCTCAGCATACAAGATCCCTGCATGTACAGTGTGTGTGTGTGTGTGTGTCCCGTACCTGTTCACATCCATATGTAAATATGTGCACGTCTTTGTGTCAGTGACTCATCTGCGTGCATGCATGTGAGTGCTTTCCATCTCATCCTGTTATCCTTGAGCTTGTGTGTGTGTGTGTGTGCGAGTGAGTGAGACTGCAGATTTTGGCAGGAGTATGACACTATGCCTGTTTTTCATCCCCCTTTTTTTTGGAGGGATGGCAATGTCGTTTGGTCAGTCAGCCAGTCAGTCAGTCCATCAGTCACTTTGTTCCAGAGGGAAATATCTCAACAACTGGATTGTGATAAAAGTGTGGCACAGAAATCCATAGCCCCAAAGTTTGAATCCTGATCACCTTAGTGACAATTCATCTTGTGCTAACAGTCCCATCATAACAAGCCATCCAAAAGACTAAAATATTCCCATGAAATGGTTTATTAGTATATTATACTAAGCTGAAGTTGAATCTATCTGAACTTTTCCATCAGCATGACGTAAGGCTGCAATGCATAACTTAACATGTGTATAAATGCAACCTCCCCTCTAGTAAAACCACAGGATACATTATATGTAATACTGCAAATACATAAGCATTAATTTGCTGGGCAAATGTATATGCCTCCCACAGAAAGGCAATTTTAATACTGTAATGCCCCTCAACGCAGTCATGGACTCGCTTCTTCTGTTAAGCCGAGACGTTTATAGCCCATGAATGTCTAGGGCTTATGGGAAATGGTTCAAGTTCAAGTTCTTTATTTATTATATGCTCAGGAATTTTAGAGAAGCAGTCGCTGGCAATGAAAATCTCAAGATGCCTCCAACAATGCTAAATAAATATGTATATAAAAAAAGAAAAGGAGGTCCCCTGAGTAAAAACAAAATGAGAATCTAAACATAAAATAGTACAAGATAAGATAATGGATGTCAATAACATATAGAAGTCATTTAAATTGCAAATGTATTCATGTATATTCATAATAAGTATAAACATATATAAATATAAGCAGTGGTGTAAAACTGTTTTGAAACAGTCTGTAAAAGTATATTAAAGTATATTAAAGTATATGAAGGCTAAAGTGTCAACTAATGAGCTCAGGAATTCAGAAGTCTTATGGCCTGTGGGATGGAGTTTTCCCTGGAGTGGGACCGGGTGTAGAGGTCCTCACGGAGACAGGGTCATGTCCTTCTCTCTGTCCTCAACATACTGTTGAGAAAAGCACTGCTCTAAGCCTTTAGTTTCAATTATTAGCATGGTTACAAATGTTAATGTGATTTTGAATGAGGCTTTCTTACTTTTGGAACAGCAGCCAGAAGTTTCCCAGTTTCACTTTGGCTCTTAACAGCAATCTGTCTCAGTGCTGACCTGCAAGCAAATGGAGCTCTATTGTAGTTTAATAGCTGTGTTGCATTATCCATGTCTTTATAAACCTGCTTTACTGGAGTATATACTGCTGCATAAAAGGGCCATGGTTTATAGACAATTATGAGTTCAAATAACTTATTTTGAACCATAAAAAAGGAATAAAAGAAGAATACAGATCCAGACTCAAATCAACATAGCAGGATGGTCAGAGAGGCGGCCATTTTTTACATGTAGGCCTATTGCTGCAACCAGGGTGGTGGCCAGCTGCAGCTCTGGGTGTAAAGTCCCTCCGGCTCTCTCGCCACCACTAGGGGACTGCCTCGCCCAGAGGAAAGCAGATGGCTATGAGCTAACAAGCTTGCAAACGGATGGTTGCTAGCTTGTTAACTGATAGTAGGCTAAGCAATAGGTGACATGTTATAATGGATCCCACTGCATTTCCTGACAAGACTCACTCTGGGAAGCTGGGATTGGTCAGGGCAGTGCTTTACTTTCATTAGTAAAATAAACTAATGATGAGTAATGGTAACTTCCAGGTTAGGGTCAACTTATAATTCTTGTTATGCAGGTTTAATCTCTTGGTTAAACAAATTATTTGATTTATAGAAACAACTTCTTATGAACACTACGGTGGCGTTTTACTATCTTATTAAAAAGTGACACAAACACTATTGTTAGGAAACACAGTGGGATCCATAAGAACGCATAGGTGACAGTTATCAAGCTAGCTAGCTTTTCAGTAAGTCTTTATTGAACGAAATGATGCAATTCTGACAACAAATGCCAAGGCGGAGTAAGCTGCGCAATACAGAAATACAACAAAATATATAAGAGAAATATTGGGACTGACTAATGATTGCACGTTCATATCTTGCTAGCCGTTAGCTCAGCAGCTACTGACGGCTACATTAGCTAACCAACTAGCTCTATTCTATTAAATCTTTTTTATTTTCTATTTCATTAAATTGTGCAGATTCCTTCCACTGCACCACTTAGTGTCACCAAACCCTGCTAGGAGCAGCTAAAATGAAAGCTTTTGTGAAATAACGTAAAATTGTGATATGTCAAGGCAGTACCGACAATAACAATTAACTCCATTAAAATGTTCCAGTAAGTATAGGCTACCATTAACGTCACATGGTGTGCATTAGAGCTGTGCAGCACAACAAACCAGAAATTGTTTTCAGACGTCTTTACTCTGACCCTTCTGCCTCTTCCTCTCTTTGTCTTTGTCAACAGGGGTTACAGCTTGAAAGGCCTCTGTTCGTCTTTGTGGATGTCAAAAACTGCTCGACACTATGTATCTGTGTTTTTTCTGCCTCTTTCTCCACTCTCCCTTTCTCTATTATCCAATGAGGGAAACAGAGTTGATGTCTCCTGCTCCGTCACTCTCCGTCCGTCTGTCTGTCTTTGTGTTGTGCTCCACATCTTTTACCGATGTCAAAAATAGACCTGTTCCCTCCTGCTCTTTTTTTTTTTTTGCCCACTCTTGCCTCTCTCCTTCTCTCTCTCTCTCTGTCTCTCATAGATGTCAGAAATACATTTGTGTGCTCTGAATGTGGAGTAGAGGTGATGTTTGGATGTTTTGAAGCAGAACTGTCTGTCTAACCGTCTGAATACAGACTCAGACCTATTGATTTCTGGTTTACGCAGGGATCACAAGCTAATCTGTATGGCTCGCACACACACACACACACACACACACACACACACACACACACAGTTCACTTCAGGTCATAACAGTGGGAAAAATTGTGGACTTAGGGCTAACTTTCTTCTAAGAGAAACAGAAACTTCTCACTCTAATACACAAACGTAATTTATGGATTTACATTTAGGTGTACACAACCACACACACAATAAAATGTGTAAAACAAGTGTACACACAATCATCCATGCATTACGCACACAAACAAAATTGATTTGGGAGGCTCTGAAGCTGAGTCACTCCCAGCCTGACATTCGCCATAACACCACCTCCTCTTTTATTAATTCCCCCTTCTGTCTTCCACCAACTCCTCCTTTTATTTATTCACTTCATCCTCCCGATCTGCCTTCTGTCATGTTGATTTGAGGTGAAATTCTGGGATGGAAGCACAGAGCATTCTAGACTAGATCAAGCCCAGATCATCGTCTCCAACAAATGTGTACGTTTGACCCCGAGGGTTATCCAGAAGACTCCAATCATGCTTCGTTTTTAAACCGGTTGATGTAATAAAACATTTGGGAAAGTAATAGATTGATAGGATTACAGTAAATGTCTGAAAGAAGAGGACAGATTGTGGTGATCTGTGGGATGATTTCTGAAACGATAGCATGGTAATAATAAGGCATAAAAGGTATGTCTCGGTGTTGCATCTTCTGTCATGATGATTTGTGATGAAATTTGGATGAAATAGTGTCCCAAATGGAGCCAAACTGTTTCCTGAATGAACTAACGCAGAGTTATCTGTCTGACCCTAAGGCGGCTGCTGCTGCTGCTGTCAGAGAGAAAATTGTTTTCCTTCAAGCTTTTACTTTTCTGCTTTGGCTTTCCTCAAAAACTGGTGCAGCATCCTAAGTTGGGTCACTAGCTGATTTGAATGCGTTGCTAAATTATTCTGGAGATATTGGTGTCAGGCAAATTTATTTATAAAGTCCTTTTCATAAACAGGCTTGTCACAAAGTTCTTTGCAGAGAACAAAGGATTATAAATGCAGGTAGGAAGAGGAGATAGATAGGACAAGAAATAGAACAAAACACACAGAAAACGTGATAGCAGGATTTTGTTGGCAGGTTTTAGTTTGCATAGTAATGTTGTATGAAGTAAGTGTCTGTTTTCCTATTGTTTCCAGTTCCAACCCACATAAAGTACAGTGTGGGAAAGTAATATAAGCCAACAGTCAATAAATGCTAGTAAATTCTGACTGCCATTGTTAAGCTTCATCTACTTCTTCTGGCCACTTTGGCAGGTTCCCAAACCAGCATGCGGAGGTTCACTTAAAGTACAAAATGAGTTTGGCTGCTAGAATAATAGAAGTGAGTTTTGGGATGCACAAACCACCGTGGACAAAATCCAAAAGAGGATTTGTTTTCTGCCCAGAATATAATCGAGTAGGGAGTTTAAATAGTTGCATGAATAGACACAGTGTATACTACATGCTGGTAGATTAGTCTCCATAGTTACAGATGACAAATGTGCTCAAGATGAAAAAATATCATTGAGAAAGTTGTTTCACTGAGGAAAAAGTTTCAGGAGTTTGTTACCTTAAAAACAAACAAAGTAATGCAACACTTTTCATCCAGAAGGAATGGTTCTTATGATATGATATTATGGGTGAACTTATAGACATGAGGCTCATATTTCCTTCAGTCTACACCAACTGGTGGAACGTAACTAAGTACATTTACTCAAGTACTTAAGAACTATTTTGAGGTACTTGTACTTTACTTGAGCATTTCCAGTTTGAGGTTAATATTGTATTTTTTACTCCACTACATTTAGCTGACAGCTCTAGTTCCATGATACATTTAAAGTGATTAGCCTTTTTTTAATTAGACCTTAAAAATGAGTTAAAATGAGCCCTACCTTGAGAGAATTTAAACGCTGCTTACATAAATGCATCATTAATAATAATTCAATATCAATCTGGAATATATAAACAATCCAACTGAGGTCATTCTGCATTAGGAGTGAGCGAACCTGGAGCGAATCCTAGAGGCGCTGAGTATACAAAATTGGCTTTACAGTTTAGTTATTTCATATAGACTATTCATTTTTTGAATTTCCAGATAAACATTCTGTATTATCATGTTTATAGGTTTGGTGATACATTATATCAGGATAGAAGATCTTGGCCAAAAAGTCCCATCACTTCCTCACTTTCTCTCCATCCCGTCATAATTACTACAGCCACTAGAGGTCGCCGCACACAAACAAACATCAATATGGGTCATTATGAGGAGATTGGTATTAATGTACTCATATAACTCTAACTCGAACAAGAAAGAAGAACAAGAAAGTGTATTTCCAAGAATGCCAATGTTAAATAACACCATTCATTCATTTGTATTATTCATGCTTGTGATTATGTTGAAATAAAGTGTATTCAAGAGTAACCTTGCAACAAGGAGACAAAGAGATGAGTTGAGTTATTGCAGGAATTATGATCTACAATGTGTCCAGCTGCTTTTTCAGACCCAGCCCTGAGTCAGTGCATTGAATTGTGCTCTGCTTGCTGTTATTTACTGGACTGAAATTATTCTCGAGGTCTGAAACTGACTGGCTGAGCTGATATGAGGATTAACAGGATGTAACAGCTGAGAATACATTTTAAACAGCGGATTGTAAAATGTGTTTCAAGTGAAACGTGTACTTTGGATCACAGCGAAACGTATTTCTATGTACTGTACTTGTAAGTGATCAAATATTTGGGTTGTTGCTGAGCTCAAAGGAATCAAATCTTCACTGAGCTCTTTCCAAGTGTCTTTTTTCCTACTTGACAAGAGCTGCGATGTCGAAAAAGTAAGCCACACATTAATTTACAGTAAAAACACAGAGATGCACTTCTATTGTACTTTGATGTATTGTGGCCTCATTCCTGGCAATTATTTTAAAGATACATGCATGTGTTTTGTAGCTGTTAGAGAGGCTTAGAGGTTAGAGAAGTTTATGCTTTATGTTATTGTATTAAGATATGTGTGTGCCTTTTCCACACTGGGTTGCCAAATTTCATCTCAGTAATTTGATCATTCTATAGGTGAAATGCATTAAAGCTGCTGTGTTTCCAATTATAGCCTTTCTTAATCAGCTTATTTCATGCATGTCATGATTGTGTGGTGTGTAAATTAGGCCCCAAACTGGATGGATTTCTCATGTCAAATGCTATAATGTAGAATAACTTGATGCGTCAGAGGTTGCCTGTTTGAAAAGCATGTCAGGCTGTGAGGCATTGCATTGATTTAAATCATCAGTACACATATCTCTCAAACCCAGCTTTAGCTTTTTTGTTAGTATGGATGGAAAAACAGTGCTTCTTTTGCCATTTTTTTTTTTTTTTCATTGATTGAAATTCAGTGACCTTTAAAAAACCACTTTAATTATTTAAAAAAGGTCGTTATTGTGCTAATAATAGTCTGACACAGGACACAAAATCATTGTTGAAACAATAAGGTCACATGGCCTACAGGCATCCACCTACCAACTGTTATATAGGATGCTGAGCACCGTTGGGTATAAGAGTGCATTTATGTTAACTGAGAATGCTACAAGAGAATAAAGCTCATTTGTGCAAAAGAAAGAAAAAAAGTTTGTGCATCCACAGAATTAGTCTCCCATTCACCGAGCCGCAAAAACCACTCGTACAAACAAATTTCTCCTGTTCGAGGGATTTTGGGGAACTTGCAGAATTCACCAATTTTCTTATATTTAGAATTTTTTCTTGGGCTCCAGCACAATTTAAAAATAGTTTGAAGTGTGCGGTATTTCACAAATAGATTTTTTATTTAATTGCTTTATAAAACGATTTTGATGTTGAAAATAAGGTTCATTGACAATGGACCAGCTCGAAACCAAACCCAAGGATCTTTCTTTGTTTCTAAAAAAGACATTTTGCAGTAGAAAAGAAATAAAGTCATGGTAAAATGCCAGATTTAATCGGGACTGACTCATTTTAATGAAACCAAAGCTGTAAAAAAAAAACTGAAATCTTCGCACTTTGCACACAAAAACGTATGGTGTGTTTAAACTTCTTTGAAACCAAGTTTCCTAAGTCCAGCCAACTTTTCAAGGATGATGAAGTAGTTAACTTTCTTTTAAATATTGCACCTTGTTTGCCCTTGAGTTGTTGAGATTATTTCTTGTATTTCTTGGTCAAAGCCCTTTGTTTAAACGTTACACAAGTCTGGCAGGTGAAGTGTACAGACGTACTCCTTTGGAAGAACAGATAAAGCAAGAAAATGAGACAGAGAACGAGGTAGTGAGAAAGGAATGGTGAGATGGAGGTTCTCCATGGTGGTAGATATAATGCTCATTATTGTAAAGTCAATGTTTCGATCTACCACAACAGCCATTTTCTTCAAGATTTATCCGCAGCGTCCTTGAACAACACACTGAATCCTCCTCTCTTGCTGTTAGCTGTCACCATAATGCCAGCTACACGCCTTAAATGTAAGATGGACAAAGCTGGACAGAAATGACAAGTTGCCAATAACACAGCCGGCCAGATTCCATATTGAATGCTAGACCTCTTCAACAACACAGCCAGGCACAGAGAGAAAGTATTTATCTTGGAGCTCAAGGTGAATGCAAATCCTGTTGTCCAGTCCACTCATCATGGCCAAATAATATCAACAAACAAGGTGCATGATTTAAAGAGGGAGGATCCTCCAATCAGGACTAAACCAAGCTTTTCATTTTCTGAGTTGTTGGCAACATCAAAGTAGCATCTTGGACTCTTTGATGAAAAGATGCTGATTAGGACCCAGAAAGACTGGCTTACACTAATTACACAGGCTGGGAAGAGACTGCCTTCTCCAATTTAACCAGAGAGTTAGATTCAGCTTTCTGGTTTTATGGCTTATTTTGAAAAAGTTTAAACTTTCCAGGAGTTGATGCCACGTTTGCTCACTCGTACTGTTACAACACGGACTTCTTTGATGTCGAGACAACAAAAAGTCCAAGGAATGTTTTATTTATCAATTTAAGCCTGTGTGTTCATGTGAAAGTCTCCTGCTCGTGTTTTATCCTCACCCTTGAGGGGAGGCAGGTAGCTCAGCCTCAGGCCAGACATAATTTTTAAGGCAGACAGCCCATCAAGGTGAGTGACAAGGAAGGAGTGGATAGTATATTTCCTGCCCTGAGAGGAGACCGTGTTCCTGTTTCCACAACCTATTCACAAAACAAGAACTCTGATATTGGAAGATGCCATCTGTGATTAAATTTTTAAACATTTGGTGCTGACATTTTTGATGGTTTGGAAACAAAAACAATCAGTCAAAGAAACTCCAACAAGTAGAATTTAAGAATCTCTGAGTTTGGCGCCCCCTAGTGGTAGAACAGAAACAGACACACAGACAGATGTCAATGCATCCCAACATAGCCAGGAACACATTCAAGGTAAAAACATTCTTGTTTTAAACACATTACTTTTGCTACATTAACACAAACTCATACAATGAAGAAGTTTGCCTAATATGGACCAAAACTATTTATGAAACAATGTTTAAAAGCTTCTGGGGATATGGATTGTTTTTATTTTAAAGCACTTTTTAAAGCTATAAAAATGTGTTAATGGGGCTGTAGTCTGAGTTCAATTAGTAGTTTTGAAGACACACATGGAAAAAACTTGATGGAGCTTGTTGTTAAATCTTCACTATATTAGAATTATTTGGAAAAAACATTTCCATCTCCAACTATTCTTAATTTTAAATACCAGAATGTGATAAATCTTTCGAAAATGCGCATAAAAGTTCAGAAAAACTGTTAATGCGCTAATGGTAAATGGAAACACATTCTCTGAAAAAGTTCTGCAAAATTTAACTCACATGTCTGATCAGCTGTTTCAGGGCTGACATGAAAGAACAATTATAAGTTCTATTATGTCGTGGATGGTCAAAGTTTTCCCATTAGAAACTTTTTTTGTTGTTTTTTTCTCCCGTGCAGTCTCTTCTTCTTCTCCTGTTTACTGACAGATTAGCAATACATCACACTGCCATCTTCTGACCAAAGTACATATATGCAGCTTTGTTTATTTGCAGTTGATGGAAATGTCCCTTTTTTGCATTTTCTTTAATGCAAAATTTCAAAAAATTTGCTTCATAATTTGCTTCGACTCCTAATGGAAACACGGCTGATGACCAAACACTTCCATCTGACTCTGACTTGGTGTTTTAGTCACATACTTATTCTACACACATTAGCTTTAATGGTGAAAAGAAAGGTCATTGTTGTGGTTAAAATGTCACGGTTCATAAACTGAACACACTTTGCTGCATAGTAGCACTCTGCAGTGGCATTGAATGTAAATCTCGCCTTGCAGAATTGTCCAACATGAGTCCAATTTCTTGGAAGGCTGGCTTTTGTTTTCAGGTTAGTCTGCACAATACCCCCTTTCATTTAAGTGTAAATGGTCCCATTATACCTGAGTGACTATCTCTTCTGAGAGGAGCCTTTTATGAGGGCCTGATGAATTTCTTCAACCCCTGGAGGAGCATGTTATCCTTCAATCTATCTGAAAATCAGCACAAACAATATAGAGTGAGAATAAGCAGACAAAAGACACAGTCATCCCTGGGTGCACATTTCATTGGGCGCCATGTGTGAAATACCGTCGGTGTTGTGTCATCTTTTTGGGGATGGATTTTATTTATTTTATTCTATTCGATATAGGTGGTGTAGCCTATTTGTCTACTATAGAAGTTCACATTTTTCTGAAGACAAATTTCAGGCCATCAAAAAAATAGAAGAAGTTTCCCATAGGGATTAATGAACTTCTGGTTAAAGCACATACGTACACAGAGTTTTGTGTAAATGAGAACAGGAGTTCTAGATTTGCATCCCTTTTCTGTTTCTGTTTCATTGGCATCGTCGTATAAATTACCCTCCTTTATCCCCCCTTTGAAATCAGTATTCTTTACGTTTTGCACCAGCGCCATGATAGAAATGTCATCAATCCGCCCGCTCAATCAATGGCTTGTTGTGGATTTTCTGGACAATGATATTGACACATGGGCTCAATCAGACGTTGCACAGACTCTGTACTTGGAAGCTGGCACGGCAAAATCCCTCTAATGTCTGGTTCAACTATTTTTGGATATTTACTTCCTCACATATAGCTCTTCCAAATAAGAGTTTAAGAAATGGACCTAAGCAATTTATGATAACAAAATCAGCACATTACTTACAGACTACATCGTGGGTCATAAAATGCATTGTTGCTTCATTTATTAGCTTGGCCATGACTTTTGGTATCTAATGTTAGCAATCTTTTGGTGCTATGACTGTTTTCTACTTGTGCTGCCATCTCATTAGGCTCTGCCATTCCTCTTTGTCCTGTTAAAGAGACGATGAAAGAAACAATTCCAGGAAGAACAATATAAACAGCAACAAACAGACACATGAAATAGCAATTAAAAGAGCTTCTAATGCTTGCCAGCTATTGAGTAATCAGACTGAATGCAAAAAGATGAACAGATATCTAATGGCCTAATCATTCCTATGCACTGATTAGAAATATTTACTACGTATTTGGAGATCGTGACTTATTTGGCAGTCACGGCTGTCAAGAAGAATCGAGCTGAGTAAAATGCACAAGTGAGAGAGAAGGAGACAAGGGTGGAACAACAGGCTGAAAGAGAAATCTGAGAGACAGTGAGTCAGAGAAACTGAAAGACAAGTGAGCAGAGGGAAAGAGAGATGCAGAGATTGTTGCTCATTCATCCAATAGCGCAAACAACAGAGTTACAGACACCGAGACAGACGAGGGAGACGGGGAAGAAGAAGAGAAAGCGAGGCAAAGCGAGGAGGATCTTGTTCAGCAGAGAGATCACAGCAATACAGATCTATTTACAGATTAGTAATGGTTCTGACTGTGTGTGTGTATGTGTGTGTGTGTGTACATACTGCAAGAACCAGCAGAACTCAGTCACTCATGCATACACGCAAATGCACACTCTCTCTCTCTCTCACACTCACTCACACAGCAAACACACCTTTGTCTGGTTATCCTTATATCCCCTGAGCAGAAAGCAACAAATTGCCACTCTGCAGTTTGTCTTTGATTGCCTGTAATAATGGTGTATTTCATTATTGCAGGTGTATTCACACCATCTACAGGCCTGGGACTGAATATATTTATATATTTTTATTCTGAGCATTTCAGAGGTGAAGTTGCATACATTAATAGCAAATGCAGAAGAATCTAAAACAAGTTCATCTGCAAAATGACGTGAAAAAGCTGACTTCTTTTTGCAACAGGTGGAGTCGCCCCCTGCTGGCTATTAGAAAGATTGCAGGTCTAAGGCACTTTTGCATTGGCTTCACTTTTAATACCCCTTACTAAAGTGAAACTACTTATACCACATACCTGTGAAATTTCTCCACTACAAGTACACATCCTGTATTCAAAACTGAAAATCCATCTGTTTATAATGTCCTCTCTTCCTGGGGACGGGGAAATGTTTTAAGTACCTACAAATGTCAGGGTGGAGTTTAATCTATGTTTTACATAATATAATGACATGCATACATCACATACTCAAGTTTCTTGGTAGGAATCTGAACATTGTCTTACTGCAGTTCTTGCAAACAAACACTGGTCACCACACACATTCTGAGAGAAAGATTGGATTAGACTGGAAAACAAAATGAATATTGAACTTTATTAAGGGTAGTAAGTGGGAAAATGTAGCTTTATATATTTATTCCAAAGTAAATCAAAGTTGTGAGGCTGAAGGGGAAGTTTACACAGGGCCTCTGTATGTGCAACAAGGCAAATCCAATTCTTCTGCAGCGGTTTCCTGCAGAGAAAAGTTGAATTATGCTGCAGAGTTTAATGAAAAATATCCAAATAGACAAATATCTAATGGAGAGCGATCATATCATTCTCTCATATATACATTCAGGCATGTTGGTGCTGTTAATCACAGCAGTAATCAGTTTCTCTGACAGGATCAGGTAATAAATGTACTGTCAATGACAGTAATCACCATGATGGACTGAAATCATTAATATATTGCCTACCTTTCTTGATAAAATGGGAAAATTATTTTTTTTATATCATGATAAGTGACTCAGTAGGGCAACAGCACAGTCATGAGATGACATTTAAATTACCATTGGTGGGCAAAGAGAATGAAAAAACAAAAACGGATGCAGGAAATAGACATCAGCACTGAGTGTATTAGAGGCGGCATCAGCTCACCACAGCCGTGTTGTGTGTGATTCAATAGGGACTTTAATTTAGCCTTCACCCTCTCTGCCTTACTGCTGCCTCCAGGGTGTGCAGCTGAGCCAGCTGTGTCGCAGTTTGGTCGTCCTGCCTGCATCCCTACACTCGGCGACTCCTCTCTAGCACAGTACCAGTAGGAACCGACCATGAGTTGGTAATTAATAAACACTGTATGTTGCTTTATGTTCAGACTCCTGAGCCTCAAGAGGAGCATTCCCCCCTGCCCTGCCTTGGACTCTTGCAGCAGTTGTTTATGATCTTTCTCTAAGTACTTTTAGGACTGCACAATTTCCACTCCTTCACCCTGAATGAGGACAGGTGTTAGCAACATCCTTCTCCTGACATTTAGCTTTCAGTGGCAGGATTATGCCGCAGTAGAACCATGAAGAGACAGAAATAGCTCCAGGCTGCGCTTTATAAATGGAGAAAAAAAAATCTATTTACATGTATATTACAGTTAAAGACACTCAGATCAAAGGAGATCCGACCTTTCAGAGCACAAATGGTTGTACAGAAGAGCTCAGTGCTCATGAGGATGCTGTACAGATTATAAAGACCCGAGAGGCAAATTTGCGATATAAAATGATGAATCCAAGCAGCATGTAACAGACTCCACAGGGATTGCAGTGAATCTCTCTGGGGATATTCAGACACAGACATAAACATACACGATGCATAATGCAAGAGAGGCACTCCCTCTTTTTAAACAAAGAGATAATTAATAAACCATTAATAAAACAAATGCTTTGTGATGCACACAAAAGCCATAATTTTATTTATTTTTTTTAGCCATAAATGTACTGTAAGAATAAAATAAATTCTAAATTCAGGATGATAAAAAGTTAAAAGACCCTTCCTCATTTTCTGTGTTTTATTTTGGCGAACACCTTTCACCACTTGGGGATACTTTCATTTTGAAGAAGAACTTTAATTTTTACTAAAGAACACTTTTTCTCTCAAATTCAGATTTGAAAGTTGATTCACGCTGCTAATATCAGACAAATCTTGTTATGTATCCTCAGACAAAAATAAAGCTGTAAGTTAGGAATTAAAGCTGCTTTTATTATTCAGCTTAGTTTGATTATTATTTTAGAATGTTTACTAAAGGAATTTGTTTATTTTATTATTAAAGGATGTTTAGTCCTAATTATTGGTCTTCTGAGAATCTATTTCAGAGAAAATACTTAAATATAAAAACTAAAAGATTTGATGATACGGAATAAATAATACATATATTATAACTAGCAAAAACAGCAAAAACATTTTAGTTTAATCACTAATAGTTTAATATAAATATGTTTTATCTCCATTTTGCTTTGCTTTGTCAGTATGACCTGAAAGCAGAAAAAAGTCACTTTTAATTAATGTTATATTTATTTAGATTTTTAATTTATTAAAAGTGACAATTTGAATGATTTTTTTCTAGTTTTTTTTTTTTTCATGATTAGTTTGATGATTTGTTAAATCAGTTATTGGAATAGACTCAAACAGGAATATAGATGAAATGAGAACAAAGCAAAACAAACAAACAACAATATAAATATAACAATATTGTTGCCTATATATACATAATATAACATAATATAATATAATATAATATAAGTTAATATAAAGTGATATAATATAATATAATATTACATAGCCCAATTTATTATATCATAAGTTCATATAAAATGATATAATATAATATAATAAAGTACAATTATAAATTATAACACCAGTCATGCTAACTAAAATGTCATTATGTAGATATAGTAATAAAAAGAAATTGCCAATAATTCCATGGTCAAATTGCTGACTCATTGTTAACATACTGTACATTATACTGAACACGGACAATGAGTCCACAAGAGATATAAAGTTGTGGAAAAAGTGCTGACTTTTAAATGGAAAACTATATGGGAACTCTGTAATTAAACAACTTCAGCCAATTAAATGTGCTGCCTGGATCAAGCTGCTAGAAGCTTTAATCTGGCGCCGCGCTCTCTCCAGCAGCTGTCTGACATATGACGACCGTGAGAAGTTATATTTAATTGTTAGTATTGTTCTCCCAGTTATCTATCGACTGGGTGGGGGTTGGGTTGGGTGACTGAGGCGGTCACACCTCCCCTTGCTGCTCGACAAGATAAGAGCTGAAAAACCACAAATGTTTCAGAAAACACCCCGATTCACCCTCAGCGTCAAGGACTTGTGCACGATGACTGATTCAAACTTGTTGTAAGTCATAGGAGTGTTTTCACTTCTCTGATTCTTCAGTAAAAAACCCATTGAGTTACATTGACCCTGACAATATTCAAGAACGTCTGAGCACGACAATGTCTTCTAGTGATAAGAAGCTGGCGGAGGGCGAGAGTCTAAAAAGGAGCAAAAAGAAGCAAAAGAAGGAAGATGCCTGGAGACCTGAGGGACCCAGAGACCCATTTGTTATGGTTTGTGTCTTTCTCTGAGTGTGAGGCCATCCATAGTGATGTATGTGTGCTGGTGTGTGTTTGTGACAATGTAAATACTTATAAACGTGCCCGTGGGCGTGCTGTATTATCAGGTTTTTCTGTTGGAATCAACTTACTTAAGCTGCTGTGTGATGGTCAATGTTCTTGGCAAAGATTATATGGTAACTTGTCCTTGTCTGTCCTGTCCTGCCCTAGCTGGACTCCCTTCCTGAGTCGAAGCAGCAGGAGATCCAGAAAGCCCTCCACCTCTTCTCCTTGGGCCCAAATCCGCCCAAGACCCTGCAGCAGGCCAAAAGACACACGTACCGCTTCTGGGAGACACAGCCGGTCCCCAAACTGGGTAAGAAGACACTTCTGTTCCAGCAATTACTAACTGGAATAATCTAATATAAAAGCAGTGGCTTAAACTTATACTTAAAGGTCACATGTTGTAAAAACTTTAGTTTCTATGTCTTTTTTTATTTTTATTTTAAACAGCTCAGGTTGCTCTATAAATACTGTTAAAGTGTCAAAACAATCAATCCACAGAGAAAGGCAGAGCATGCACAGCCCTTATTCAGAATCTGTGGCTTTAAACGAGTCGTCAGGACTTCTGTAAGGTTGTGATGTCCAAGCTATAGGTAAGAAATGCCACTACAAAGTTGTTTCAGTCATTCCCCAGCTGCAGTGCAGACAGTGCAGACACACTTGCAAAATCAAAAACAAGGAAACACTGACCAATCAGGTCTGACTAGGCTTTTTATGGAAATACAAGTGCTGAAACAAAGCGTTTCAGACGGAGGGCTTATACAGGTAAATTTTAGAAATGATAGAAAAATATTTTGAGACATTTAAGCAAGTAAAGGTGTTCTACTAGAACCAAAATATATAAGTAAGAAATTAGCACAACACGTTCCCTTAAAGGAAAGTTTGACCTTTTTGGAAAATATGCTAAATTGCTTTCACAATGTTTCTAGACGAGAACATACAATTTACAAGCTATAATTTAGACATCAGCCAATGAAAACATGGAGGAAACAGCTAAAAAACCACCTACCAGCACCTTAAAACCACTGTAAAACAACAAATATTGAGCTTTAAAAGGGATGGCAGGTGGATTTCGACATGTTGGACAAAGCCAGGCTCACTTTATGCTCAGCGACTGTAAGTTACTCCTACCTTTAACAGCACATTACCACCAACATGTGTGCACAGACATGTTATCATATCCCCCCTGGTTGTACATGTGTATAATACCTGAAGGTATGTGCTCATCCTATCATCAAAGCATTTCTCTGGATACTCCACAGCTGATTACAGACTCTATATGTGACATTGCATACTAATATTAAGGCTTTAGAATAAACATAAATGGACTTCTCTGTTGCACAGACTGTAATGTTCAATTCCCCTTTAATGTATGCTTTTATACAAAATGGTAAGATGAAAAAGCCCTATAATTCTATTCTAGCATCGTCATTATTACAGAGCATGCATTTTAAAAAGCCATTAGCCAAAGACCATACATCATTTATTATAGTTATTACAATATTGCGAATTAAGTTATGTACGGCGTGACTCACTTGTTCGTGTCCTCAGGTGACAGTATTGTGACTCATGGCCCGATAGTGGAGGGTGAAGCCAGCGTCCGTAAGGAGCCCTACTCTCTACCTCAAGGTTTCTTCTGGGACACTCTGGACCTCAGCAGCCCTTTGGTGGTAAGTAACTTACTGTAAGTTACATCATCAGAAACTGCGTCACACACACTTCTGTTAAATTCTGCTCTTTCAGTCATAACGAACTGTAGGCTGCTTTTTTAATGTGAAGTTCAGGAAAAATTTGACTCACATCTCGGCAAATTCACAACACTTTTCCATCCATCATTGCAGCTGAGAGAGCTATGCAGCCTGCTAAATGAAAACTACACGGAGGAGGATGACAACACAATCAGATTTGAGTTCTCCCAGGAGTGTCTACAATGGTAAGCTGCAGCCAGGTGCATTAGGTCACTTTCTGAAGTTTGACTGCACAAAGTGTGCAAGATGTTTTTGTTTTTATTGTTGTTCCACCTTTTATTCAGCTAGAGGAGACTGACTGTGTGCCCACAATCTTTATTAAAGCTGTATTACAAAATTATAGGGGGTAATGCTTGGGCCCTTATCACTTTTTGGCAGACACTTAATTTGGCAGAAATATAAGGCTATGGGCAACAAGTAGTTAGCTTAGCTTAGCTTAGCTTAGCTTAGCTTAGTTTAGCTCAGCACACGGACTAGAACGATGGGAAACAGCTAGTCCGGTGTTGTTATTTGTTCTTTATTGAAGCAATATTTTTCAGCATTTTCTTACTTTTTAGGATGTATTATATAGTTGTTGTTGTTGTTGTTGTTTTTAGCTCTGAACAGCTGCCAGACAACCAAAGGAGACTCTAGGAAACCAGGCTAGATCTTCCCCCCAATTTGTGTTAAGCTAAGCTAGCTGGCTGCTAATAGTAGCTTAATTCTCATTTAGTTTTTATTTGTACCATTGAGGAATGACACAAATATGATTCAATTTGTAAATTAGAGCTTTATTTGTCTCTTGAGGAAAGTTTATTTTTGTTTGAGAAGTTATGACAAATGTCATTAATCATTGGAAACTGCGGACATTTTATTTAGACATGTAAAAGACTTTACCGGGATGTTACCGTAGTGGTGGCGTAATTTTTTGAATGTCAAAAATGGGTTACTACGTACAAACAGAAGCTTTAATGCACATACTGTATAAGAGAGTGGTATCAATCGTCCTGACTTACTTTCAGAGAATCGGCTTAATTCTTAATTCCTTTAATGGTAATGGGCTACATCTTCAAACATTCACACCTGAGAAGTGCAGCACAGTTCTTTCAGCCTCTGAGTTGCCCTAAAGGAATTAAGTCTTAAAAAGAACAACATCATTTTTCCCACTCGAGTCTCCAGCCTGACCCTCCGACACACTGTTATCAGTTACAAGCTGGCTACTCTAATCTCTTTACCACTGCCTTTTTCCTCTCTGATCTGCATAAACTGTATCTCCACCTTCAGGGAACACTTACATCCAAACATAATAACATTTACTTTGATACGAATAATTAACATTAGCATTCCAGGAACTGGCAAAGGTATTTGGCCTCGAGGTTAAAGAAAGCTGCTGTTATTCAGCTGAGTCATGCTCAGTTCTTTTATTAGAAATTGTCCTTAATCAGACTTTATTGAACTACCCCTGCATGTATTCTCAGAGTCATATTGCCGACAATGTCATTTTCTTCCCCTTAAGGGCTTTACAGCCGCCTAACTGGCTGGCCCAGTGGCACTGCGGTGTGCGAGTAGACACTAATAACAAGTTAGTCGGATTCATCGCTGCTGTTCCCGCAGATGTCCGCATATATGAGACGTGAGTAGCTCATAAATATATGCAGAGATGTGTGTTTATGTGAAATTTGATGAGTTATATTAGTATTCAGAGCACTGGCAGACAAAACTGTAGCAATTTTACCTACAAGTGTTTCAAAGCGAATGTTCAAAACGTGCTCTCCTGCAGGGAGAAGCGGATGGTACAGGTCAAACTCCTGTGTGTTCATAAGAAGCTGCGCCTCAAGCGGATGACTCCCGTTCTGATTCGAGAGCTCACCAGACGGGTCAACCAGCGGGGCCTCTACCAGGCTGTCTACGCAGCCGACTTAGTGCTGCCCACGCCGCTGAGCTCCAGCAGGTAGGATCTGCTTCACAGACTGGATTCAGATTTGATTTAAAGGTGAAGTCACAATTAGCACTTTAAAGGCACATGGAAAAAAATTAAAGGAATGTCTCACCATCCAAAATGACTATTTCTATCTACCTTTCTACCAGTTACTCACCCCATATTACCTCCAATTCTTGAACAAAACTTTTGCTTTCTCACATTCATCCATTGTGAACAGAGAATACAAACACTGAGAAAATCTGTCATGAGTTGAAGTAAATGGGGGCAACTTTTAACAACGTCAAGGAAATTATATACAAATGCTTGTTTTGGGGGTGAAGTGTTCCTTTGATATGAGGGATAGGTTTTCACTTGAACACAGCTTGTTTTGTCTTTGCTTTGTTGACTTGTTTGAAGTACCAGAGAGCATTTAGAGAAAGATGGTGATATATTTGTGAGGTGCCATGTCACCTCGATCAATCAAACCACACCCATCTAGTCCTGATGAAGCAGATTAGCTAGCTTAACTTTGGTAATGGCTTATTTAGTGGTGAATATTTCATGTTATGGAGAAGTTTTCAAGGTCTTTGAGCAAAGTGAGTAACTGATTTAAATGTGAAACTCTTTTATCTGGTTGTGGATGTAAGTATGTTAACACTGGGAGTACAAAATAGTTTCAGTAGGTTCCCCAGTTTGTCACGTCTTTGGTATTTCAGCCTCCAGTGTTTCTACAAAACAAACACATCTAAATCTTTTAGGTACTGGCATCGCTCCCTCAATGTCCGAAAGCTGATGGAGGTGAACTACCCGGGTGTGAGACAGAACATGAGTCTGCAGATCGCTCTCAAATTCTACCGTGTGTCTGAAGTGAGTTTGTGCTGCCACCTAGAGGCAGAAACCCATCAGTGCCACTGGTCTGACACTACTGAATTTTCAACTGAGTCACTAAAATGTTGAGCTGGAAAATGTTTAAAGAGACACATTAAATCATCAGGAGTTTGTGTTAACATGCATCAACCTTTCCTCGTCTCCCTCAGGTGACAAAGACAGCAGGTCTGCGTCCTATGATGAAAGCAGATGCTGCAGGGATACACTCACTACTGCAGGCAACCCTCTGCCAGCTTCACCTCGGCTCCATGTTGTCTTTGCAGGAAGTAGAGCACTGGCTGCTGCCGAGGGAGAATGTGGTTGATACTTATGTTGTCCAGGTCTGACCTTAAAATGTGTACATTTAAAATTGTTATTTTTTTGGAAAGGGAAGAGCACAGAAGCTAAGAGAGGATATTCAAAAAAAAATATTCTGGTGATCAGTTTTTTATTCTTTCTCCTCTCCTTTTTTCACATATTATGTCAAACAGGTGGGGAAAAGGTGACTTTTTAATGTTGTAATACTCATTTTGGCCACAAGAGGCACCACTATCCCATGTTCACAGTGAGCATTAGTGCATGGAAAAAGAAAAGAAAAGAAAAGAAAAGAGAAGAAAAGAAAAGAAAAGAAAAGAAAAGAAAAGAAAAGAAAAGAAAAGAAAAGAAAAGAAAAGAAAAAATAAATTAAAACAAATCCTGACTAAAGGGAAACAAAGTCACCTCCCCAAACTTCTTAAAAGAAAAAGAAAAAGAAAGAAACTGAGAAAAATTATGCAGGTGAAACTTTATGGATGAAAAAAAGACACTTGGGAAGATAAAGCAGGAAAAAACTGCTTTTCTTGTTTTTTATTCATAAACACATCTAAGACAATTTGGATCGGACTAAGAAAATGATATGGTGTGCTAACTGACTCACCTCTCCTCCTTACACACAGGGGGATGACGGCGCACTGACGGATGTGGTCAGTTTCTACAGCGTCTCCTCTAAAGTGCTGAATCACCCCGTCCACACTGACCTGAGAGCAGCTCGTCTGCTTTACGCTGCCTTTACCGCCACAGACCCGGTGGACCTCATGGAGGACATACTGGTCCTGGCTAAATCTGTGAGTGCATCAGAATAAGAATAAAAACAAGCTTCATTTTAATAGCACGCTGAAACTTTTCCCTCCAAGAGATTAATTTTTGTCCTAACTTTTGTCAGATATGTGCACAATTTGAAAAAGAGTGGATGCGTGTGTGTGTTTTATAACAAAATCAATGTTATTTTTCCTGGCTGACAGAAAGGTTTCGACGTCTTCTCTGCCCTCGACGTGATGGATAACAAGAGTTTCCTGGAAAAGCTCAAGTTCAACATCGGTGACAAGAGCCTTCATTACTACCTGTACAACTGGATGTGTCCTACGATGAGCCCAGACAAGGTACAGGACGCTGTGATACCTCCACCTGCCACACGACACTGTCATTCTGTATACACAAGCCCAAAGTCCTTCAAAGCATTATAGAATAATAATATTATTATACATTATTAAATATTATAATTCATTGTGTTAAATTTTCTACAAATGAAAACAGAGAAAATAAAGAATAAATAGAAATAAAATAAAAAGCTAAGTAAACATCAGTACTGTATATACAATATTAATAAAAATAAAGAATTAGTTTAAAAAATGGCAAAGTACTGAATGTTCAGTATCAATGAAATTATGGTGATGTAAATAAATAATAAATAAAATATGAAATAGTTAAATAGTGCAATTTCTTCAGTATCAGACATTTGCCGACCATTTAAATAAAGAATTAACATGAAATAAATTTATATTTAAAAAGTAATCTATGTTTAGTATCATTGAAATGGTGATCTTTTAAATAAATAATAAATACAAATAAAATAGAATAGTTAAATAGAGCAGTTTGTTTAATATCAGTCAATTGCTGACCTTTTAAATAAAATATAGATAAAATTGAAATAAATAGCTAAATAGAACTCTGTGTTTAGTATCAGTCAATTGCCGAACTTTTAGATATAGAATGAAAAAGAAAAATTAAATAAATAACTAATGAATAGCTAAATAGAACTGCATGTTTAGTATTAATAATTACTAACAATTTAAATCAAGAATAAATAAATAATAAAATAAGACCTTTTCTAAATCACCCCAAACTATGTGTTTTTTTTGCATTTTATATTCTGTAAAAAAGGTTTTTATATCAGTGTATAAAGGAAAACTATATACCAATACTGATAAATAATGACAGATAAATGCTATATATTTTGAATTATTGCAATTAAAGTGAGTAACTTCTTGACAAACTAAATCACATAGATTTACCAACAACATATACATAAATTTGTCGTGCACATTTGCATTTCCACACAACAAGGCTGGTGGAGATGATCTCATTATGGCTGAAAAATTTGATATTTTGCAGGTCGGCTTGGTGTTACCCAACTAACCTGCCACCAGAAGAAGACAGAGTGGTGAAGATGGATGGTGGACATCTCACTGCATCACCAGCGTGTATAAGGTTTAAAATAGAAACTGACAAAATATAAAGCACAAACACGCTCACAAATCAATGAAATGAATAAAAAGAGAATTCCATTTGTAAATACATTCATCTTCTGGGTTCAGCGTTTGTGTGACAGGAAATTATTGTTTTTGACATGATGGAGAATTGAGTAAACAAACTTGAGCGGTTCAGAAAATGCACCCTGTACATCCTAATGCCAGTGTGTGTGTGTGTGTGTGTGTGTGTGTGTGTGTGTCCGCATTAGTCTCGGGGTATTTGAACAGGCAATTCACATAACCACTGGCAGCATGACACTTAATATTAGAGCGCCCAGAACACTTATTTCATTAGAGGCAAAGGTCATTGATCATTCTCACTAACATGTAAGAACACACACACACACACACACACACATTCTAATACTTGCCTGTTTAATCCATTTCAGTGTGCATGCAGCAGATGCATTATGTCAGGCACGAATGCAATTAAGTTAAATCTCATCTAGACATGATATGAATACAAGATGCATGTTTTTAATCACTTTCTACATTTGAACCCCCTGCAGATGACTCATAGAGAAAGCTACTGTAAAGACCAAGTAAAGATACGAATCACACAGATTCTTAAAATTAATAAACAAACACCATTTTGATTGTTTTATCATGGATTGCACAATAACAAACACACAATTCAGGAGAATTTTGAGATATCCAAACAACCCAACAACAATTTGATTGATATTTCCCGGACTGCACAAAAAATAAACAGAATTTAGGAAAATAAAACAACATTTTTGCTAATGAACTGATCAAAAGAAATGCCATTCTTCCCTTTTACCACAATTACTAGTGAAGAAAAAAAAATAGAATAATGTTATTATTATCAACTGAACCCACCTTGCCATGTCTCTTAGGTTAAGCCTTTTAATTAGATTATTTTGTCTCTGATTTTAGATCTTACAAAAGCCACTGATAATCTGCTATAAAACAACGAGGTGCATACATTGTCTCAATATGAACAGTAGGGGGCACTGCAGCCTCAACAGTACAGCGAGCCTTTACATTGGAAGTAACAGCAGAGGGGAAGTACCTGCTGCTTTGTATTTTATTGTTTGATGTGTAATTAAAATTACTAACATAAATCAGCTGTGTATTTGTGTGTTGGACTGTAACTGATGTAAAGAAACGCAGAGCCATAGATAACATGCTAACAAACCTAATTTTGTGTTGCCTTTAAGTCCTGTCGAAAATATAGCAATTACAAATTAGCAGGAATAAGTTAGAGCAGCAAATAACCCACTAACAGTTCCAGTCCAGCTAGAACAATTATAGTTAATTGAAATAACTTTCAAGAAAGTATCAATGATGTCATCTTTTGGTCTTGGTTAAAGTGCTGTTAATGCAGTGTATAAAAAGATAGCATAAGATAAATCTTTATTAGTCCCATGATGCGGAATGCACCGTTACAGCAGCAAGTGGATGGCAGAAAAAAAGAATCAGTATAAACAAGGGTAAGATTAAAAAATAGCATGAATATAAATAAGGTGGAGAGTATAAAAGTATAGTACAACTATCAACAATAATGTATCATAGATGATGTGGAAGGATCATCATTAACAACATCATCAAACATCATAACATATCAACTCTACTTAGTTTGCTATGAATTTGCTCAGTTACATTTCATCACTGGTCACGGATAAAAACAAACACAATTCATTGTCTGGGATCCGCTTTTACAAGATTCACTTGAATGCACCACCGCGCTGAGTTTCAGCCAATCAGAAGCGAGAAGGCATTTTAAGTTTGAAGTTACCGGACCTGCCAGCAGTTCCCATCACTGCCGCCCCTGCTCTCTGCCCGGGTGGGACACAACCGTGTCTCCCATCAACTTCAGTTGAGGATGAGTAGAGAAAGTCAAACTATTATTTTTAAATAGACTATTGTCAACCTATTTCTAATTTTTATCTTTCACTTTCGTCGAGGACTCGCTGTTGCCGGCTGAACGTTAGTCGACCTCAGTGACGCGCTGCGGTTAAACGTTAGCTAACGTTTTGTTTTGGAAAGTTCCTGACTCTGCTAATGTGCTTCTTCAAACCTTAGCGTGGTATTTTGTTTGAACAGGTGACGTACAAGTCCCAAAGTAATATTTCCGCGGATGGTGCCTTCGCTGACGCTTCAGTAGACCCTACATAAGGATTGCAGGTATGTTTTGCACACTATGAAGTGTTGTAACTTTGTAACGAGTGTGTTGTTGCAGTGCTGCAAACTGGAAGCTTCCTCTGAACTATTTAAAGTATTTTGCAAGTGCTTCAGCAGATACTCATCTTTGACAGTCATATTTTAGATACAAGATGTCCCATTGGAGGATATGATGTGTAGTTTTATGTCGAAACGCTGTCACAAACACACTCCCAACAGCTGTCATTGCATTTGTCAGTGCAGTTTCCTTCCTTAATCATCAGCTTATTCTCACGGTGGCAATAGAAACTGGAGAAATTTCGTCCTTTTCATTTGTTGCTATTTAATCTTGCACCAGGCTAGTACATTTTACATAACTGCACCCTAGAGCAACACTTAATACTCCATTGAATGTAGGCTTTTTGTCAAGGCAGGCGCAGTGTGACATATCAAGTGACAGCACGTCCAAGCCAGCTGGGTTTATTCTTTCACCCTCTCTCTTACTTTGGACTTGGCTAATTGGTCAACAGAGACTTGTTGAGTCGAGTCAGTCCCTTTGCAAACACTGACAGGGAAGGGTGAGCATTTGGGGTTGAGTTCTGCAAAAACCACCTGTGAAAACAAAGGGATAAGAAAAACTGTGAGAGCTCAAGTGGCTGTCACTCTGTATTTGTCAACTTTTTGCTGTGCTTAAATGCTTACAGCAATGTCAACACAGACCAGATTATGTAAATTGGCACAATATAGTTTGCAATCAAAGTCATGTTTATCTGTGTCAAACTGCCATGGCTATGCAAACACTTGCAAACTGCTGTGTGTGTACATTGACATGGACAAGACTTGTTTGATCTCTTTTTGACATACGGGGACAGCGCTGTTTGTGAGGTGTAGCCTTTGGTTATGCAGTGTGCATTTCTTTTAGCACTCTTTTTTTAAAGATTTTAACTGGGTTTAGACTGTGAATTCAGATGTTTATGATCAAAATAATGCAATTTAAAGGAGAAAAATCCCACCTAGAAATCAGAATTTACTGTGCAAATGTGCTAAGTGTCAAGAGGAGCTATTAATTTCCTCTCAAAAGGTGAATAGAATAAACTTGTTGAAGCTTCATATCCAAGGGCTATGGTATTTGAGGCTTGCCAGACTGTAATTTTCCCACTGTACTGCTCTGCACCGCAGTGGCCTGTGTCACAACAGGTTTACCATGACCTACCTCAGCCAGCTGGTGTTGAGCAAGACTGGGGAAAAAACTCTGATGCCTTGATAAGACACAGTGTCTGTGTGTCAGGCAGTGGGCAGGACAGCACATGTTTGTGTTGCACTTTAGCTCATTAATAACCAAGAAAGCTGCTTTGTGTTATCGTGTTGTGTTGGGAAATAACAGAAAGCTGACGGCCACTGTGACTGATCAGTCTCCAGCCGGAGCTGAATGTGTCGGAGCAGGGAGTGGCCCCTGTCACGCTGCTCTTTACCTGCCTCTTCTTTGGACCATGTAAGACCCCAAACAAAGAGACAGGCGCTCCATTGTTGCTGAGCAGAAGTGGGTGTTATGTGGTTGTGGTTCTCATTCACCTGAACGCCTCGTGTCACACTGAGGGGGGGTGGTGTGTTCCCCCTGCAGGGATCTTGTTTTCTTGGCTTTTGGAGGGTGGAGGAGCGTGCTCTGGATGCTGCTGCTGCAGAGACTTGTCCCACTCTTCACAGGAACTTGTTATTCATTTGTGTTTCTTCAGAGCAAGTTGATAAGAGTGAAACTGGGGATCAAGTTTCATTTACTGTGTCAATAACATAATGAGAAAGCTATAGCTTTGGAATACAATGGTTTGAATCACTGTGTTGCTCTCTTTTTGGCGCCTGTGAGGACTTTCACTCCTCCTTAAGCTTCAGATCAGCTAATGGTCTCTCATTGGGCTTCAGGTTCTGCAGCTGTTTTGCCAAACTTGTGTCACGAAGGTGAAACTTTGAGATTTTGTTGGGTGCACCGAGTGAATGTACCGCCCACAGAGTGTTGTTTAGCTAAAAGGTAATGGTAGTTAAAGGGATGTTAAAAAGAAAATCTTGTTAAATTAGGATTGTAAATTAGATTTAAATAGGTAATTAAGGGTTTTTAACAAGGCTCTAAGAGGGAGGCAGCAAAATAAATACACTTGTGTGCACAGATTGCTCCAGTTTAGTTAAAAATGTGAAAATACTTGGTCTGCTTTGGATTGGCGATCTGATGCTTTTCATTCCTACAAACTCTTATAGAAGTAGCCCTCTTGTCAATTTATGCATTTCTCCTTAGATATGCGCTGATCTAACTTTCTGTGTCCTGATGCAGATACTTTGATCCGATACAAGTGTTTCATTTATAAGTTGTGTTAAAGTGACTGAGATCGGAAAAACCCAATCGGAAAAACAAAAAATGACACTTTTTTCCAGTTTTTCTGTTCCAGTTTTAAAAGAAAAAAGCAGTATTGTCATTATCAAGTGAATTTTTGTTTTGTTTTTCCGATTCAGTTGTGGGCTGGTTTAGTGGTTAACACTCATGCGTCACAGCAGGAGGGTTGTATGTTCGACTCCGGTTTGGATGTTCTCCCCGTGTCAGTGTGGGATCCATCCGTGTCCTCCGGCTTCCTCCCACAGTCCAAAAAACATGAAGCTTAGGTTTAATTGGTGACTCTAAATTGCCCGTAGGTGTGAATGCTTGTCTGTTATATTAGAATTTAATTGAGCCTTTTAGGTCTAAAGCGTCACCTACATGTGTTCCTTAACAGTTAAAAAACATGCTGCAGCCGAACTGTAAAACTTGGCTGCAAAAAGGCAAGCACAAGATCCACCCACTCAACCCCGTCTCTCCCCTCTCTGCAGCCTGACCTATCCTCTCCTCAGCCCTCAGTAGGGTTTGATGTCTGCTGCACAGCCAAGAAGTTCTGCAGTGCAAATATTTATATAAAGCAGAAGGGATGTGACAACGTGAGCAATAGGAACTCCACGGGGAAGAGTGCTACGGGGGTTACCCTCAGGCTAATCTCCTCTAAGACATATTTATAAACCTAGCTAGCAGTTAGAGTGGACCGCTTCCAGCTTCGTCACCGAGACGCTAACTGTATTTGGTCAGCAACTGCACAGCCAAGGCCCACTTCAATGACGTCTTTAACCAGTGTAATATTTGCATGGCACATAAACATATGGTTATACTTCAAACTTTCATTTAATTTGTGCACACATAATAGTTTCCATGTGTCGGGGCAGCACAAGGCTTCTCTCCATACTATATTTCACTTTGTTTTAGCTCCGTGCCAGAGCAGAATTTCATCTGACAACTGAGAATAAAGCCTCAGAATAAAATACCAGAGTGTTTTGAATCTACATTCAAAACAAATGAGTTTATGGGCAATCTTTGCTTTGCATGTTAACTGGGGATTTATTGGCTTTTGTGGCCATGTGAGTGACAGATGTTGCCATAAAAATCCATTAATAAAACATGCACAAACAAATGTATCTTGGTAAACCTTATCCAGGGATAAAGTCAAAGCATTGTGTTTAGACACAGCAATAGTTGTAATGCAACCTATAAGGGACGAGTTTGCAGAGAGTATTTAAATAATACAGCCCTCGCTTTTTATTTTGAGCTTTATAGGCAGTACATATTTTGCATAAGTATATGTATTGTACTCTGAAGTCAAACATGTTCCTGCTATGGCGCCATAAATGTCAGCGTCACATGAATTGAGGAACTAGTTGTATTTTATGGCTGAATATCCCTGAAGAAAATGCCATCAGCCAACTACAACAATGCTCACAAAACATCATTCACTATTTTTTTTATTTACCATAAAACAATAAATAGGCTAAATATAAAGTTACCACCACCAGCCTGTTAGCTTAGCCTAGAATACAGAGTGAAAACAGCTCCTCTGGTTCTATTCAAAGGTGCCAAAATTGGCATCCCACACCTCAGCTCACTAAGGCTCACTAAATGCTGCAATTTCTATGTTTAATTTGTGCAAAACATGAGTGTAAAAACGATACGTTTTGGTTTTATGGGGGTCATGTGCTGGACTGTTTCTTGGCTGGGGACTCTTCGCTTGCCAGACAATCAGACTTAACACTTTGGCTGGTCCCAGCTCAGAAGTACTCCGGCACATAACTCCCTGTAAAACCACAACTTTAGATTTTGTATGGATTAAACAAAGGAGATATAACGTGTTAATTAGCGAGCTTTAGAGGTATTATTCCTCCTTGTTTCCAGCCTTTATGCTAATCTAAGATAACTGGCTGCTGGCTCTTATTTACCGTACATACCGTATGAGAGCGGTATCGTTCTTTTTATGGAAGGAAAGCATATATCCCAAAATATCTATTCCTGTACACTTGATGCATAGTTTGTTTAGCTATTTTTGTACCAAGTATACACTTTGAATACATTTAAAAGTATATATCCATTAAAGGCATTTTATGTTGATATTTACAGGACACAGAAACTCGACTGGTTACCAAAGCGTTCTTCCATTTCTGCTTTTTTTCTACTCAAAGGAGTTAAGTTGGCATTACATGGTTAATACCACTACAGTACTGTTAATACTCTCAGCCATAACCCATCCCCCTGCAAGTCAGAAGACCCCCTTTAACCCCTTCACCCCCTGCTCAGTGGCATTCCAGCTGGCCAGATGGTGTCTGCTCTGCACAGTGGACAGCAGAGAGCAGAGCCGGAGAGAAACCCCACCAGCAAGACTCACCGGATGAGACATTCCACCCCACTGATCTCGCCCTCCACCCCCTCATGTCGCCCTCCTTCTCCGTTCAGTTGTGTTTGTATCTTACAAGCGGCCGTTCCGGGGATGAAGTCCATGTTGATAAGTTGTGGACAAGCGGGGAAATCACATTAAATGGTTTCTGAGGCGAGACCGCTCTGGAGTTACTCAGTAGTGAACTCTGAGCAAGAGCAGCAGAAGATAACGCTCATTTCTGTGCTTAACCTAAATGTGTAGAAGTAGCTGGTGTTGCATGCTTTTGACACATGGTTGCACACATTATAATACATGCATCATAAGTGGAGTAAGCGTTTTATTCATTAAATAAATGCTGAAACTGCATATTAAAGAGAAAAAATTCATGAAACAGAACATTGTTTTCCTCAAAGTAACTGGCCTGGTTCAACTTTGAAAACAGTGGAAACAGCTTTGTTTGAGTGTACTGATGAATGCCTCGGTCAATTTGCACATTTTTCACTCTTTCCATCAAAAGTTGGCATATAAAATGCACTTGAAGTGTTGCTGTAGTGAGGCAATGCTTTCAGAGTGCAGCAAAGGGTAGCAGTCGGTGTGAGGGTAGGTGCTTTCACTGTAGCTACTACAGTACATCTGTCCCATAAAAACTGTGTGGGTGTTTGTTTCTGGCCCACATTTACTCTCTGAAAGGAGTCCAACGTAGCACACTGTGTTGTGTATGTGCGAGTTTGCATGCATTTGATCCCCTAGCTAGATAAAGCCCCATAAACCCCACCCTTCCCTCTCACACACGCTCCAGCTTCCATGATTGCAGCCTTGTTGGGAGAGCCAGTGTGTATTTCTGTCGGCGTGTTTTTGTGATTCTTCAGTTTCATGTTGGTGTGCGCTGCAGTGTATTTCTGTGTGAGTTTGCTTGTTTGCTTTCCCATACGTCACATTTAATGGCTCCTTTGAATGCGGCAAACAGAAAGCCGGAAGGCTGGGACAAAGAGCTAGCCTGTAAAAAAAAAAACACAAAAAAAAAGAGGGAGAGAGAGGGAGGAAAAAAACAGATGCTCCTCTGTGTCAAAGTTAATAGCTTTATTGAGTTTGAATGACATATGCTGTTGTCCCCCTTGAAAGATTTCAAGCAGCACTCTTTCTTTGCTTGGTGACAATAGTTGCCCCGCCTCAAGCAGGTCAGTACAGTTTTTACAGTGTCAGTTACTCAGGCAGGCAGAGTGCAGGCATGAGTACCCAGGGGGTTGTTATGTCAACTGCCTCTCGGGTGACTGGCTACAGTCAGCAGGACTTCTGGTAAAAGGGATTTGAGGGAGTTTGTCTGTGTGAGAAAGAGAGGGGAGGGAGGGGAGAGATGGATTAGTCTCAGGCCCTGTTTTTGCACCATCCTCCTCCTCCTCCCTGCAGCAGCAGATCTTGTCCTCCCTCCACCCCCGTACCAGACTAGGGCCCCTTGGCACCCTGGAGACTCATGCCCCACAAAGCCGTCACATCCACCCCCACAAAAGCCCATTCTCTCCTCAATCCTTTCCATCTTCTTTCCTCTTTCCCCCCTCCTCTGATCTCTCTTCATTCTCCTTTTGGACCCCCTCTTCTCCTTTATCCTCTTTTCCTTTTTTTTTGCATCCTGCTCCACCCTGCATGCTCATCTTCCTCCGATTTTCCTCTGTGCTTCATCCCATTTTCCCCTCTTTCCTATTTTCATTGCAGCTCAAAGCCAGGGGAGAGTTGAGTCATGTGAATGAGGGCTTTACCCATGTTAGACAAACACACCCCTCCTGTCAGAATCGACCTTTGAAGCTCTCTATTAGCGGAGGCCCGTTTCAACAGGACAAAGTGTTGTGTGAGCCTCTACAATTGCAATTAAAACTTCAGCCAGTGGTTTAAGGGTACTTAAACCGCCTCATGTGCTGAATGATTGCTTTTTAATGAGAAACACGTTGGCCACTCAGTATGTGGTTGATTGTTGTGTGAGGGTGGCTTAAAAAAGTGTGACACACCCTGGACCCGCCCCCCTCCCCGGCTGGTTTCTGATGCATATGTTTGGTCCAGTAGATCGTTAGAAGCCAATACTTAATGCACAAGATAGAGTTATTGGATTAGGGGCCGGTGACCCGTACTGAGGCCTATCTGCTTTCAATTGTTGGTCACATGACTTGGTTGCAGTTATACACACCCATGCACACAATCATGCAACATACTGTATACCATACAAATCACACACACATGCCTTTTTATAATCCCTGGCAATATTTGTGTTATTAGTCAATAGCAATCTGGTATGCTACTTT
This sequence comes from Serranus cabrilla, assembly GCA_903364295.1. Classification (NCBI taxonomy): domain Eukaryota; kingdom Metazoa; phylum Chordata; class Actinopteri; order Perciformes; family Serranidae; genus Serranus; species Serranus cabrilla. The sequence continues at coordinate 343,445 of CAFUXE010000262.1, forward strand.
TTCAACCTGAATGCTTCAAAGCCGTGTCCAAATCAGTGTTTGAATTTTTTTAATTATGGACAATGATAGAGCAGCATCCAAACAAGAAGTGACTGTTGAAGCAAGGGAAAAAACTTGAGGCATTTTGGAAAAGATGGGGTCCAAATTTGATGGTGGTCATCTGGAGCATTGGAGATGAAATTCCTGGGATGAGATTCCAGCCGGCCCAGCTGTGTCATGCTCCATCTGCAGCCCCGTTTGGTTCTGTCCTCTGCACAGCAGCATACCAACTTTTTCAAAGCATTCCCCAATTTTATAGACTTGCAGATTTTGTTGATTTGGGCATTTTTTCTTTGATATTTCTCTTTCTACCATAAGTAAGTAGGTAGGCTACGTAGGCCACATGCAGCATCGGTGACCACCAAAACGTGGAGCAGCTGTGCCCGGTGCAGTCCATCTGCAGCTAATTCTCACTCAAGCTTCAAAGCCCCAAAATGGTATTTGGGACAGCCCTAATTTTTATCGTGGCCTCCTTTCTCTCCCCACTCCACCTTTGGTACTAAGATTTGGCACAGTTAGGGAAACACATTACGTGACTAAACCTCAAAGCAAGGAAATGATACTTTTGCAACCAGATTTCCTCTTCATTGAAGATACTTCCATCTTTTGTTTTGCTCCTTGATGGTCCCTGAGCTTGGCTGAACATTCCCCAGAGCTGCACCAGCTGAAGTACTTTTCTTAGAAATGGGCTGCCAGTCTTATTTTTGCCTGCTGTCTTTGCAGTCCAAGCACTGGCACCTGGTTTTCTCAGCGGAGCAAAGTTTCCACTCTTCAGTCTCCACCCTCTTCCCTCAGGAAGAATGTGTGTCAGGAGCTGGCTGTGTCTTAAACTGCCTCCTCTCTTTTTGTACAGCGAAGGAAAGTCTCTCTGATGTTGGCAGTAACTTTATGTGGATTCCTAAAGGTTTACAGTGGCAACATGTCTTAATACAAGGCGGTGGTGCTGAACAGATACCTTGTGTGCTAACTTTACAGAGGTGTACATTTTAAACATTACTGTCAAAATTCCTGCAATTTCAGGTGTAAACCTTGATGGTGGTGACTATGTTTTCAAGGACTGAACTAACACAATATAAGACCTTAAATACTGGCTAAACAGAGCTTGCATTCACATTGCTTTGCTTAGTCACTTGAAGAGAAAGCCCCGGAATTTTTATACAGCCAAAATCCCCTACTTTTTCCAATGCAAATCCACCGTTTATGAGTCGGGTGTAGCCAGCATTCCTGCTCTGTCCTCCTGTGTGGACATGTGAATTCTAAAAAGACACACAGGCCGGTGGGCGACAGGTCATGTTTTTCCTCTGAGCCAGCTTTCTGTCTGGCCCTTGTCTTGGAATGAATCAGTAAGTTAATGTGTATGTGCTCCCTATGGATCGGTGTGACAGGTATTCTTTTCCCATAATAGGCCTGTTTCCCATTGCTTCACTCATGTACATAATGACATCAGTGGGCTGTGAGTAACCATGACATAATGGCATTTTCAGGTGCTTTTGTTGACTCACCTTTATCAAAATGATCAAAACAGCCAGTCTCACAATGAGAATATAAAGTTGAGATGGTGTGATACCATTGTTTTCCTTCCTGATACCATGTGATGGCTGATGCTGACATCAGTGAGATTGATTAATAACTTTTGAGAAGATATACAAAAATCACATTGTCACAATCATATAAAAGAAAGAGTTAAAAAATATTTTGTTCCAACTTCGACTCTGTATACATTTTTCTTTTATTCCGTTTTCTCTGCTATTAGTCTCCTGCAGGTATTTCTGCTACTGGTATCAGAATTGGAACAACTCATATATAAGGACCCCAATAGAAACTACCTCTTAAATTATAGTGTACCTATCTTTAACCCTGGTTGGGAATTACCAAACAGTTTGCCTAAATTAATGTAAAAAAATGGCTGAAACACCACAGTTGCATGCTCGTTTTGGGTTTAAGGACTCATTCCTGCATACTCTATTGGACACATCTGGAATATTAAGGATGGTGTTGGTGAACTCAAAGCTTTCTGACTGGGCTGTGGGTGCACGTCAGATAAAAAACAAACTACAGGAATATTAGCAAATATGCTCCACAAAGTTTTAAATTGCCTCTTAACTGTCTTGGCTTTTGCAACTTCTGCATTTGTGGTGTATTTGTCAGTAGGTCGAGAACAGTTATTATGCAATCTAAAGTAACCGCTCATAATGACTAGAGGTCTTTGCAGACAAGTAAATATTTAAAAGCCAGGCTATCATGGAGCACTTAGACTTATAAGAGGAAATGATGACACTAAATCTGATATCGTTTGGAGAGCAAAGGGGATGTCTGGTTGTTGAACCCGTTCAAAGTTTTCTCGCTGCCCTCACCCATCCCTGTCTCAAGAGAGTTTTGGAAATTTGCCAGGCTTGTGAGTACCGTTTCCTGATTAATCGAGCATTTATGAAGGAGGATATGGGGCACAGTCAGGAAGTGACACACTTGGCTTTTGTTGAGACAGATCTTCCTCTCGTCGCTAGTAAGAACTCCCAGTGGGAAACAAAAGGTCAGAGAACACTCCAGTGATTGGAAACGGAGGACTGTGTTTGTTTACATGCCCTAGAGGAGCAGAAATATTATTGCCTGTGTGAATGAGCAGGTAGGACTGGTATAACTACATACTGAGCATGTCAGATGCACTGACGTCAGAGATATTTTTGCTAGCAATTTGTCCATCAACAACTCCAGCTTTATCATTACACACTGCATCAATAACAGCACATGAGATGTTGTTCAGAGCGCTCTGCACGTCGCTGCGTCTCTGCCTGCTGCACTTGCCTGTGTTTCTGAAGAAATAACCATAAATAGGTAAAGACACCTTCGGGTGTTTTGGCAGTGCAAAACACCTACCAAAACAAATATTCCCGGGTGAGTTCACATTTGCTGATAGGGGTGATGATTTTTCATGTATGACTCACAACTTTGTTTTCAGTCCCCCTTGTAGCTTAAAATAACACCAGCAGCTTCCAAACAAAGCAGCCTCGATGTTCTGGGTCTCCACGGACAAGCTTTAGTGTGCTGCTGAGCACTCCTTTTATAGGTAGTGACCTGGGTGAATTATGTAAGCGTGTGCACGGACCAGAAATCAACATTCAAACCAAGGATCGTTTTGCCTTCATAAGGCAATTTACAGACCTTGGAGTGACATTCAGTTTAAACCCCAAAACAAGTCAAAGTAAAGATTTCTGATTTAGATGTTGATGAAAAGGACAGGTCAGGGAGCATCAATTTTATATTTCATGGAATTAAAACAACCTGAAATGTAAAACCTCTTAATTAGGAATGGAAATTAAGAGTCGAGGTAACCTGTTCTCAACTCATCTGGGACCAGTTTCAAATTGATTGATGGATCGCAGCTTTTCAATTTCCCGGATCAATGCTGGGATGTTTTTCTGACAATTGAGCATTGCAAAACAATGACGGCAAACTTAAAAAAAAAAAAAAAAGAGTAAGGAGTCATGCCTGACTTGAATAAATAGTCATCATTCCACAGGGAAAGATGACAACCGTGCTGCTTGTAATGTCTGTAAAATAATTTACATTAAGGGTAGAAACACCAGGGATTTGCTGAAACATTTTTCTCTGCAACACATGCTTAAATTCCCAGAATGCAATTTATTTGACCTGCACAGCATAAGTGCCACTGCTTCCCAACTGAGCAGCACATTTGTTACCAAGGGTAAATAATAACATGTGGGCCATGCTGGCTGGTTTAGCAGATCAAGAGAACCTAAATGAAAACAAATGCTGGAGAATTATTCCTCAATTCAATTATACCGTGTATGTACTTCAAGATAATAACACTGTTGTGTAGGCCTGCTTTTTTTTCCACACTGAAAATTGATCAGAAATCAATAAGGCAACTGATAAGGCATAGGCCTCATAAGCAGAATTAATGGCATTGTTATCAATAAAATCTCCCAATTATACTTTAACCCTAGAGCAGCAATGTAATACAACTCCAGTAACATCCTTTTCCTATCAGGCCTTGGAGCTTTAGAAGCCTTGATACTGGGTAGTACTGGATTTACCACTACCAATTGATTATGCCTGCATATTTGATAAACCATTTGGTTTTCATATTATGCAGTAGTTCCATCGAAAAAGGCTTCAGCCGCATCTGATCCTGGTTACCTTCCTCGAATCTGTTGGAGTTTCTGTTCCGGTTTAATTGGCCATGTGTATTTGTCCCTGGAGTACCTGGAATGGAGGTGCTCGGTGCTGATTTGTTAATGTAACAAACAGATGGTGAATTTATTTCTACACAGTGCAGAGTGAAGGTGTCTTGGACATCTCTGGGCTTATGAGAAGGAGCAGACAGCATGTAATGGTCCAGCGGAGCTACAGTTTATGGTTAGACTAAATTTAAATTTACACAGGGGAGGCACTGTTTAACCTTTCACTGTTATGTTAGGTGGAGGAGGGATCGTACAGGTCAGAGTGAAGACTGACACACACACACACACACACATATCCCACGACATATACGCTTATTTCCTGTGTAATATTTCAAAGCCATATTGGTGGCCCAAGAGTCCTGATGTTAAGGCCCAGCAGGTGGTCGGGGGTCAGAGGGGGTGCACTTGAGATTGGTTCAACTTGTCATCATTAAAGAAAAAGCTCTTGGAGTCAGCTCATTTATTCCGCCTTATGACTAGACTCACCTTTCTATTCCCTCTTGCCGTGACCCAATCCTCACTTTCCCTCTGCTCTCATCGCTAACATTGTCCAGACACAGCACTCTCATTTATATTTGTCCCTTACCCCTGTTCTCGCCCATAAATGTGAGAGCCAATGTGCTGCATGCCCTGTAATTTGAGGGATACCCAGGGGCTGCTTTAAACTCCTGCCCCCTCTCTTATATAAATACACCTCCTTTTTATTCACCTTCTGTCATTTTTCTTCTCCTTGTCTTTGGAAGCCTCAAAGCATCTCCTGCGCGATGAGAAATATCTATGGAAAAGCCTCTGTGCTTGCTTTGGAACATCACAAAGTGCACACACACGTTATTTTTATTGCTGCTGTCAGCTGGTGATGCTTTTAAGTGAGTGCAGTGTTCAAACCTCTGCATCCAAGCCATGTGTGTGGTTTTCTGCTCTGTGGATGCTTAATGGAACAAAATGAGCTCGACTCAACCTCCCGATTTTATACCTCCTAAATTTAATTTGAAAAGTCAAAAGTTATTAAATAGCGCATCATTTTTATTGTGCAAGATGTGGAAAGGAGATGTTAAAGGGATTATCATTTTCTGAGTGGCTTAAGCCTGTCCCGGCCTGCATTAGTTGGGAGGCCGTGGCGTGAACACTGTAGATAAGTTTCAAGTCTAACACATGCAGGCAGAGAAACGCATTCACACTTAGGAGCAATTTAGAGTTTTTCTCATGCTTTGTGTTTCTAGTAAATACACAATCATTATGAGGTGGGATAATGTTCAAGAGGTGATTGGGCCTGGCACAAAGCCTCAGCTAAGTGAGGAATAAAAAGGGATGAAGACATTATTTGATGTGTACTTTTCACTCTCTCTCCGCCCTCTTTCCAACCGGCTCCAAGTGAGTCGATGGAATAGAGGTTATATGAGAGTCTCACTGCGGTGGTCGGCTGTCTTTGAGTAAAGCTGGCTGACATCATTCTCACAGGGGGGTGGGGGGGTGTTGTGTTAGCTGGGGCAGGGCAGGGCTTGGCTTAGAGCTCCACAGTTGAGCCAGTTTCCAATGAAAGCTGCCTTGGTACATCCAGTTTTGCACGGGGTTTAGAGCGCCTGTCATCTGAAATCATGACGCACTAATGATGTCTTCCTTTCTTGTTTGCAGCACTGCGATGACTGTGATGGAGTGAGACACTGCTGTCGAGGCACATCTACAAGAAAGCTGATCTGCATATCTAGGCTGGGACACTCGAAGTAGCGACTCCTCACCTGCGTTTGAACCCTGAACTGAGCTGAACTTCACAATGGATGGAGTAGACACCTTGCAGAGCTCGGCCCCAGAGACCAAGGCTGAGCGGATTGCCCGGTACAAGGCAGAGAGGAGGAGGGAGCTTGCTGAGCGATACGGCAACACCGATGAATTCACCTCCAAATATGTCCGTAGGGACAGGAAAATTGGAGACGCATCCGAAACCGTGTCGTCGGATACCAAAGAGAAGGGAAAATATGAGGATAATGGATCAGAGCAGACGTATACCAGGAGGGGCCTCAGGAATAAAGTCGCCGAACCTGCGGAGCACAGTGATGACGAGCCCGCCAAGGAAAAAGACAGCGCCACTCACCTCAAAACAGACACAGTTTTATCCTCCAAATCAGAAGCTCTCTGCTCCGTGAAGATGTCATCTCATCCGAGGTGAGTTTATTAACAGTGCCACGAGTTAAAAGACAAAACACTTCTGTTGTTTGTGCAAGGCCGACCACAGTGTTGTTTCTCAACGTGACATAAACTTGGCCGTGAGACATGAAACGCAAAGCTGTCCAGGCTGGTGCAAGTAGAGCCCAGGCTGACATCTCAGGAATGGATTGCAATGAAAGTATCCATTATTATTTAGATATTCTTGTGTTTTTCTCAGCTTTAACTCCAGTAAGGATGCCAGAAATGTAATCGTCAATACTAATATAGTACAAGTGAAATTTGGAGAATGGAGAAAAGCAAAATAGCGAGTCATTTCCGTTCTTTGAATCGACTAATTGATGCAACTCTAATGCTAAAACGTGGAGCAAAATGTTCAGGTCCCCACTAACTGCCATTAAATCAAGTACAGCAGCTCCTTTCTGAGGCATCCTTGGGTTATTTGCAGTTTAGCTAGTAAAGACGTCTATTAGATTCCTGTAAAAGGGCTTACTGGCTCCTAATGAGTGAAGTGGAGGCAAAAAGTCGGCAAACTTCGATCTATCTTCTGTTTGAAGTAAACACGGCTGCTAACATTTCCAAAATTGGCCATGTGTGCAAAGCAGAGGACTGCCTCATTTATTTTGCCATGTTTTGCTGTGATGACATGCAAGCTGCTTGTTTTGGTTCATTTAACAGTCAAAAGGGGGGATCTCACATGTTTAACCCATCTGGGGAGAAACAAACCGGTATTGTCAGCTTAACCTGAAAGACTTTTGGAGTTTTCTCATTGGTTTGCAGGAATGTTTTTCTATTATTTTTGTGCATAAATGGAGTAAAAAACATGTCCAATCGTGGGTTTGGGGATGTTTGAGCTGTAATTAAGCTGGGAATTCTTCAGTGTGCACACAGCCCGACCTGTCTGTGCTTGAAAAACAGCCTGAGGGAAAGACGATGGAGAGAGAAGAACTGAGATGGACATAGTGCTGAGATAATGCCAGAGATTAGGGCTTGAAGGGGGATACATTTATTAGGCTCTGCCAAGTTTTCATGCCCTGTGCTTGATTAAGCAAGACATCTAGATTGTTGTGAGTGATAGCTTGTCTGATATTTTGGACCAATTGCTTTATAAGATTGGGAAATGCATGTCTGGTGTTGTAATAGAGTTGCAAAAACACAGCATGCATGTTTCAGAAAATCTCTCTTTCATTTTTTTTTACCTTGCTTATGTCAAAAAAGTGCAAATGTTTGCATTGAAATTGATCCAGTTTAAATCTTTTCAAGCATCAATTTTGTGCTTGATCGCAAACATGGAGGAATTTAAGTTTTTTGCACATTATTCAAAGTGAAATGAAATGTTTCCAGCTTGCTACAGCAGAAAGAATATTTCGAAAAATAAATATTTGGCAAGTGAAGTCACACACAAAGTTATGGACTACAAATTTTAATTAGAGAGCCTGAAACAGGTTGACATCTTGACATCTTGACATGTTTGTCTCGCATGCCTGTCACGTTAGCTACTAATCTTGTTGGTTTTGTTATGACGTTTGCTGCGTGTCACAGTCCAGCTGTGCAGCAACATACAGAGCTACACAAAGGAGGCTATAGAAGCTATTGTTGCATGAGTCAATACTTGTCAGACGATCCACAGATGTTAGTAGTTTAATTGCATATGTTCACCTTGGATTCTAGGATGTATAATTAGTGTTAAAAATCCTTGCAGAAAATTCTGAATTGTATATTAAAACCATATATCCCAGACACCTACGTGACTACGTGAGTTTGACACGTATTCACTGAAACTTTGGAGGCAACATGTTGGCGTGTGTCTGTTCCAGAAATAGCATAAAGGAAACTGGAGGAACTCAGCTGTCCCAGCGATAATGAAAACTGTCTGTCAACAGGTTTATCAGCCACAGACAAGAATCCTTCCTCGCAAAGTTACAGTTGAAGGGCGACATTCCAAAACACAGCATTTTGACATTTACATTTAACTGTTACTCCAAACTCACCCCGAGAGTAAGAAAGAACATACAGATCGTATTCTTTTACACCACCTAGTCATGCAAATGTAATCAAATTTTTCGGGTTGCTTAATCTCATTTTAAAGTAGTTAATGTTAGCTGTAGTGCAAACATAAGTGCAGAAATGTGTAAAGTAACTGTATGTGCAGTACAGTCCTGCAGCAGTCGGCATGCAAACTAATCAGTAATAACTTTAAACCATGTGACATAATCCAATAACAGCCTGATATACAGTAAGGAAATAATCTTGTGGGGTTAGGGAGACCATGCATAAATGCATTACATATGCAATACAAACATGCAGTCATTTTATTAGTGCAGAGAGTATATTGCAGTATTTTGTGTTCGAAGTCCTGTCTGTGTGTCACTACGCATGTGTAGTAAACACCAGTAATGGTTCTACTGGCACTTTGGGGTTATCCAGACACCTTGGATTATAAACAGGACTGAATGGGATTGGAGCTAATTATTGTTTACATGGCTGAACCATTACACAGTCCCAGTACCTGCCATGTGAAGAACTGAGCTTCCCAGCAGTTGAGCTCACAAATTGCAGACATTAAAATGAAATCTGTTCACTAAGCCACGGTCATGATTACATCCCTTCTGTGCTCTGACTGCATCCTCTCCCTCCCTGCTTCACTTAATGTTTTGTGTGTCTGACATAATTCATCAGGACAGTGAGGAAGTTTGCTGTGTTTGATTAATGACTCTCCAGCCTTGATTTGAAAGCATGTTTGATTTTTCTGCCTGTATTGCTGTTGCTGTTTTTCTCCTCTGGTTAGTTTTTATGGCAGCGCCTTGACTAACATGTGCAGCAGTGTGGGCGGAGTTAATTAAGTGTCGCCGAGCCCTGTGGTTACAGAGGAGGGTGTTAGAGTTTGAGAACTAGGTGGCATCAGAGTTCACCACCAGTCTTCCTAGAAGCCAAGCCTTAAAGGGTAATGTTGTTTGACACTGTGCAATTGTGTATTTCATTACTCTAATTACTGTTATGCCTGCATCAATTTGTAATATTCCATCTACATCTTTTTCACATGCTATAAATAGCTTGGCGTGACAATTTTAGATCTCCATGGCGGCCCAAAACTGACAGAACTTTTCGCGGTAGCCAAACCCAAGCCCAAAATGACTCATAATAATATACTGCTGTAAAAATTACTTTTCATCACATGACACCAGGCCGCAGACAAGTCAGACAATACTGTGTCAGATCCAGTTTTTAAGATTTAAAAAAAAAAGAGTATTTATAGTGACAGAGACAGAGCGGAAAGGGGAGATAAAGGGGAAAACATGCAGCAAAGGAAAGCGGGCCAGACTCGAAACCAGGACAAGGACTCAGCCTTAGTGGTCTCTACCAATAAGCCCATGCAATAAAACCAAGCCATATGCTCTGTAAACCCATACCAACTTAATAAGAAAAAATAATAAATTAAGCACCATTCAGTAGTTAATATAAAATAAACACATGAAAAAGCCTATTTTTATTTACTCCTATGTGAATTAAATGCTTGACAAATAAAAAGTGAGTATTTTCTCATGGATCAGGATATAAAGGGTTGTCTAAATTACATAAATATTGTCATTACGGTACTGCTAAGCAGCTGGCTTTTCAACATAGTAATAGAAAACAATATAGAAAAATAAAAAACAATAGAGATTTTTGTATTGTTTTGACAACATAGATCGTCACATTGCCTCGCCATAACAGTGCATTTGCAGTTTTGCTGGAGCACAAGTTGGTTTTAAATGGATCAGAACTGGATCTGACTGTATTTAGACAATAAACCTTTGGAAAATATCTGCATCGGCCCTCTTCCTGAACCTGCAGACTGGCCTGGGGCCAGCTCCTCTCCTTCTGTAACCTCTGACCCTCCCAGATGTCCACCCCGACTCTCTTTTGTGTTGGAAGCGGTCCTCTCCCCTCCTCCTGTTACATCATCGCTGCTACCCCACAGGCAGCTGCTGTCCCCATCCATATTTAACGCCCATTACTTAGAGATGAGTGGCCGTCTTCAGAGGCAGAGCTGTTATATCATTGCCAACATGGAACTGGAAGAGAGACATGAGTGAATGTTGTCAGAATAATATTATACGCAGCACAGTAAGTGGCTGCCTGCAGCTTTGTTGATAGTGTGGTTTCTATTACACCTTGTTATGTGGCTTGAGTACATTTTTGGATTATACTTGTGTAAGTAAGACTTTATACTCTCATTTTTCTGTCTAGTTTGCAAACCTAAATTGTAACAGACACATCATTTCTGTCAACACTTGAGCGGGTTACAGAGTGACCTCATTTGTCTCTCTCTCCGTCTCTCTTCTAGGCCGCTGGAAACCGATGACACAGAGGAGCCAAAGGGTAAGACGAACTCTCCACTTTCACTGCACTCAGATCCTCTTTTGTTCCGCAGACTGAACTCATTGAAGCTCTCTCTATTACTCGCCGGTAAAGGAATCCTGAGCTCATTGCTGTCACAGATCACCTACCTGGTTTATAGAAGTTGGCTGTTTAATACTCTGCCACTGAGGAGGACTGAAAGAAAGCAGATCTGCCGATGTAGTCGGCTCTGTTTGGTTCACCGTTTAATTCAAAGTGAATGTTTTGCCCCGAGCGGGGTTTTCTTTTTCAGAAAGTTAGGTAGATAATGTTTGGCACGTGTCTGCAGAGTTCTGTTCAAAGGCCGGGACTTAGTGGGTGTGCGCTTACACTTGTGTGTGTTTCTGTGCAAATGTTTGATCATATGCAAGTAAGCTGGAAGGTAGCTTGTTTCAGCCAGCGATCATTATGAACTAATTTTGGAGCCTGCTGTTGCAGAAAGGAGAAAATGGCTAAGTTTACACATGGTCCGCTGGCTGCTGTTCCCACTCACATTCAGCCACCTGAGCCCACAGCCTGGGCCTGTCTGTCGCCAGGCTGTCTCTGAGAGTTTCTCTGCTTATGTTTTTCATCTGGCTGTCTTGCTTTGTGCTTGCCGACTTGCCAATCAGTTATGTGTGTATAATGCTTCACTGCACAAGAGACAAAAAGACTGCAACAGTGACGCAGACTGCATAGAAGAAGTTGTAGTCACTTTGATGCCATGCTTCTTTTTTTTGTGGACTACAGTTTTCAGGCCTTGAGTTTGGCATTGGCCCAATCTGGGGTTTTATTTGGAACCAGAAGTGACCATATTTGGATGAGAGGGTAAAGCTGGAGAGGAGGACACAAAGTCATCAAGTTGTATGCAGAGTGTTTGATAATATATTTAACATTTCATTGTATAAAGTAGAGCCAGTTGGATATATTATGAAAACCTTTTGTACACAATATGCAATGCAGAAACTGTTGTTTGGTGTGATTTAGAAATGGCAGCTATTCATTTACTGTTCTTTTATTTTCATAGTCAGCATTTGACTGAAACTGAACAGTAATTATATTTATTTATATTTTATTCCTATTTATTCTTTATTCTCTCAGTTATCAGTTATAGAATTGTCTGTCAATGTTATACACTGTATGTATAATATATTATAATGTAAAATATTATTTAATAGTTTATGTTTGAGAAAGTAGCATTCTGGGTACATTTGCAGAGCAATGAAAAATTGGTGCACAAGCCACATAAAAAAAATGTATTCCAGCTAAAAAACAATACTACTCCCATATCAGCCGGGTGCTAATATTAACTTAAACCTATGTAAACATTGTTGAGTTTAGTGGTTTTTCTATTGTTCCATATAAAGAAAAAGTATGCTCTCAAACAGATCAAATGCCATGATGTGTTTTCATTAAATGTAGCCTGTAAAACCACATCAGTAATGTAAACAATCTTGTAATGACTTGAGTAATTTAGAATCTGATTAGAGAATATTACAGAATGCTGGGAGTTTCCTTTGCTTTGCCTTGAATGATTGGTTATCTGTCAGCGCGGCCAGCGTGTCTCTCCGTCTCTCTGGTCGGAAGATAAGAGTGAAAATTGTACTAGAAAGACCCAAAGATACAGAAAGAGGAACAAAGAGCAGTCAGTGTTGGCCTGTAATTGAGAAATGTGCGTGAGAGTGTGAGAGCATCGGCGGTGCATTCACACGGCTGATGAGCTTCCTGTCCAGGCTGGCAGAGGGTTCAGTGCTCTGAGCCTGAACGCCTCTTGTGGTCACATCAAGGGCTTCCCCATCGCTCGCCCACAAGCCAGCAGGACAAACATACCAACATCCAACTGGTCCACTCCAGTTCATGCTCCTATTAGCACATGGAGAGTGCATTTAGAATACTTACTTTTCATTACATTTCTGCTCTGAAACATTATAGAGATTCAATGAACTCAACACTGCTCCTCATATTCTTTTGGTTATGATTCACACACAGTATGTGCAGACTCTCCTGGCCATTACGAGGTCAAAGGTCCATCCAATAAGCTCTCAGCAGCTCTGACTGAGCAGACTTGTGAGATGGATGAAAACACTTATGGAAAAGTCAGTGAACTTAAGTGGAGGTTTTTTCCATCTCTGAAGTTTTTCTTTTCTCTCGCTCGGACGTTGGATGGATGATGATGTGAAAAAGATTGGACTGGATTCAAAACTAAGAGAGTGCCGTCTGCGGGGAATCACCGGTCTGCAATGCGTAATGTGTCATCATCTGAACTAAATCATGCTCAGTTCTGGACAGCAGGGGAGCTTGGAAACATAAATCTGGAGTATTAAAAACGAGAGTATTAAGCAGCTTTTTTCCACTGGAAAAGGGGAGTTTGTCCGAGACATTATTTGGATATGTTTTTTCAGTTGTTTTCTTTGGAGTTTAGTTTCAGATGTCTCATCGCAAAGGCAATAAAACCTGATTCATGGTGGGAGAAGGGATTTAAGTGTGCTGACTTAAGAAATTTGTGTTGTTTTGGAAGATCATTAAATTTAATAGTTTCCTTTTGTGAGGATGAGAAGATTATATTCCTAGTGTTGTTTCTGATTAGACCACTTACATAATTCCCTCACACATATGCACACGCAATAATAGTATTCCTTTCTTTAAGAAATCTATAAACTCTGACTGACTGACAGAAGCTATAGAGCCCAGTGACTTTTTAAATTTCTCCTGAGGTGAGGGAAATATCACTACTTTCATTTCCTTTTTCTGATACCAAGACAGTTTAATAGCTCAGGTGAAGCCAATAAGATTATATCCTGTCAGGTTTCCTGTCTACATTTTTCAAGCTGTTATCATCAGCAAGGACGACTTCCACTTGACCTGGAAAACCTGATATGTGTGTTTGCGAGATCATGTGTATATATTTGAATAGGCGCGCATTGAATTCCTTGTTAAAGGAAAACTATATACTCATCCTGTGTTACCTGGAATTCTTGAAGAAAACTTCTCTTATACCAGAATAATAAACAGAGAATCTGAAAACAGACTGAATTGTTGAGAAATTTAAGTAAATGGAAGCTGCAGAACTATATCAGAGTATCTGTTTACATACTCTCAAACAGCTCATGCAGTATAATCCAAGTCTCATTTATCCAGTCATATACTCAGTACTTCTAAAAAACATGCATTTTCACTAAAAACCTACTATTTAAAATATTTTGTCTTGAGCTTGTGCAGACACGCTGGTTTCTGGACGAGTAGCATTCCTGCACATGTTTTGTTTATACTCACTTATGACACCACGGACATGTTGTAGATAGTGGGATTTTAGTGAAAGTACGGTGGCCCTGAGGGTCAAAAATATTTTTCACAATGTCCAAAAACTTCATGAAACGCTAAATAAAAAAATATTCCATGAAAGACAAAAAATATTTTCCTTATGAATTCAAGGTAACACAGGTTGAGTTACTGTTAAACAAATGATCATTTATCAGATCATTTATTGATTTAAATCTTCCTTTGTGAATGTGACTGCGCTCACTTCTGTCTTTGCATGCAACAGTGTCGTGCATTAACAAAAAGCGAGTGTATGTTGACCATGTCTGACCTCACGCTCACCCATCAACAATGGGTTATGTTGTGGATACCACTCACACACTCATCATATGATACTAAAGTGGCAGGAAACAATTGCAAATGTCTTCTCGCTGTTGCATTCACTGTCAACCATATTTATGTGTGTGTTCCCTTTTAGTTGACGAGAAGCCTGCGGACTCAGCCAGCAGCACTTCCAAGACGTCTCTTTTTAAGGTACCGTATTTTGATTTGTCCTCTGATTCCCTTCATCCAAATGTGTCGTGTTGTTTGATTGATTTTGTGTGCGTGATTGTCTTCGTGCTTATGGAGCTTTTTGTCCAAATTTTAACTTCACAGGTCAAAATGACAACACACACCAAACCAAATCCAAGCTTCAAAACACATTTATAAACTCATGAGTTATGTCACAGGTGCTGTTTCTATATTTTTCTACAGTCCGAAGTTACATTTTTCCATTTCCCTCGTGATTTACTCCCAGCCATTTCCAATGCAGCTGCTGTACGCTTCAATCCCTCCTGGATCTCTGCTCCATTAATGACAAATTGAGCTGTTCCATACGGCACCGAGCTGTCCCACACCTGGATGAACACTCGGCCAAACTCATGACTTCACTTACACAGTCCGTGGAGGTCTTAAAGCAACGATGGGAACAAGAAATCCAGAGAGCTAAAGGATCTATCCCGCAACAAAAGCCTGATAATGCCCCCGATCCTGTGGGAGATACACACACGTGTGCTTAAAAATGAAGACACTATCTGTCTTTCCCAGGCTGCTTAAGTTTCAGTAGTTAGGTTCCATGATATTGGATGTAAATAGCTGTTCTAACTTGGCCTTCACGGATCAGGAGCGGTGCCAAGGTTGGTCAAGTGAACCCAGATGGCAGCAAAAACCTGCTGGGAAAACAAGCCCCCACAAAGACAGAGGCTGTCCAACAATCCCACTGCTTTCTGTTCTGCTCCCCCGTCCTCTGTTCTGACCTAGATCTGCGTTATTTTAAGGCGTCTCACTTGAAAATCATCAGCAGTGACAGATACTCCTCGCTGTCTCCACTTTCCCCTTATCGCTGATTTCTCCTCCACAGTCTCTGTTGACAGTCAGTGAGTCAGTGTCTCCAGCAGCAGCAGTGAGCTTACAGCATGTCTGCTCTCCAGCACCGGTGCAGGCAATAAAATGTGTACATGGAGAAAGATGCAGCTCATTTATGTTTTGAATATCCTGACGGAGTATATAAAAAACGTGTTTTTCAGAAGGCATTGCAGTCATGCTGCATGGAAAACAAGTTCCTTCTTTATAATCAGTCAGTTTGGAAGAAGTGGTCTCTAATTCTGCAAGCTTGGCTGTGTAATTTTGTGAGAAAAGAGCACTTGATTTCCGTTGCTTGGCTCACAGCTGGAGATCCACTTATCTTCAAGTCACCCAGGGGCCTCGGTAAAGTGTTTACTGACACAGGTATTACACCGCTGCATATTTCACACTGTACCCATGCTCTAAAAAGTCTGTTGATTACACCAAAGTATCTACGACAATGTATCTGCTCATCACAGCTGAAATTGGACAGTGAGTCTGAAAGAAGTCCCCCTCCACTCAAAAAATGTGTTGTGCTTCTTCTTACTACACTGCGATGTTTGCGCTTCACTGTGCAGAATGATGTATGTGCTCAGTTTGACACCAGATGGCTGTTTTCACATTCAGCTGCTGAAAGAGGAAAAGTTTCTCCGAGCTCACCTTAAATCTGAAATGCACCAGCGAGCATGATTTATGATGACATCACAACTAGTTTGAATTCAGTTTCTATGCAACTTATACAGGGATGATGTGTAAAGTGTCCAGTGCACAGACACTGAATGGACTTTTCTGTCGAGTAGGACACATTTAAATGCTTATTAATATTTTATTTATCCTCTTTAAACAACATAATACACTTATTTCTTTGTTAAATGTACTTTGATATAAGCCACTGGCCTTTAAATATCCTCCATGAGAGGGTGATTATAACCCCAGAATAAACCGTGTAGGATCAAGAGGCAGCCTTGCATTTTGTGTATTTCACATTAACCTTAAAAGATGGTTGAAAAAAAATAAAATAAAATAAAATAAAAAAGCCATAATGGCTCCCTTGAGGCCACTTAACTTTAATGTGGAAAATGCCAGTCATCTCTCTCATTTAGATTTTTTACTCTATGTACTCGGGGTGGTCGGTTTACTCCACAGTCACTCACATAATACAGCACTGGGGCTGTTTAAAGGGTTAACAGCTTCACTCAAGTGTATATGGGTGGAGCTTCACTCATTCATTCACTCCCCTTATTAAGCTTTTATTTTTACAGCTAGTGTAGGAAGTAAGCAGGATTTGTTGAGATACTCAATCCTCACTTTAATGCTTCTCTCTGCCTGTAGGACCTGGAGGGGACTGAGGAGGGGAGCAGCGGCCGACGTGCCAACCACAGGGTGAAGAGTCAGCTGGCGAGCAGTGACGAAGAGGAATCCTCTGCCAGGTGATTACAGCCACAAACTGAAACTCCTTCATATGTTTTAAGACTGAGTGCATGTAAACTTTAAATGGACTCTTCTTCTGCTGTTTGAGTAATAGATGTTGTGGTTTGCGGTGTATGACATACGCCGCAGCACGAGCAGATAGAACAAACGCCAACACACACACACACACACACACACACACACA
>CAFUXE010000262.1:363788-382043 GCA_903364295.1 Serranus cabrilla
TGGGCCTCGGGGCATCAAGGGAATCCTAAAGAAGAGCCGCTCCACCAGCGTGGAGTCGGACCACAGCGAGGGCTCGGCGACAGATTGCACGCCGGCCCGACAAAGCAGTGTCACCCTCAGCCACCCGGAGAGCGAGGAGGAGATGGAGGACATGGGGGAGGAGGAGGAGGAAGAGGAGGAGGAGATGGAAGACGAGATGGAAGACGAGGTCAATGGTGAAAATGACAGAGAAGATGAGTCGTTTACTGATGACATCACAGACGGAGGGAGCTTCAGCATGGACGGACAGCAGAGGGAGGGCAGCAGCAGCAGCAGCAGAGGGAGCTTCGAGGAGATGCGGAGTCCCTCGCCTGACGAGAGCCTGGAGAAGACTTCCACAGTGTCGGAGGACGTCGAGGAGCTGGAGAGCAGTTTGGATGGAAGCCAGGGCTCCTCACTCAAACAGAGGTCACTGGATGTACACAAACACAGCATGCATCATGATGGTGTTGAACTGTTTTCACAGCAAACGCAGCACAGATACATACAAAGTCAATGCAACAACGTGCAATCGTTCTCTTACATAGTCCTGGTTAATCCGAACTCCATCCAGAAAACAAGCATTTTAAAACATGTTTGCTTGTTGTCTTGCAGACAGACCTAACAAAGCATGAACTTTTTACAAATTTGCATCATAATGTAGTTATTTCTGCATACTTTTGATCCGTTTATTGCAATTTACTCACAGCAGAATCTGCTTATTTTGGGTTCATACTGCTGTAGTGAGGCAGATTAATTCAGCCAACATGTGACTTACAAGATACAGGAATATTTATTGATTTTGACACCCTTATCACAAAATGGCCACTTATCTGAGAGTCACGATTTAGAGGGTTCACTTGTAGTTAGTTGCTATGATTATAGCCAACAAGTCATCAAACTAGGCACTGGTCCTCCTCAATTAGCAACTTTTAAATATCTTTAATATCCAATGTAAGGCTTTCATAAATCCACAGCAGAAGTAACATAGATTTGGCATTGTATTATAATGGGGAAAAAACTAATGTGTTTTTTTTTTCTGCCTTTTTCAGACTTTCAGACTTCACTGGTGAAGGTGAGAAGAAGGACAGAGTGAAGAAGACCAAACCAACCGAGCTGATCCAGACATCGCTGGCCGATCGCTTCAGTCAGCTCCAAGAATCTGAAAATTCTTGGATGAAAAAAGTAGGTTTTTACTTTTTAAGCTGTTTGTGTTGTGGGGTTTAGTGGTCGGTTAGAGAGGCGGTCGGTTAGTATGAATAACAGGTTTAAAGACTGGAGTTGGAGTGCATTGTTATTCAGGGAGGGTAGACGGGCAGTAACGAGCAAATACTGCCACATGTTGAAGCTTCCCCCTCAGCTTTGTGTGCTGGGAAAGAAAGATTTGGCTGCGGACACATTTCTTCCTCTGCTGAATCAGCTTTATTTCCCTGAGTTGCTGCCAAAAGGGTGTGAGGTTAGGAGGGCTTGGGGGGGCAGCAGATTTGGGAGTGGTGACGCCAAAGCCCAGATATCCAGGGTTTAGCTGGCCTCCCAAAGAGAAAGAGAGACACGCCTCTTCCCCTTGTGAAAATAAAATCCTACACCATGACCAAACACCTGCAAAACTTCCAAGCTCATGCTTGCTTACTTTTGTTGGGCTTTGCACTCTCTTCTCTCCTCCTGTCCTCAAAGTTAAGAAAATAATTCCCTTCACAAGAGAGCCTTTGTGTCCTTTACAGACTCTCATGTCTCACAGATGTACGTGAACATCCAGTTTTACAAAGGTCGGCGTCAATGGTTTAATGTTTAACACATGCTGTGATAACTGACAGATTTCAAGTGGTGACAAAAGTGCATGCGTGTTTCTACATGCTCTTATACAAACAAGACCACCCTTGTTTTAAAGTGGAAAAACAACACCACTCTCCATGGACAATGCAAGTGAAGAATGTTATTCCAACAATGGAAAAACCCAACGAGTGCCACATGGATATCCCCAAAACGGTCAATCTGACACTAAGATTGAAGTGATGTCATGTTTATTTATGTGGAGCATCTCTGGATGTCCGTCCAGATCAATGATCCTCTTTGGGGGATTTCTGGTTTTGGGCTCATGCTTCATCCAAGGATGAGCTAACCTTCGAATAAATCCACTCTTAGTCTGGAAAAAGCCACTTAATAAGTAAGTACAGACAGCCAACAATTTCAACAAATCCTCACTCAATTAAACACTGAGAACTGATGTAATTTAGCATTTGTGTGGCCTGTCTTCATTATGATAAGTCAACACAAAGTCTATAAGAATGCATCTTTAAGACTAATGCATGAACGAGAGCCAAACTGGTGTCCAAAAGTGCAGCTTTCTTCCTTTGATTCTGTTTGAGGGTATTTCCCTGTGAGCTGGTCTGGGACATGCTGTGCTCTGCGGCTGCTACTGTACAGCTCTGGGAAACTGACTCACATCGGAGATGCAGATAATAACTGCTTTGGCTAAATTATTAGCATTGATGCCATGCATTGGCTATGGGGCATTTCCTAGCATGTGGCTGTTCTTGTTACATTTCCTTTCTCTCTTGAGGAAAGGCCAATGGTGTTCATGTTTAGGCATGTCATTGTATCTCATGCAGTGCCAATCCGGAGCAGATGTTGTTGCTCTTTGGTTGATATGTGGGAGACCAGGGAATGTAACATGCATGGTACACACACCGTGGACATCTTCAAGCAGCTCCAGATGTTTCCTGTTAAGCCCGCTAAGCTGTTCGCTGCACACGGCTGTGTTGTAATGTGAAGCTTTGTTTGTAAATTAAATTTAAAGAGGGTCTGTCTTGTTTTAAATAGTGATTGTTAGTCCTAAATCACATTGACTGCTTGCAGCATGTCATTAGTTAGTGATGAATTGTATGCAGTAAAACTACCTTTATAAAACTGCTGCTTTGTTAATGGAAGTTCAGTTTTGACAGTGCTTTAAATGACTAATGATAAAAGTACTTTCTTCACGGACATTAAAAGAATCATTTGAATCTACAGTTAGCTTCCAAATCCCGAAGGATTTTCTAAAAGACAGGTTTTGTATTCCAGCGATGACTCATTGAAGAAGTCTGGTTCAGTCCATTAAAACTAATCGTCAGTTGGAAGGATTCTCCCTGGTGTGTTGATTTCCAGAAAATGTATCGGAGATAATCCACTCGAGTGGATTATCTCTAATACATGGTGTGTGTTGAAAAAGGATCTTTAAATAAGCATTTTAAAAACACAAGTTAATACATCATAATGAATCAAACTTTTGCCTTAAACCTCTGAAGCAGTTTATGACATTTATTCCTGTTTAACAGCAGGTCAGTTGAAAATGTGCTGTCAGCTGAATCATTCACAGCTGCTCAGCTGCAGAATGTAATGTTTTTTACACGGTCTGGTTAGTGCAAAGTGTTTATTTTTGGAAAAATATGACAGGAAGGTAGAATAAAGAGATTTTGATGAGATATTAGTATTTCTAGCTTGGATTTGGTTTCTTCTGGCATTTGTCATGCATGATTCATTGAGGGACCCTAAGAAATCTTTAAATCAAATGATGAATAAGTAAATAAATAGTGGCAACTTTTGGCTGTGGAAGAAATCCACCAACAGGAAGAGACATTCTGCCTTGATTACATGAAACTAGTCTTGAACCCTGTGTTGCTTTAGTTTGTGGCGTGTCCCTCTGTGCATGGACTGTTTTTAAACAGCTGATTTCCCTTTTCCTTTCCTTCCCATCCTCCCAGACTTTCTGCCAGGCTTTAAATGACGCATGTCTCTGCTGTCGTCTTCCACGCTAAAGCCTCTGCAGTCTAATGTTGCCCTGCTCTGCTCCTCTGATCATTTCCCTTTCCTTTTCTCTTCTTCCTACTAGTCCTCCTCCCTTAAGCCTTCTTTCCAGTTTCTGCCCCCCCTGCGGCCTCTTCCCCTTTCTTTGACTTTGACACCTGCCTGTCAACCTTTCCCAGCTCCTTCAGGTGAGTGTACATGTACTGCGCAGTATGTGCCTCTTTGCTTTGACTAAATCACACACAACATGTTTTAGGCCCGTATTTCTCTACCTGTGCTCTGGACAACTTCTCACACACTCTCTGAGAATTGCCGCTGAGAAATCAGAGCTGTCAACGCACTTGCTGTTGGTACATGAATGTGGTTTGCTGGCCCTCAGTTTGTCGATATCTGTGTCAGTGGTTTGGCTGAGGTGCTGGCTGCACTGTACAGTACAACAGGGCTGAGAAAAATGGTTTCCTGTGGGGGTTTGAGGCCCTTTCCTCTCCTCCTCCTCCTCCTCCTCTCTCTGGGGTCCTGTCAGGCCAAGGTATTTCCCCTCTCTGATTGACTCCAGAGATGGGCTGCTAGCTGGAGGGGCCGTGTCAGTGTGTGAGAGCTTTAGGACGGTGTGAGATTACAGATAATGTAGTTTGGGTGCATAAACAAGCATCATTTTATCATCAGACTGTAGTTTGATGTTTGTGACTATTTTATGATACAAGAAGGATTTATCCAGTTCTATAGGACAAAGGTTTGAATTATTCCTGTATAGAATTCCTTTGAACTTTTGTCTCATGTCGAGCTTATGTTTGACCACTCCATGCAACATGTTTGACATTAGAGTACAAACACAGTGTGTGCAGAGAGACGGTTTGAGAGGTGCTGGTGTTTTTCCATTTGGCTGTTTCTGTTTTTAGCACATGTCGCATACATTCAGGACAAATAGCACATAGAATTATTCAGGCTTGGTGCTTAAATTTTAATTTAATTAAAGTTAGGTGCAAATCATTGACTGTGCACGCTCTAAAGATAAACAAATCCAAGAAATGAAGACTCCTAGCAGTTGTCTGCAGACTATACTGTTTACATGGCTGTGCATTGTTTAAAATAAGGCAAAGATGGTTCCTTCTTTTTTTTCTTTTCATACAAAAATACATTTGGTTATGATCAATGCAAACCATATCTTGTTTGATACTATGTAGATAGCCGATGCAGGCCTGGTTGGCTGAAAATGAAGTTTAAATGGCGATACATCATAATTAGACATTTTTCTCAAATCATGCAGCCTATGCTATTAAATCCACATCAATTCAATGTCATAAATTTGGGCATAAAGTGCTGATTTTGCAGTCTCCCATTCTAATACCACATTGACATCAGTGCAGCGCAGTTCACCGCTTTAACCAGACATATTTTTCGCTTTAAAGCTGCTGACATCTGTGAATGTTTAATATGACTCTTCAGCGCTTACAGTAAAGTAAAGACATTCTTCATGTTTTTGTTGTAAAAATAAGGTTTGAGTAACACTGTTAGAACTTTTTGGATGTAGTAAGTAGTGTGAATAATTGGAGAGCAATGAGGTCTTTCATTATTCATCCTTACATAAATGTTTGCCTGCGAGGTTCGTTCGCTGTGTTACTTCACAGTCACCAGTATTCTCCTCTATCAGTAGAGGAGTTCATGACCTACATTCCTTAAGGCGAGACACCACACGCAAAAAGTTTTTGAGGTTTTGGGCTATTTTTTCACCCATGACATGTGTTCTTTTAGAATAGTGGAAAGCAAGCATGCAAAACTACAGTTTAAGTTTAGATTGTACTATATTTGTTCCATTTTCACCACTAGATTTCTCCTAAATTCACTAAAAGTTAGTGTTGTTTTGCAGTGTTTAGCACCACGAGCGAAACATACATGTTCTTTATTACTGTTGCAATGAATAAGAGTCAATATTTTGTCTTCAAATAATCATTTCCATTAAGAATTTATGAAATCTTTGACGTCAGTGGCTCTGAACCATAAATCTCAACTTCAACTACACTTACAGACACCAAACTTACTTGTTTTGTTCCAAACTATATTGTGAAGGTTTTGGTAGAGAGCTTTCTGTATATATCATTCATACCCTGATTTATAGAACATTTTGTAGCAAAAAAAAAAATGACAAAAATTGACAGTATTTTCATGATTTATGAAATGATAAAAGGAGATTTCCCAATTTCCTTCTGCAAATAATATAAATATATGAAAATGTGTGCATATTTATTGAGTCATAGTATATACTTAAAATTTCTGACAATTTGCAATGTAAATAATGTCTTAATGTAAATAACAAACTGGGGAAGTTTGATGGTGAGATCTATAAGTAAAAAAAAAAAGCTATTGACCTTCAGTGTCTTCCCTTAAAAAAGCCTAAAGTTGTATTTGTATAAATGTTCCAACAGAAATCCAACGTAGATTTGGCGCCCAAGATGTCTCTGGCTGACAGGATGAAGATCCTTAAAGACAAGGAGGAGCAGTGGAAGAACAAAGGCAAAGGAGCAGCCAACGACTCGGTCCAGTTTACTGTGGCCGGACGCATGGCCAAGAGAGGTGAAGCTGCAGTGTTTGCTCTGTGTGGTTTGACTCGAATGGAGCACGCTTATTGTTCTGCTGTGAAAGGCCGGGGCAGTCTCACAAACTCTCCGTGCTGCTACAGAACTTCTGCATTCCTTCGAGTTTTTTGCTTCAGAAAAATCAGCACCTAACTAATCTATTTGATTTTGTGAAAGTGGATAAACAATCATTGATCACTTGTAATAGCAATTGCGTCACTTTTATCTTGCGTACACTTTCAGGCACTCAGCCTGCTCTGGTTCACACAGAGCACTTAGATAGGATATCTTCAGGGTTATTGGATACTGTGTGTCTGGCCCATGATGACGGGACCTTAAACAATCAATTGGTTAATCAGAGCAAATTTAATGCTCTGATAGTTTCTGTCATTTTTCTTGTAGAAATGCTTTTTTAAAAATACATTTAGTTCCTCTAATGTGAACTTACATACAACATTTGAGACAAAACAATTATTTAACAGATTTGTTTTCCATCTGTCTTCTTCCAGGTCTTGTGACCGATACCGGGAAGGAAGAGTCGCTTCTCACGCACCTCAAGAAGTCGAATGCAACGCCTGTGAAGCCACACGAAGGTAGTACTAATCCCTTTAACTTACAGTCTGTGTTTAAATCACTTAGTTTATCAATAAAGTCATTAGCCTCATACGTCCATTTATACAACAGGGTCAAGTGTCTTCACTCTTAAACTTTTGTGACCATGTTTTTTAAGGTGCTACCAGGTCCAGATGACACTACTTTATTGAAATCTTTTAGTACTTTTTGGAAATTATTTAAATTCCAATACACAATGTATGTATGTACACAATGAGAGTAGTAAGCCACAGTTAATCAGGCCTCTGTTGTTGTTTTTTGCTGGACAGAAATCTCCAGCAGAAGTGATGTCAAGGTGGAGGGAGATAAGAGACTCGACAAGCTCGAGTCTTTCCTCGACAAGCTCCACAACAAAGGTACAAGCCCCCTGTTTGTTCTTGTTTAACACAGGAGATTATATAAGAAGAACCTACAAGATTTGGACTTGTTCCAAAATCATCATTAGACAGCAAAATGTTCTGTGTAACACTTCCTGTCCCGTCCTTCCTGTTTCCTGCCGTGGTGGGCGTGTCAGGCGTGAGCAAAAGCAAAACATCCACCGTAGAGGTGACGGCAGAGACGGAGAAAGAGGTGATGACGCTGGATGATGATGAGACGTTCGGCAACTTCTACAGATCTGTTTCGCCATCGTCGCTCCAGGACTCCAGTGTGGTTTTGACGGAGGAGGATCTGAGCCAGATCCGGGCCGAAACACCGAAGTCAGTTTATAATAATCGTAATAAAAATAAAATGATTCTGACTTAATGACCTGTGATTCCTAATTTTTTTTACATTTTTGTGTGTCTTCAGGCTCACCTCTGCTGTAGCAGAACACAAGCGAGCAGTGCGACCAAACAGGAGGAACCAGGGCTCCAGGAACCCTCTGCGGGCGCTGGCTGCACGCAACGACATCCGCCAGGTCTACACCGAGCAGAGGCTGAACGTGGCCTCACTGGAGACCAGGAGGATCCAAGTGGAGAGGAGTAAGACTCACACTCACTGTGGTGCTGCTAGGGTTCTCACTCCAGCTGAGAGTTTAGATTCCTTTAGTGTGCACCACGCACAAGAATCTTAAGTCTTTAAAAACGGGAAATAATTTCCATGCACTATATTAACATACTGTAACTACATGGTTATATATGTTATTTATTTATTGTGTCTTGCACATACAAACTGACACTTTGAGGACACCAACAACAGACATTATGCAACATTGCAAACAGTTCATTGCAAAAAAAACAAACTTGTTTCCTGTCCCACAGTCAACAAAACTCTACCACAAAACAGGTTCCACTCCTCAAACACAAATCAGATGGTTTATTATGAGTAAACACTGTGCATGAAAACAAAAGTCGAAGCTGGATACTTGAACTTAAATACTGAAGCTGTTGTGAAGCTACGAGCAGCTGTACTTGTTACTTACCTGATATTAACACACTATGTTTTCACTTTTAGTCTGCCGCTCACATATTTCCGATAGTCAGTTCCTCTGTATAGATACTCACAGACTAGTCTGACCTCAGTGACTTTTCACAGGTTACACGATAAAGAAGAGGAAGTGAGAACCACAGCTGTGTGCCGGCTGTCTCGTGTGGCTCACATGAAAAAAGAAATGACAAAACTTGTCCCTTCTCTAGTGATCTATTTAAAAATCTGAGTTTGGTCTTTATTTTGTTATAGTTAGTGAGATGTAAGATTAGATTAAAGAAGAATAATCATCAGTGTCTCTCAGCTGTGTTTTCATGTCTCATTGTCTTTGCTCCTCTTTCTTTAAGTGGCTAAACACTCCAAAACAAACCTGGCTGATGTGGCCTTGGCGGGTCTCGCCAGCAAGGAGAACTTCCGCAAGGTCAGCCTGCGCAGCGTGAAATCCACCGATGTTGTGACCAACAACAGTACGCTGCCTTTCAACAAGCTCATGCTCATTCGCATCAAAGGTCAGAGCACGAAATGAACTGTGTGTGTTTTCCTTGAATGTGTTGAATAGAGGTGAGAGAATGTGAACTTTCACCTATAAACATTTATGATGAAGAGGAAAAAACTTTTTACAGGGCTTGTTAATTCACCTCCCTTTCAGAAATGTATCTTTCTAATTTTTATTAAATAATAATATTTAAATAATAAATGAAACGATTTAAAAAGTGCTGTTACAGGGAAACTCTCAGGTGTGTTTCTTCTAAAGAATCACTGATATAGATCTGTCATTCCATTTTTATGTGGTTTATTAACTTAAGATTCTTGTTTCCTGCTGTAGTCTGGAAGTTTAAGCTGCTCTGTCGTTGTCTGCAGGTCGGAGGCACGTCCAGGTGCGCCTGATGGAGCCCACCGCCCGCTCTCTGAACAGTGGCGACTGCTTCCTTCTCATAACACCGAAGCACTGCTTCATGTGGAGCGGAGAGTTCGCCAACGTCATTGAGAAAGCAAAGGTGCAGAACCTCACATGGAGAATGTTTAAACTCTCCACTTGAATACAGATGTGACATTTTTGTCTTTGTGTGACCAGGCGTCAGAGATGGCAGCGTTCGTTCAGGCGAAGAGGGACCTCGGGTGTAAAGCCCCCCAGGTGACGGTGCTGGAGGAGGGCATCAACACTGAGAGCAGATGGGCCAAAGAGTTCTGGAGCCTCCTGGGAGGACATACCAAATACAGAGGTTCATACACACATAGTCTCTCTGACACATCAGCTCAAGCTGTTGTTATTTAGCACAAGGAAAAACACGCATACGTTTTAAAATAAAATACTTTTTAGATTTGTTTTTTTCCTTCCATCAAGTATAAAAGCCCAGTCCTGCCTGTAGAAGAAAAGATAAGTGGGGAAAAAACAGATAATGTAAGTGAATAGAATGAGCAACTTTCTCAAAATAATGAGTAAAAAAATGACTAACTATCTCAAAATAATGAGTTAAAAATATGACTTACTATCTCAAATTAATGACTTAAAATATGTCTTACTATCTCAAAATAATGAAAAACCTTGTCAAATATACTAAGTAATTTTTTAGAAAGTCTTGCGTTATAATAACTCACAGGATCACAGTCAGGAGTTTATCACACTGGCAAAAAATGGGCTTCCACACACACGAACACCTCAGCATTATAAGGATTTTACCACTCAGCCCTCCTGACGCCCTACACGTATGCTTACTCTGCTCTTTGTGCTCTGTGTGTGTCCGTGTGTGTGTCTATGTGTGTGTGTGCTGCAGGGGCAGGGGAGCCGGAGGAGGACGAGCTGTATGAGAGTGGGGTGTTGGACTCCATCGGGGTGTACAGACTTCAGGGAGACAAACTTGTACCTCATGAAGATGCCTGGGCCGCCATCCCGAGTGTCTCCTTGCTCGACTCCAAAGAGGTAACACCACCGAGGGAGTAATGACCTCATTTATCTGGGAAGCTTTGACAGCAATGGAAAACTATTTTGATGTATTTCCCACCTGGCCTGCATGGAAAGAGTGAAAAGGTTATAAAAGTTAGAGAAGTTCATAAATCAGTCATGACCAGCCACACATATTGTTTCTGTTGTTTTGCATGTCGTAATAACTGTAATCTATCTTCTGTCCCACTTCCTCCTGCTGCCAAAACTTCGCACCAGGTCTTAGTGTTTGATTTTGGCGGTGAAGTGTACGTATGGCACGGGAAAGACGTGCCCTTGGGTGACAGAAAAGTTGCTGTCAAACTGGGCAAACAGCTTTACAGCGGCAGCTACGACTACAGCAACTGCAGAGTCAACCCTTTAGACGCCTCCTGCACCGATACGGAGGTTCCTCAGTGAGTAACATGTGCTAATCCTGCCACTTTTTTTATAGTAGTTAACACAATTATTAAAGTACACTGTGCAGTTTTATCTGATGTAATTGGGCATGAATGGAGAACTAAGTTTCTTCAATTATTAGCTGTGTTATTGTAGCCCCTAGTGGTTTAATGCTGCCAGTACAGCTGCACGGAGGTTTTTAAATGATTTTCCCTTCTCAATGTGTGTGTGTGTGGTTTCCAGGCAGGGGGAGGGTCGCCCGAGCTGGACTCTGTTTGGCCGGCTGTCGGAGCACAATGAGACGTCCCTGTTCAGAGAGAAGTTCCTGGACTGGGCCGAGAGGAAAAAAGAGGAAGCACTTCAGGCAGAGGAAAGCAAGGTAGATGAGAGGAGATATTTGTGTGTGTCACTTGTATTTTATTTTAAATGTTCAAGTCAATACAGAGAATGGAAAAATACATTTGAAAACCATAACAAAAGAAGGAAAAAAGGAGAACAGTAGAACAACATGTTCAGATATCATGTCATATATGTTATGATTAAGTTTCATTATTTAGAGGAGGCACAGTGATTATATTTCTCATAAAATGGGTGGATGTAAAAAGGGACAGAGATGTTATTATTATTATTTATGATTGTTATTATTAATCCTTTCTCTTCCCTTTCTCCTCCTTCCTTCACCACTCCTCTTCATTCCCTCTGTCAATAAACATGTTGTGTTATGAAACATGTAAAAATATTTATTTAAGCAGTGACTCTGTCTTTGTGTCCTATGCAAATCAGTAATAGCTTTCACATATTTGGCTTGGTTGTTGTCATATTTTCCTGTTGTATTTTGATCAGTAGGTATCTGACAATCTGATGAAAGGAAATAAGCTTCTGTAAAGTAACAAAACTGACCAAAAACCTCCTTTTTTTTCTTGCTCAGAGTCCAGTCCACTCCATTGAACGCCCCTCATTTGACTTGGAGCTGCAGCCGTGTGAAGCCAAGGCCCTGCTGGACAACGAGCCGGAGGCGGTGAAGACCGTCCTGGAGGGGGTGAACGTCCAGCGGGGTCACGGCATCGTGAGGGCGGACGATGGAAGACAGGCAGAGCTGGCCACGGTGACTGTGGACGCCTGGCACATCAAGGAGCACGGCGAGGAGGAACTGCCTGAGGAGAGCCTGGGCCAACTGCACGAGGCCGACGCCTACATCATCCGCTGGAAGTACTCTGTCACCACGCTGGGTGAGTCATGTGTTTGGCACAGAGGGAGTCTGGAGAATAAACAGCCGACGTGTTAATGGGAGCTTTAAGTATCATGTAGAAAAGTAGGAAGACCTCAGAGAAGACTAATGGCATCAGTATCCGCCTGACTTCACTTGTAAGTTGTGATGGAGTGAAACTGAAACACAGCATCTGTGCGTTCTGTCTCGTTTTATCAGTGGGGAAGCGACAGAAGCCCGGCGAGCTGAGTGCCGGCGCTCCGGGAAGAGAGAGGACGGCTTGTTTTTTCTGGCAAGGCAGTCGCTCCAGCGCCAGCGAGAAAGGGACGTCGGCTCTAATGACGGTGGAGCTGGGCAGCCACAGAGGGTCACAAGTGGGTATCAGGTCATAGCAGCCACACAAAGTCAATGATTTATTTATTGAAATTGTTAGAACTCATTACTAATGGAGATGCACCATTTCTATTGCAAATCTTGGCTGGTTTCGATTAGAGTCTGACCTTTGTTTCTAATAACAGTAATGGACATTCACTATTAGATCACAATTTTCTGAAAAACTGCACCAGGTTACCAGCCTTCTCTCACTCTCACATCTCAGAATTGTGTTTGTGTGGCTCATATAGAGCATCAACTCCTTCATTATTGATCTAAAACAATGGATTTTTAAAAAATTATTCATGTGAAACTATTTATGAGTAAGTATGTAATGGTGTGTGGATATTAACTCCTACTCCTTTTTTTTCAAACTGAAGTCCCTAAGAGGGTCTGATTACCGCATCTCTGATATTTAGCTAGCATTTCTTACATTCTCCTGTTAACTGAATATAAGCACATAAACGGCTTTGTTCAAGTAAGATTTGATCAAAGTGTCTTTATTCATCTGCTTGTATCTGATTGGCTGTCCAGGTGCTGGTGACTCAGGGAAAAGAGCCTCCGTGTTTCCTCCAGCTCTTCCAGGGAGGTTTAATCATCCACAAGGGCAGCAGAGACGACGGTGCCAAAAACACAGGTAAAAAACAAAAACATTATTTATTGTTGCTGCCGAAGGTTGCGGCTCTGCTTCAGTGCAAAATACTGAATCAAGCTCTTTGAAACCAAATGATAAGTAGGGATTTGTTGAAAAAAAATTTTACGCATTGAATTATTGTGGCATTAACTGGTCTGGTTCCCCTCTGCAGGGGGCTGGAGGTTGTTCTGTGTCCGTGGGGAGGCAGAGGTGGAGGCCTCACTGGTGGAGGTGGATTGCCTGCGAGCCAGTCTGCGCTCTCGGGGTAGCCTGGTGCTTCTCAACGCCCAGAAAGGCGTTCTGTACCTGTGGCACGGCTGTAAAGCACACGCCAGTGCCCGGCAGGTGGCCAAAAGAGCTGCGGACAAACTCTCCCAGAGGTAAAGAACCAGCAGGTGGATAAACACGTGTGCAGCGGATGGAGATGCAGCATGTGGACCGACAGTTTTTCTGTGTTGTGTCTTGAAGGCGCCCCTCAGAGTTAGGACTGAGCAGCAGCAGCAGTGTGAAGGTTGAGGAGGTGGAGGAAGGATCTGAACCTGCAGAGTTGGTGAAGGCTCTGGGCTCGCAGGAGAAGAAGGCGTACGACTGTATGCTGCAAGGTACAGCGTCACAGTCACACACCTGAAACCACCAAGCAACCTCCCAGAGAAAAAGATCAGAATCACTTTATAATAATCATTTAGAATAAATGGTAAAATCATAATCAATGATGAAATAATAACGGTGTTTAAACTTGCTTTCATTAATTGTATTTTAAGTTTATTCTTGTACACATTATAATATTTAATATATTTTATTATGTTTTTGTTAATGATAACCAAATTTAATTTTTTAAATCTTGCACTTTTTAACATAACATAGATAGATGGACCAGATATTTGTAACAAGTTGTTTTAACAATCTGTAAACATTATTTTTATAGCTGGTATAGAGTTGCAACAAATGCTTATAAAAATTAGTTTATAATTAAAAATGTTTTATTGGTGATCTATAAAATAGTAATTGTGCAGTTACAATAATTATCTATAACCATCATTAATGTATTAATGATGGTTATTATAACCTAAAGCTTATTGGCTGTTTTATGAGCTGATGAGTGACAGGATGAGTGTGTGTGTGTGTGTTGTCTCCAGATCCAGGGAAGTACAACTACACACCCCGGCTGTTCCGGCTGAGTGCCAGCTCCGGAGTGTTTGAAGGGGAGGAGAAGCTGTATCCAGCCAGGGTGACAGAGGGAGTCATGGCCATGCCATTCCTGCAGGACAACCTCTACTCTGCACAGCAGCCAGGTACCACACACACACAACTGTGTTTCTATGAAACTAAAAATATTCCTGGAATACAGATCAGTGTAAAACTCCTTCTGATATAAGGTTATGTAGCTGTTGTAGCTGGATGTTCATGCTCTGCTGTCTTACTCCTGCAGCCTTGTTCCTGCTGGATAACCGTATGGAGGTGTACCTGTGGCAGGGCTGGCAGCCTGAAGACACACAGTGCACCGGCTCTGCAAAGATACGCTGGAACAACGAGAGGAAGTGCGCCATGGAGACTGTGCTGCAGTACTGCAAAGGTCAGAGGTCGCAGACTCTACATAGTCTGTGTCTGCAATGATTGATCGGGACATTTTTGCAAAAAACATTGCTATTGCATTTGTTTGTATGCCATCAGTACCCATACAGTAGATATAGATACTAGATATGATGTAGCAGATACCTAACCTAATATCTCTCTTCTAATTTGGGTTTATGCACTACTAACATTTTAAGAGTTGCACCAGCTGAAATAGTTCCACAGTAGGCCTTTAAGCTATGACTTAAATCTGACACAGAGCCTTTAGTAGGTTTAAAGTCCTCTTTATAATAGCAGATGCACAATATTTTGCAGATAGGATAACTTGAAGGATGAGGAGGAGCGAATTAAACCGGCTGATTGTTATTACCTCATCATAATACTTTGTCCTAGTTTACGTTACTGTTAGCTATTTTTACGTAATTGTCTGCAAAAAGATTTTTGGTTATTTTGGTGTTGATTTTATGCCACAATAAACCTTAAAGTCTCCATGGTTCATGTTTTCCATATCTTCCACACAGAGAAAAACCCTCGGCGCCCCCCTCTGGCTTACCTGGTCTTAGCAGGCTGTGAACCTCTCACCTTCACCAACATCTTCCCGTACTGGGAGAAGGACACCAGTATCTCTTCAAAGGTGAGTACTTCTATTTTTCAGTGTGTTGTCTCAGTTTGTACTGTAGGTCCATATTGGGGTTAGGAGAGCTGTCCCAGTATCACAGCACAGAGAAGAGACTCGTACGCTCCGTGTTGTCGGCTCAGAAAGAATCCAAATCATCTCACTCAACCAGATCTGCTCAGATAAAGTGCCATCCCACAGATATGTCTGTTTAAAGCTGGCATGCAGAATCATGTTTAGTGTGAAGACAGTAGAGAAAAAAAGTGTAGTGTAGAGGAGATATTCTGCAGACAAGACTGCGACAGAGCACAACAGAGTTTTTTTAACCAAAAAAGTCAAAGAAAAGTCATCAAAAACATTTTTGAGTTTTCATTGATAAACCTATAGATTTATATTTTTATATTTCTATGATGTGCCGTCATGTAAAGATATATTTCTGTTTTTATGTATTTAAATCCCGCTTTTATCCAGTTGATAACTGTGAGCATGACTGATAATAAACTCATGTGTTCACCTGCTGTGAATTATCTGTGTACGCAGACGGAGAGCTCCAAGAACAAGGTGATGTTAGTAAAGGAGGCGCTGTCTCAGCTCAGCAAGCAGCAGTACTCCATCGAGGAGCTGACCAGGAAACCTCCACCAGAGGGAGTGGACCCTCTACGCCTCGAGGACTACCTGTCCGAGCAGGACTTCAAGGTGGGACCTTTACTGTTAATAAAAGAAAAAAAAAATTTATTAAAAGTATCAAAAGTAAAAGTATTCGTTACGCAAATATCAGATTGTATATATATATATATTGGATTGTTATTATTGATACAGTCATAGAAACAGTATTTTACTGTTGTAAACGGATACTGATATGCGGTTCAATTTATAAACATGCATAATAATTTTAAATTAATCACATTTTTCCTGAAAACCTGAAAAGCAACTAAAGTTATCAGCTAAATGTAGTGGAGTTAAAAGTACAATGGTTGCCTCCAAATGTTGTGAAGTAGAAGTGTAAAGTTACATAAATGTAAATACTCAAGTAAAGTACAAATACCTCAAAACTGCTTAGTTACAGTATTTGAGTAAATGTACTTAGTTACCTTCCATCTCTGGTTACAACTTTATACAATATTGCAAATTACAAATTAATAAGCAATACAAGTTTCTTTACATAAACCCAGAATTTAATTTTGCCATGTTTCTGCATCATTTGACTTAATGTCAGCAAATAAAATTTATTTTCTGACTTGCAAATTTTCCTAGTCAGGAGCTAATTTTTCCTGTTATTCTGACACCACATTAATGCAGGAATACATAAATGTCCACAGATTTCCTTTACTTTAAAACACTTTTATGGGAAAACATTTTACGGCAGCCTTCGTTCAGGACAAAGAGCAGCTAGTTCTTTTATCTTTAATGACCTTGCATGGAAGCTCTGCCACTGGTGTGTGAATGTGTGTGTATCAGTGAATAAGAGTCAAACTGTAAAGGTCTGGAAGGCTAGAAAGGGACTTTATAAATGCAATCCATTTACCGTCCTTCTATGGCACCTGGACCAAAATGTTGTCACATATTTGGCCTCATGTAACATTTGATGTCCTCTTACTTTTTGCAGAAACTTCTTGAGATGAGCCGAGTGGAGTTCAACGCTCTGCCAAACTGGAAGCAGAAGAACCTGAAGAAAAGCAAGGGTCTGTTTTAAAACACATCTTTTTGTACACAAGTCTGCCTGTTTTTATGTTCTCAGCAGCTTTTCTTACATTTTGTACTCCGAGAAGAAAATGATGTCCTCATTTTGTAAAGGATAAAGAAAAGCAAATGTACAATTTTGTTCAAATGTTGATCTATTTTTAAAAAACAATGCCATTTTTAATGTCTCACTGTGTTGCTGAAATACTTTAGCCAATCATTATGTGCAATTGTTAATCTTTTTGATGGCGAGATGTTTTCCTTGTATGGTAAAAACAGTTACCCTCACAGTATAAATATGTAATATACTATGAATGAATGTGTTTTTATGTCGGACACCAAACGGTGTCAGTTTTCGTGTGAGTATGTGTATGAAAATTGCCTGTGGTTTTAAAACTGGGGGAGTTATTCATTGATTTTTGTATTTCATGGGGAAAAAAAGCCAGCTCTGTGTAATGGGATTAAATTGTGCAGCAACAATGTCTCCACTTAGAGGTTGACAAAGAAAAGAAGAAAAACAAGTTAAAGTTCAGAGAACAACACGTATCATTTGTAGAAGTTTGAAAGAAACATAATGATCTGAAACCAAGCTTGTATTCCTGACATCTGACTCGCATAATTATGACAACAAATATACTTTTTATTGTAGATGTGTGTGGATGTGGGTGTGACTAAGTAAACTCCAAAATCCCAAAGAAAACATGAATAATGAACAAGTTTGGTACTGAATACTTCCTGGTTCTTATGAATAACTGCCTGTGTGCCCCGATCAAACTGGTTGTTAGGGACCAAATCTAGTCTTTTTGTCTCAACATACATGTTTTTGTCTATCTGTGTGAGAGTGAGTGTTTAAATGTGCAACTTTAAAAGTATTAAGTGTGTGTGAGTATGTGTGGGAGAGTATCTGCGCAGTATAAACTGCCTTTTTAGCTGTAGCAGACATCACAAATGTATACCGCAAATGTGATGTAATGGTGTGTAATGTGTAAACCATACTGTTCATATGGCTGCCTGCGATGTCTGAATTAGGAAATTCTCTGCATGATGTTCACAAAAATATCTTGCTTACCAATCGTGTATTAATTTGTTTGCGATATGCATCTTTTTTTTGTGATACATAAGATCTGCATCTGCAGCTTTTATTTCATGGCACATAGCAGTAAACATCGGTGGTAGGGAGATGAGATATTAAAGCTCGAGATTCCCTTTGAAATAAAGTATATTGAAAAATGTTTGGTTTCACGTGTCTTTTAAACATTGTTCGCTTTGGCTCTGCTGCTGAAGACATGACCTAGTTGGAGATGCACAGGTGTGCATAATTTAATTAGCAATCCCTAACTGGGGAGCTCAATAAGCATAGACGTCATTAAGTGTTCTTAGTAACACCTGTGTTTGTCCTACTTGGAATCCAGAAGCCTGCTGTAAGAAAAAAAAAAAAGGGGTCAATATTACAACCTTCTC
>CAFUXE010000262.1:382048-424554 GCA_903364295.1 Serranus cabrilla
ACAGAACAGAGCGACTATTTTCCCAAACATCTTCCGAGGGCTTTTTCCTGGCAGGTATTTAGACTTGTCATCCAGGAGGAAAAGCACAGGTGGAACTAATAACATTAACGATGGCCCCATTTCATTCAGGGGTCTCAGAAAGCTGTGCCAGTGAGCCAGCGGGCACAATACCAGAGCCCTGGAACCGGTCCATCTGAACTGAACACAGCCAGTGCTCATGTTATGAGTAACATCTGTGTCAGACGAGTCAAAATGTCTACTCTGGGAATATGTTGTTGCTTTTCTAATTATTTTGTGTCATTGGAAGCTTGAAAAGTTGTAATGTGAGACCCCGATTTGATTAAAATGACTCCTGCAGATATATCTGACTCAGGACATTAGTCATAAAAAAATGTGTTTGATAATAATTTAAAGCTGCAATACATTTCTTGGCCAGTTGGGAGCAGCAGGAACCAGCTGCAACGTTACGTGAACAAACTGACGTGAGGTGATATTAACCTGTTTACAGATTCAGTTGCAACTTGTTAGCAAACAGTTATATTATTTAGAAACCGAGCGGAAACGTTTGCGCCTTTTGAAGTCGTGTTTGTGCCCACTTCATTAAATGTAAGTCATATTTAAGTCTTCTTTTAGCTTTTAGTTTCCTCTGACTCCTGGTGGGGAAACTGTGGAACGTTAGCAGCTAATAAGTAGCGAGCTAGTTAGCAAGATGCTAATTCTGTGTCGGTATTTTTGTTGCTAACAGCCGCCTCCTGTTGCTAGGTACAACACTGAAAACGGCATGAACTAAAACAGAGAAGTTGTGGGCTGGAAAAAAAAGAAAACAGTGGGTTAAAAGATACTGAAAGGCATCACAGAACCAAGGGGAACATTGTTTGGGGTAATTCCTAAACCCTCGGGGTCCTATTTTGCCATATATTAGCTCAATATGATAGGATATGGTTAGGTTAGGAGAATAAAATCGTGACTTCAAGAGTTATTAAATTTCACTGGTACAGTGCCTTAGTTTGGATAATAGTTATTCTTTTTGTTTTGAAAACAAAGGGGTATAAAACATATTTCAGAAATTAAAATTAAAAAAAAATTAAATTCTACCAATTCAAAGAGTGAAAATGGCATTTTTAAACATCTTCGTGCCATATTCAAATAGGTAAAGATTAGGAGGAAGGTTAAAGTAAAGTGGATAATATTTAGGATTTGTTCAAAGTTAAAACATGTCAAATATTACCAAAATGTATACAGAATATTGAACCAAGGACCATAGGAGGCTGGAAAAATAGTTTGTGACTCCATATAACCTAGAAATAGCCATTTTAACATTTCATTTATCAGTAAATTAAATTATATGTTACCAGCACGGAAGTGGAAAATATGGGGAAATTGTGAATCCTTTATTAATTTGTTGCCCTAAAATGAGTCACTTTTCTTTTTGTAAAAGAAAAAAAAGAAAAAGAAAAAGAAAAAACCTCAAATCAGCCTATAAAATATTCACTCAGTGTTACCTTTTAATTATGAAGTAATCCCTTCTTAAAGTTGCTAAATCCCTCAATATATTTCCCCAAAAATTAGGAGTTACAAGAGATGACTTCAGGTTTTTAACACTTCTTCAATCCCTGTTTACACTGCTGTATAGTTTAGAAGAAAAGGTTATGTTATTTCTGTTTTTCCTAAGGATTCTCACAGAAATATTCAAAACCTACTTATTTTAATGCTTTTCTTTGTAAGCTAACACATTAGAAGTTAAAAGTAATAGTGACAGTTGTGTTCATATTGAACCACCAGGGGGCGTTGTCTGTCCAGCCTTTATCTTCTGTTAAACTATCCCTTAAAATCTGTTGAGCCTTGTGGGACAAACATAATCAATAACTAATGAGTAGAAAATGAAACATTTAAAACAAACTGAAGGAGCTCCTTGAAACTGATTCAGTTGTCTGGGGGAGAAAGTTAAAAAACATTCATGAATATGATCTGCTTGATTCACCATCCCAGGGTCAGTGACATAATGTAAACACACAGAGATACGGTGTGCGTCATGTTAATAGTCCTATTCAAACATAAACTAGCTCTACTTCTCATTCAATATAAATCCTTCTGTCACATTGATGCCACCAAACAGCAGCAAAGTTATTTCCACAACAGATGGCAGGAGCCAGCCACCGCTTCCTCGAACAGCGAACGGGTGGCTGGTTTGTTTGTTTATTATCCACTCTGTCCTGCGAGCATTAATCACCTGCATCGCTCTGCCTTCTGGCTCAGGTGCCACGGCAGCCCACAATGTGGCTGACATGCAGGCAAACAATGAGGCTGCTAATACAGGGCAGATTAGCTTGAGTAATAACAAGCTGGATATGAGATGATGGAGCTGAATGGGCAGCTCCTGAAGGGAAACAGTCCCGAGCTTTGATCACGATCCAGGTTTCGACTGAGCAGGAGCCTGAAGAAGTCATAAACTCAGCCTGAACTCAGCAATATTTTATGAAGTAAGCCCAATTTTAAAAAGCTAGATTTTCCTCATCTCATCTTCACCAATGCAACGGTAAATGAGGTTTAATGTTTTCCACTGCTTTCAGTATTGATAAATGCAACTCAAGAGAATAAGTTAAGAATTTAAATGCATATGTACGTCATCAGTTTTAGGACATAGCTACTGTATTAACTAGATGGCGGTCGGTACAGCCCCAGTTTGGAGAAGCAGTCAAGAGTACAGGCACGAAAAATAAGCTTTAGTTAACTTTTAAAAAAAAAGAAGAAAATCAATATCGGTTCAGATATATTTATTATATTTCTCTGCTTTACTTTGCTGTCAGAAAGTTAACACAGGTGTGCTCTTTTCAAAGCCACCAGACTCCTTTGATAAAAACATCATTTTACCTCACAGAATACAAAAGTTGCAAGTCTATTGCTGCCGCCATCAGTCAATTTGTTTTTCTGCTATTGTGTGACTTTGGAGTGTAAGTTCACATTCAGCAACCTCACACAAACAAACTAAACAATCGATGCAGTAGTAGACCAGAAACTCTGAGTTCTGCGAGGTAAAATTACTGTTATTATCGAAGGAGTCTTCTTAAATGTCAGAAGTACCTTTGCCTACGTCTCCAAACTGGAGGCATATTGACTGTCATCTACTGTTGTCAATACAGTAACTATGGATAACTGTCCCTTTAACAGACAGATTGAAGTAATAGTTTGACATTTTGAGAAATACATTAATTTAATTGTATTTAACTACCGGCAAAAAGAAAATAATGTACTTTTTGAAATGTCAAACATTTCCTTTAATGATCTATTTCTAAATGGTGAATTACAGAAGGGCGTCTGCAAATGTCGCTAATGTATTGAACACAATGATTACATCATGACACATCCTGTGTGTGTTTTACCTCCACACTTGTTCACCCAAACTGTCATCGTCACCCTATCCCCTGGTGAAAAGGAGCCCTTCTTTGTGCTGATTTCAAAACTTAAAAAAAAAAAGACAAATAGTGCCATTATAATTTGATTTCTGTGTTTGAGTGTGTTTACTTATTATGCTGAAAGATGTGACGAGGTCATAATAACCAAGTCGAAAACGTCAACAAAACAGCAGGATAACAAAAGCAAAAGATTTAATAAACACCACATCAAAATGAGATATTTTAGGAGATTTTGATTGCCTCAGAGAGTCAATCAATTCTCCTGCTTTTTTAGGAGCTTCCTTTCACTGTATTTATTAGCTGGAGCAGGAGAAATGAACCTGGCTTTGAGGTGAGTCCTTCATTTCTCATAACACAAAGCAATAGTGCCTGACTCGCTTGGAAACAAAAAAAATCTTGCTTTTATGTGAGAAATCTCAGGCCTTGAAAAAAAATGAGCCCGCTCTGGGTGCAGCAGCCAATATTGAACTGAAAGAACCCTGCAATAACCTTGGATGCCTGTGTATTCGAATGTGTGTGCACTGAATCAGTAGAAATAAAGGTGATAATGTTGCTAATCAATGTTGCCCTCTGGCTTCCCTCCCAGCAGCACCTTGGCTCTGGATTCCTGCTGCTGAAGTGAACCTGCAAACTTCTCCCAGACTGCTTGTGATTTACAGCAGGATTAACTTGGAGCGGTGCAATATGTGCACTTCAGAATATGTCCTAATCCATCAGGTATGATTCACACCACAGATACCTCGGGTTATCTACTTAAAGTTGATGAAAAGCCAAACATGGTTTTCTGTATTTTGCCTTAAAGGAATACGCCACTTAGTTTGATCATTCCTGTATGGAGGCTGGTGCTGTTTCTGATTATTGCCCCATAGTTGCAAAGTATTTAATTCACCATCAGCAGCCTTAATTGTATTAATAAATCTGCATCAAGTTTTTTAGAATTGGTATGTAATCTGGATTTGGGACTCAATGTGTGAGCGACTTATGGGCTGAGGTGCGGATGGTCCCCACAAAAAGTCTCGTTGTTTTTATCTTGAAGATTGTAAGAAGCAGTTGAAAGCTCTGACGAAGATTGCTTGTGGATCTTTGAGCTCAGATTATTAAACTGTTTACATACTGTTTTCAATTCGACAGCCTGCTGATGTGAATCATCCAGGGGACCGGAAACAAGCAGACTGGACCAAATAAGAAGGAGGGCGTCCTAAAACGGGTAGTGCTGTCAGGCTGTCCTCATCAACTTGAAAATTTGAGGTGGGTACAGACTATTTCAACATAATCTTTTGAAAAAAACAATGTTATAAAGCTTGTTCGCAATAGATTTAAGACAAAAGAATAACCTTTTGCAGACACAGATGCAGCTTTAAGAGCTCAGAGTTATTTTATTTACGGTTAAATGCAACAGGTAGTAATTTTGTTGCATGCTGTTCCATTTAAAGGATTTACTGTCCAACAGAAAGCAGAATTTCTGATTTCTCTTTCAATTTACTCTCGAGACCAAAATCTTAGGAGTCTTTACATCAGGACTGACACACTTATTATAACTATAAATGTGGGGATTAAAGTTCTCCATCACTACGGCAGATTTTCCGTCAGTCGGATACCAGAGACACCATGAGATTGGTGTCGATTAAAATATGTTTTTAACTTTAGAGGACCAAACCTAGAGCTGGTATCCTGGCCGGTGAGCGGTGCTAATTTGCTCTAAACCTGCTAGGAACCAGTGTTAGTGGGTGTTCTTGCTCAAAAAGCAGAATATTGCAGAATGTTAAGAGTTGGGATGAGTAAAACTTTTATGGGTGGAAAAACATTTAATAGGCTGCTTTGGAATATATACACGACAATATATACCTTTTTATGTAGTCAGACACTGGTGCTTGTGTGTTTTTAGCTCCTCTGTCTCTGCTTCTCTCTGATCACTAAATCTATTCCATGTTGGGTGAAAAACACATCTTACCCCCTGTCTGTGGACGTTTAATCACATTAGATATAATTATTGTTTCAGTGTTAACAAAGAAAAATTTAGTATATTGTTAAAGAAAAGACATAAAATTGAAGATTAAAGTATTTGATACAGTCTGTACTAAATGATGGTTTCTAGGGGAAGACAAATGTCATCCAGAAACCCTGATGGTTGCACAAAAATGTGTATTATTAGTTGAATGGCGGTGGGAGGTTGTATAAGCATTAGTGCAGAACATCTGTTCATAATAGCAAACACAGTGTATAGAGCTGAGAAATGTTATGAGGTCATGGCCAATATGTCTTTATTTGATCCTTTGATAGATATGCAGACCCCATCCAGGAGTAAAAGACATTATGTTTCAGTGTATGAAATGAATAACTTAACGTGACGTGGTGTGAAAAGAAGATTGGGTATTGACGGGGAATTCAGGCATTACTAATATGTACACCTGTGATGTTCCTAGTATGTCATATAGAGATATATCCAGTTAAGAAGGCTCGTTAACCAAAAGTGTCAGGTTTTATATCTTTCATTTGCTCATAAGAAGCTTTTGGAACTGATTTTTCTTGCAAGGGAATTTAAATTAAAAGAGAAAATAAGATCAAACAAGCAAACACTTGCATAGCACACATGTTTTGGATTAGGAGAGTTTCTCCCACTGAGCCAACTGCTGAAGTGAGCTTTTATATTGTCTGATGTGTAATGTCAGCGGGTATTTCCAGGCAGCAGATGGTGGCAGTTTGCCCACTTAACTTCAGCACAGCTCATTTGAACACACACGTATGCACTCATACGCCGCAACAACAACAAACAAACAAAAGCAAACCGATTCATACCCTTCCCATTCCTGCACCGCCCTCCAACAAAAGCAGGTACCTCACACCACATGCATGTATAAACACACACACACACACACGTCTCCCAGTGACAAAAGCCTGCCTGTATCGACCATGACATCATTCCCGTTTCCTGCGGATGAGAGGGGAACTGCGGATGACAGATTGATTGAAAGATCTTCCCCTCTCCCGCATCCATCATCTCAGCCTGTTTATCATCTTCTTGCTGTTCAATCCATCTGCTGGAAAGAGAGAGAAAACCATTTAGGCCAGCCTTGACCAGCAAGTCACCCAGAGGGGTTTTACACAACAGACAGCTGGGGCTCTGGCATAACCACCCCTGCAGAAGACAAAAAGGTCCACAATTTGTTTGGCTTAAATAATACAAAGTGACATTTGCTTGACCTTGACTTTCTGAATATCCAGACCTTCATTATTGTGGCGGTTGAGCTGCTTGATAATCTAATGCCAAAAGTTCTGCACCTTAGTGAAGCTGGAAGCAGCCCAAAATTTAATCTCAAGACAAGAAGGGATTTGTCTAAGCTCTACAAAGAAATGTCTCAGGTGATGTGTGGGAAGTTTGGATTTTGAATCCATTCATCTTTCCAAAAATGTTTTCGCGATTAAAAGCATGAGATAAGGTATGAGGTAAAACTGTAAGTACAACACATATGTGTGAGGCTGTTACACCTGCTTTAACCCATTTTAGGGGGAGATAGCAGTTTGAGCATCATGTGAGGAGAGTTTAGTTATGCCTCATAAGTTGATGCAGCAATCTTGGGGTTGACACCTTTTGTTTTACAGAGTCTTCACTCATTCTTACTGAGATTCTTTCTCTTTTTTATCCTTTTGAGAACTGATAGAAATGGTTTCTCAGGTTTCTGCAAGAATTGCGTCTTTCTGTGATCAGATGACCAGCACTTGCAGAGAAACCCCTTATTATCAATATATGTAGGAAAGCCATAAATCCTCCTAACTTTGCAGTATCATTTAGCCCCCCTTTATGTTTGGTACCAATGGATTCCTTAAGTCTTCTAGTTTTATCTGAGTCAACTATAGACTCTAAAAGTTGTCTGAGGACACTCGCGTCCTTGAAGAGTTGGAGAGGTAAAAACTCACTTATAATATTTGGACTAATTTGTGTCGTCTGTGACGTCCGCTCTGTCTTTTCCAAACACCAAGATAAACAATTAAACAGATCCACACAGATGGACTTTTTTCAAGATGATAGGAATGAAACACCTACACAGCATCCCTGTGGGCAAACAAACAAACTGACTCATTCAGTTTCAAACTAAATGCAAATTTTGTCTTTTGCGTGAACCCTCTGACGCAGTGAGTCCCGAGAGGGAGTTATTGTACCCCAAGAGGCTTTTGACATTATGAGGGGGCACGTGGAAAGTTTGTTAAGCAGCTCAACTTATTTGAAAAAATAGAAATTAGGATTTTTAATGTCCCTGTGAAACAGAGTGTCTGTAGCTTCTGTATTGTGATATATGACTTCTCAGTGAAACAGCACATTTTTGCGAGACACAAGGGGATTTTTAATCAAATTTTTGCATTTTGATCAGACACGGGGCTTACAGTTTAGCACTACATGGAGCTACAGCGGGCTGCTGTGGCTCAACACTCAGCTTTAGATCAGAAGGAGGACGAGGGAGAGATGAAAGGGAAACTTTTAATTGGCTCCTTGTCACTGCAAACGTCTGTTGGACACTGTCTGGAAAAGAGCGGGCACTTTCAAAAAAATACTTTGCAGTTGAACCACCTGTTAATCACATTGTTTGTCATTGTCTTGAATGTTCCTCATGGTAAAAGTTCAAAGAAATGGCTTAACACGAGATAACAAGAAGATGGAGAGTGTGAACAACATTTCAATTTTAACAAAAGTGAAAAAATCTAATTTGGTGCCATCACTGAGGTTCTCGGACAGGTTGGAAAGCACTAAACTGTTCACAGCCCTCGATGGTGTTCATCCAGAGAAACTCACATTGAGCACAGAAACATTAACTTCTAGATCAGTGGTGCAGAGATCCATTAGACAGGAATGTCGGGGTCAAAACTCTGGAGCATAGGCAGCTGGATAAGTATAAAGGAATATGTCAATCACAAAGAAGCCGTGAAAAAGAGTGTTCAGTGGGAGCTTAGAGCAAAGTGTGTAAAAAGCAGAAAAATACTGCAGAGAGGCGTTTCAACATCATAGTACACAGGTTGGTAAGAAAAACACTTCAATGTGGCCTGAAGAAAATCTCTATTGTTAAATATAAGGCTGCAACAAAGTACCTTAGTGAAAAGAAAAAAGCATGACTCATTCCTAGTGTAACATTTTCCAAAACCTTTTGATTCTGAATTTTTGGTTTACAGAAGATTAAGTAGAGAGAGAACAGATAAGACTCCCAAAGAGTAAACAGAAAGACAGTAAAAACTTTTTGTATCAGCAGGTTCATATTTTATTTACTTTTTGTTGGTCCACAGCTTTAATTCAGACTAAAATATATCAATAACAATGTAATGGATTGCCGTGAACGGCTGTACAGACGTGGCTGCTACCAGGAGAATGAATCCTCTGACATCTTTTATCAACTGCTGGACAGACAAGACAGATTTTTGTTATTTTCTAGTTCCACCAGCAGGTCAATGTTCTTACTTTTTCAGTAAAATAATTCAGAATCAGAAATACTTTAACATCTATTCTATTAATTGACACATTTTTGTACAGTCATTATTCATTCCCAAGCCATATTTTCTAAAGACTTGACCCCTGAT
The DNA here is from genome assembly GCA_903364295.1 of Serranus cabrilla. Lineage (NCBI taxonomy): Eukaryota > Metazoa > Chordata > Actinopteri > Perciformes > Serranidae > Serranus > Serranus cabrilla. Next base: position 391,024 of record CAFUXE010000262.1, read on the forward strand.
TTTTCCTCTAGTGTCACCTTGAAGTTTGCCTTTTTGATTCTTTTAAACTTGCCCAGCAACAAAATTAAGTTCCGGGGACATTTTTAAACGTCGCACTGCAGTGGTTGGTAAGCAAAACGTCAGATGTGGCCTCCTGAAGAAAACTTCAAAGGCCGTAACAAAGTTCTCTATTGAAAATAAACAGAAAAGAAAGAAGTATGACTCTTCTCTCAAGGCTGACATTTGACATAGAAAGTCAGTTTTTGGTTTACAGAATAAATAGAGAGTGAACAGATAAAACTCACGATGAATAAACACAAAAAATGCTTTGTATCACCAAATTTAACCCTCCCGAGAAGTGCCTGCTGAGGGGGTAGCACACTGAAAGAAAAACAAAACAAAGGCAGTCATATTGTGTCAGTTTTCACCACTTTACTTTAAAGACAGACGATTTTCCTCATCTGTATTTCATTCATCACATCCAGCGTGCAACAGTCAGTGATACTTGGTGTCGTTGTGCTTTGCAGCTCTGTGGGGAAAGGCTGAGACATTTTGCTGCGTTAGTGTCTTTGGGATTTAAGCGAGAGCAGGCGGCTTTGTAATTGAACCCTAATTTCAGCATGATGATGGGACCCCGTTCTGTCCGTACTTATGACAGACATTGAGCTTTTTGTGCTCTAATCCTTGCTAAGCCCATCAAGTTTTTTAGCACCAGCTAAATGGGGTTGTCCCATGCTTGATATGGAGTGACCTTCTCTGTGGCAGAGGAAACTGAATTTGCTCTGCGAGGACGCAGTCTTTGTCCTGCCCTCGTTTTCTCCTCTTTTCTTCCTCACCTCCAGTCTCCATATAGTTGCTTTTTATATGAATTGATTTGCTCCAAAGTGGCACTTCCACAATTGTCTCACTGACTGAATCTGAGGAAACTGTGTTGAAATGTATGAAATGTCTCAAGATGACAAAATTGTAGCAATTTTATATAGAACTTCTTCATTTTCTGTGCTTTCCACCGGCGCCCCCTCCCTCCTTCTGCCTGTCTCTTTTATGTCCATTTCATCCTGCAGTTTTCATCCACATTTGCTCGTTCTTCACTATTGCAGTGGCAGCTTCTACTGCAAGAAAAGTTTTCTTATACAACTGTTCCACATACAAAAACCTTTAAATCTTAAGTATTTTAGCACATTCACTGAAACAAATGTTTACATGATCTGTCTATAAATGACAAAAAATACAGACTTAATTTGAACTTGAAATTTAAAAATATTTTTTTGTGTGATTTGTTCTTGGATGAAAGAACCCAACCAGTGTATGACTCAGTTGTAAGTATGGATCCATACTTGCACTGAACAAAAATATAAACGCAACACTTTTGTTTTTGCTCCCATTTTTGCCTAAAGCACACCTGTGGATAATCATGCTGTCTAATCAGCATCTTGATATGCCACACCTGTGAGGGGGGATGGATTATCTCTGCTCACTATCACAGATTTAGACAGATTTGTAAACAATATTTGAGAGAAATGGTTATTTTGAGTGTATAGAAAAAGTTTTGAGTTCAGCTCATGAAAAATGGAAACAAAAACAAAAGTGTTGCGTTTATATTTTTGTTCAGTGTATAAAAAACCTTTGGGATTTCGGCTAATCATTTTTCAGAAAAGCAGAAAATTGATCACAACACTCTTTGCGTTCTCAAGCCTTTATAATTTCGGTCCCAAATGTGCTTTCCGAAATTGGAAAATTTTGTTTTCTGGCACGGAATATACTGCAGAATGACACAAAACTCAAAGAATTACTACAGCTAAATGCTTTTAAATCCAAAAGTTTTTCTGTCTGTAACTGTGTATTTCTATGTTGGTGGCAGCCTTGGCCAGGTCTCCCATGAAAAAGAGATTCTGAACGTCTTCTCTTAAGTAAAGATTGAATAAATTCAGGGTGGTTAATCATTGTGCAGGATATTTCAAGGACTGTTACCTCTTTGTTGTTGGGGTCCTATGCAGCGATTTATTCTACATGAAACAGAACTGAACAAATACTGCAGGAACACAAGTGATACTCAAACCTGCAGGATTACAACAGAACATTTACATCATGGATTAAAAGAATAGTTCTGAATTTGTAAAAGTTAGAAGAAAAGACCAATACTGTGCTCAAGTCTGTGTTTTCAATGTAAAGCTACAGTCAGTTGGCCTGGTTCTGTCCAAATATAAAAAACGTGCTCATAATCACGTCTAAAGCTTAATAATTAACACATTATATCTTCTTTGTGTAATCCCTACAATCTATTAATATATCTAATCTATATAACCTATCTACCTACCTATCTATATGAGTTTTATGGTGATTATCTGCAGGATAAGTGCTTTTACCACAATAGCACTGATTCATATTAGAGTATACCTCTGTTACCAACCTATTATAGTGACTACGTCTTGTCCAATCTGCTGTAACCTTGTGACATTAAATTGGAAACCCCCTTCAAACACGGCTTCCACTCTTTTCCACTTTTTCTCAGAAAAAAAGCAAACAAATCTAATTTGAACTGAAACCCTTCAAATCCAATTCCTGGGAACCTCTCTGCAAACCAATCTGCTGCTGAGGGTTTTCATGAGAGGTTCATACTGTCCCTCGGTTTCATCAAGGTCGCTTCACCCCTGACACAGGAACATGGATACTGAGTAGTGTGTGTAATAAAGCTGCCGCAGTGTGTTTGTTAGAGTTAGGTGGGGGGGTTTGGGGATTTGATATATTTCCCTAGATCAGACTTTTGCCCCAGAGTATCTGTCGAGGTTCTGCTTTTTTTTTTATTACTGTTAGTGGTACAGAAATCGTCAAAATAATTTATTTCTACAGTATATGAGCCTCCTGTGGTTTTATACAAACTCATTCTCCTACGCAGATGCTGTGAAATTGCTTTTATAGGTGTGTTTACCTTTGCATGTAGTGCTTACTGCACACACACACACACACACACGCACACATACATATGGATACATATATTTAGCAATTTGCCGCTGGTTTTCACTATCACTGCAGGTGTTTTAGAGTGCGAATCGTTCGTATATGTATCATTTTCAAAACTATTTTCCCTTTCCCCCTCATTTCCCTCCATCCCCTCTTTCCACCACTACTCTCCCCGTGTCTGCATTTCTTTCATTCACTCTCTCAATATGTCAGCCTCCCTCACTCCCCTCCATCCTGCTCCTCTTCTCCATCTCTTTCAAACCTTCAACAATCAGCAGCAATGGAAAGGCTATTTTCCAGATTAGGGATGCATGTTGTGAAGCTCTGGGCCGATTCTGCTGTTTAAAATACTCTGCCCGATAGACAGTGCTGATGCAGTTGTTTTTTGTTGTTGTTTGTTTTGTTTTTATTATTATTTACCCCCCTGCCCTACCCCCCTTTCTGTGCCAGGAAAACAAAGAAATCTTCACGATAAAAAAGAAAGGCTAGAACATTCTAAAGTAATTCAGCCCTTTGATTACACTTTCTTTAAATGAGTCATACACATTTATAAAATAACCTTCAGTATAACCTTTAAAAAAACGTTTTTCTTTTTAAACTTACTGCTTCAAAAGCTTTTTGAGTTGCTATACAACCACCTACTCAATGACAAAAGACTTTCAGTGCTTGCATAGCCGAGCAAAGCATTCTTTTTGTGAAACAGAAATTAAATTTAAAAGCAATTACATAAGCAAAAATAAAGCATTATATTAATTATCTTTCACCTCTTGTGTTTTTCAAGTGACATTCTTGTGTTTCCATTAAGGAAACATTTTCACTCGGCTATAGAACAAAGCCGAACACGGGCCTCTTAACAGAACGATAATTATCGTACAGTGTTCCTTATAATGATAAAAGATGGAAATTAAAGACGTAGTACCTCATAGTCTCCTACTGAGTAAGATGCATATTTTAGTATCGCTGCCTTGTTGCAAAATGTGAAAAATAATGCTAGCATCCTGTCCGGCCATTGGCTCCAAATGTGATGCGGCACAAACAATAAACTCAGCAACTGCCCATAGGTTAGGGATGTAATGATGCACCCATATAGATCAATATATTGATTCAGCGTGAAAGATCCAGCTGCATCTACACAATGCCCATTGTCGAGACATATCGCCTCTTTAGTCAACGATTTTCTTTTGACAATCTCCCTCTTTTGTTTTTAGAAGTAAACTGAGCACACAGATAGAATCTCTTGGGAATGGTCCATGTTCATCATTGAAAGAAAATCAAAGGCTCTGTAAATTAATCCATAAAAAAGAATTTGCACTTCAATGCAATGTGGCATTTAATAGTGAATGGAAGGTCTATTTTTATGCTTTGTGTTTAAAAAGAATGGATTGTTTTTCATTTAAATATCTGGAAGACCTCAGAAATAAAATGGCAAAATCATATTTTACTTGTTGTGAGTTGATGTAAATCAGTTTGTGTTAAATGAGTACACTATATCATCTTATATTGATCACAGACCCCTGAAATGAACCGGATAAAAGTCGGACTGCGGCAGACTTTGTGATATCAGCAAATATCGTATTGTTGTCCAAATAATCAATTTAATGTTGTGTTGTAATGAAATCCACAGTTTACACTCCTACCATCGGTGTGTCATTGTATTCTGCTGATAATTGGGTGCATTCCTTTTCAAGATGTATGCCAATGTCGGCACATGCAGCTGGCAGTGAGAGGTGCTGTTGTGAACACCTCAAAGCAAAGATGAGATCGATTAAATGTGGTTAGTATAACTGTGATCGGTTTCCCTGCTAACCTGAATATTTATCTGGTTTTTACTTGTTTGAAAAAAGGTATCCATGATCTTTACCACACTCTTCCGTCTCCCTTGAGCCACTGGTTCTTGTCGATCCATCTGATTTAGAGTTAAAAACCTGCTCTCTAATAGTCTCAAACGGTTTCCCTTAACACGCTTTCCCATTTGTGAAATGCATTAGCAATGCCACAGGCTGTAAACGTGAAAAATGCCACAATTTAATTGCAGGCTTCTTTTGCAGTCCGGATGACAGGATAGCAGTGCTATTAAAAATGATGGTGACAGTGTAATTGTGATGGATGTTGTGTGTCAGTGTGTAGCACTGATGGAAACACTAGTCTCTGTGCAAACTGACCAGCTAACCCTCCTCACTGAGCCCTGGGGAGGTAATGAACTCAAGCAGCTGACTCAATTCCCCAGCATGTGTCAGCGCACACACGTAATGTGCACTGTCACAAAGGATTTATATATTGAACTTACATTATTATCACTGCAGCCCGACATCCTGCAGGCACTCATGCAGTTTCCCCTGGCATGCACATGTGCAGAGACTCTCTTTCCAGAGTAAAAATTAAAACCCTCCGTCTTCACATATCTGCAGAGCCGAGAGACGGTTGAATGTTTTCTCGGCTGCAGACAACACAAACTTTAATTTCACGACATCAAAGAGCTGTCTCCTCCTCTCAGTCCCAAACCGTCTGTTTATTTCCTTCGCTGAACTTCAATTCTCCTCCTGAGTGTGATTTTCTGTGAGCAGCCCGATGTCTTGGCTTTCATTTCTGTGTTGTTTGTGAATCCAATATGTGTGTTTAAGGAGAATATGTTACTGTGAAATGTCTAGAAGATGATTTAGATTTGTCATTAATCACTTTACCCTCAATATCTACTGATGTTCATGGAGATTTCCTATGGTAGGATCCTCGGTTGTTTTATATATTGGAGTGATGTAATAAATGTGATACAACATCAGCAATTTTCCATGAGAAACTCAATTTCAGCAGCAGCAGCTGAAGGGTTTCTCTGTGGTGCTCACTATAGATTTCTTTTTCACGTCTCACCTCAGTGCAGGCCATTACAAGCATTTGCTATCAAGGGAGTTTATTAGCGGTGAAAAAGTCACCATGATCCCTCCCATTTCCACCTGCTAGCATGTGTTACCAATAATAGCACCCATGCACTTTGACGTGTTTGTAAAATAAGCTGTAGTGTGACCCCTCCTGACAAGGGGTTATGAGCAAAACCATTTCCCTGTTGTTTTACAGCCTCGCTGATGATTTCTGCTCATGCTGGCTGGGTGCATTCGTTGTGTGTCCCTGATCCGGCTCAGCATGACCCCAAGGTCACACAATAATGCAACAGCAGCGCTTTCATGCACCGAAAAGAATCCCAATCTGTGTGTTTGTAGTGATCAGTTATGGTTACTTTGATGGATGGTGTGCAGGGCTTAAAATACGCTGTCAGGTCGATGAAGTGGTAAAACTTGTGCAATTTATCACCAGGGCTCACTTGCACGTGAACCCATCCACACATGAATTCAAACTCACATTCCCCCACTATTTTCCCCACAACCTGCAAGTAAGAGATTTTTTAAGGTGCCCATGAGATGTAATTATTTTCTCTTTAACAAATTCACTCAGAATCATTCCTGTGGTTCTCTTAAGCCAAAAATGGCCAGAGACACATTGCAGAACTTATAAAGAGTTTACAGTTAGCAAAGGGCAACCACGAACTTACAGAACTGATTTTTTTTTTATAAAACCTTGGTTTGCAAGGCATTAAATGGAAGGAACTGTTTCTACTTCTGCTTCAGTTGTATAGAAATATGAAAGTGCTTCTTGATGCATACCATTCATTCATAAAGCCATAAACGACCTTCAGCACTAAATTAGAAACAAGCTCTTGTACACAAGCCCTTTATCGTGACTCTATCTGACCTGAGGTATTTTTCAATTACAGCCTGATTCTAGTCACTGGTAACATATAGAAAGAATAGAAAGGTATACTTCAACATTTTGGGAAGCACACTTTTCCGCAGTCATTGCATCCATAGACTGTATAAAAGAAGACTCTGGCTGCTGCCATTGGCTTTTTTTGAGCTTTGAATGACCATTTTACCTTCCATGAACTGATAACATGTGAAATGTTAAAGACAAAAATACTCTCAGTGGTAGCAGTGCCCTAAAGCTTCCTTTATTGTCTATTTTACTCTAAATGGGACCATATTTTATAAAAAAAAAAAATCTATCATGCATTATTGATTGAAACTAGCGTCAGAGGCCTTAAAATTTGTTAAAAATGTTTGCTGAGGAAATAAATCAAGTTAAAAGTAGGATCCTGTGTTTAATAGACTTCAAAACAATCTGACTTATTTAGGCAGCCAGTGAAGTCGCCCCCTGCTGGCCATTAGAGAGAATGCAGACACTTTCTCCGTTAGCTTTTATGTTGCATAGTTTTTTCTTTTGTTTTTGATACTGATGAAACAGAATTAATTAGTATGTCTTAGAGGTAGATTTTGCTGCCTTTGAATAGAGCCAGTTCTTAAGTCAAATTAACTGGCTGCGGGCTACATTTTTATATCTAACGTCAACTTATCTACGTAATATCAATCTTGTCATGTAACTCTTGGTGTGAAAGCAACTTAGCATATTTCCCAAAAGGTGTTTCAGTAAATATTCTAATAAGTAAAGTTACCTAATAGAGCCTTATTTCTCATCTTTACAGTTTGCAGTTTTTGGCTTGGCTTTCTTCCTCTTTATCTGATACATGAAAAGAATAATTTCCCAATGCTTATTTCATCTTACACTTTGTTCACATGTGAAAAATACCCTCAGTTTATCCAAGAAATCTGGTTTTGAAAGCTCCCAGAGCAGCAGAACAAATGAGCCTTAAAGGGAGATTTTATTAATTTACGCAATAACAATCTGTCTCTCTTTAACTAATATGTCATATTTTCCATCTGTGTAAACAGAGCCGATCCATTAAATGTCACCTGCTCATGCATAAAATGCGGTCATGCTGGATTTCACTGACAGCTCTTATGGACACCTCATCCCCTGTGGTTAGCCACTGATCCAGCCACGGGAGGTTCAGTCCTCCTACAGTACACACAACACACACACACGCAGTGAAAATACACAAAACACACTTCACTGCACACTTCACCTCCTGTGTGGTTCTCCTCTGAGGCTGCTTCTATCCTCTCCATGCTGGGATGCACACAAACACACACTCACACACACACAGGCAGGGAAACACACTGTTAAACACAACTCACACATACTGTACACACAACACACACACAGTTACATACATACACTCTCTCACACACATACAAGTCATACATTTACTGCAGTTCAGTACACATTCTGTATACGGTTAAAAAATGCAATGCTGTTGAAACGTTTGCCCAAAACTTCTGGGACCCTGTGGGTACGCTACAGCAGCTCTGCAGACTCCAGGGGACGAAAGTTGGAGTTTTAAAGAAATACACCCTGATTTAAAGGGATTGGCCCATTTCTTCAGCTTGCAGGGAGAAAAACTGCATGTGCAAGTGTGTGTATTTAGCCATGCTAGCAGCTCGGGTTGGCACTATTGAGTGGATGGTCAGTTGATCAATCACTTTGTTCCAGAAAGGTCTGTGAGGAAATTATGTTAAGACATTATTGATTTACATGCGGTAAAAAATCTAGCGCCTTTTGATCTAGCACCATCATCAGGTCAGAATTTATTTTAAACTGATGACATCCCCATTAGCCTCAGCTTTACTTTGTGTTTAGTGCTAAGAAGTAAATGTTAACAGGCTAAACTAATGTATATCTTTTCCCATTGTGTCACGAAAATATCTACTAACTTCTAACTTTCATCCAGTCCAATCATGTTTTTCTTTTAGTGGCCATCATCAGGTAACATTTTCACTAGGTCCAATACTTAATGACCAAATAATTGCAAAACTAACGACAAATAATAACCCACTAGCAATAAAACTTGTGTTCAGCACAAACTAGCAAATATAAGAATGCTTACACACTAACAAACTAAGATGCTTGGTAAACATAAAGACATTAGCAATGTTTATGTTTGCGTGTTAGCGTTGAAATTGGACCTGCTATTGTACTTCCGACTTCAGTTTCTTCTTTTATCTAATTATGGAAACAACATGTGCGCTACAGAGAAGGTGTGTTGTATTGTTTAGAGCATTTAAACATGTTAATAGTTGCTTCCAGTATTTGCATGACAACAAAGAACAGAGAAGATGAGCCAAGCAATGTTATCAGGAAACTAATTTTTCCAATTAATTCGTGTATCTGCCCTGTGATTCAGACCCAACTCAAACTTAACAGGTTTTCCTCGGCTCGTGTTTCACCCTTCAATTAAACTTAATTCATGCCGGTAGTTTTTCTGTAATGAAAGTTAATAATTCAATATCCCTAATGTAAACCGAAAACCAAGTGTCACATGTAGTTCATATAATCTTGTTGTGGTTAAATGACTCTTTCAGTATCACAGATGCCCATATGGACCTACAGGTGGCTAACACAGGCTAGTTAGAGCTCAGGTGACAGATAACGGCTGTGCTCCACACAGCTGGCGCTAGTCCCAATATTAAGTGTTTCAAAGTGGTACATCTCTTAGGTAATTTACTTAATTTTCTAAATCTGTTCCCTACACATGCTATTAAGCATTTCATTCTGGATTTGCTCCATTTTTATTTTCTTTCTTTTATAAGCGTGGAGCAGCTTTGAAGGAGAGAATCAACCCTGTTTGAATATAATCTTAACCCAAGGTCCACTTAAAAGCTTTTTTGGAGTTCTATGTAATGGTCTTTCTTAGTGCAGAAGAAACGCGTATGAAAAGGTAAGTGGACCTTGAGTTGAGAGACTGAGATTAGCCCATTATGAGTGATTTATTGAACAAAAGCAGACAGAAAGCCTATAGGCAGCTTTGTGTATTCACAGACTCACAGGACACAGACTGAAAGGGAAATATCCCCCCAAAAATTGGTTTCTTCCTTATAATTGATCCACACAGGCAGTGTGTGTCTCCACGTGGTACAGTATCTGATGTGTGTGTGTGTGACAGGGATGGCTTGATGGACCCCTGCATGAACAGTAACATGGGCAGAATGTAAGAGCCATATGGTGGCAATGAAGGAGCTGATTAATGGCTCGGATGTGTGAAACGGAGGAGCTTTTTCCTTTTTTTGATTTTGTCTGAACTACTGACTCAGTGAGAGAGCACGCAGCGTACGTGTTGGTCTGTGTGTCCGTGTGGATACTGAATGGCAGTATGTGTGTGCGGACATGAATGTGTGAGTGTCATGTGTCTACCAGATGGAGCTCTTGACAGTGAACTGTATCTGGTGGGGGTGAGAGGCGACATTGAAATGATGTCACTCAGTCCTCTTCCTGTCTCCCCCTAATTAAATAAACTCTCTCTCCCTCTACCTCGCTCTCTCACTCTGTCTCACTCTAATTCCATCAGATCCGGATCCCCTTGCGTACATTGCAGGGGCAGGTGGTGTGTGTGTGTGTGTGTGTGTGCGGCTGTGTGTGTGTTAGGCGAGCAGGGGGTTAAACATGCGGATAAGACAGCGGGTGCAGTAAATTCATGGCCTTTCCCGTTTGACAAATGACTCTGTCAGCCTGTGGAAGGGCAGCGGCCCTCCATCGACCCTCAAGGTGCCCTCCAACACATTCAACTGCGACTGTGAGGATCAAAACCACAAGTGCAATGAACTTAATGAACAAATATGCAGCTGGTGCCTCCGGGGAGCACACTTAACACATTTCATTGTGTCCCGCAGTGCAGTGCATCCACCTTTAGCAGGGATGGCTGCAGACAGAAACAAACCTTTTAAGGGCTTCAGTGTTTGCTGACTTATCCAAAGGAAGAGCACTGAGGAGGCAGAAACAGCTGCTGTAGAGATTAGTTGTGACCACCCACAATTAATAATAATGGCATACTGTAGTCGTGTATCCATCAGTGAATCTATGTGTATTTTGAAAATTTGCATGAGAAAAAAGGTTGATGGAGTCGATGAAAAGATGCAGTTTTTATCTCCACTTGAGATGCTTTTTTGTCTTAGTGTGTTTAACAGGAGATGGAAACACATTTTACTGATCAGATGTTTTTGCTCTTCTGGTCAAGACGAGCTGACATGAAAGAACAATCATAAGTTGTCCAATCGAATCCAGTTCCTGAAGACTTCTCTCCATTTTCTCTCGTTGGTGGCCAAAGTTGTCCGATTGATAAACTCTTTTTCTTGTTGCTTTTTCTCTCTCACTCTATCTCGACTTCTTCTACTGTTTACGGACACATTACACTGCAAAAGTGCATTCATGCAGCTTTGTTTATTTGCTCTAAACTAGTGGATGGAAATGTCCCTGATTTGCATTTTCTTTAATGCAACATTAAAACTTATCTATGAGCATTTTAAAAGACTTTTAATCAGCCTGAACAAAAAAAGATAAATTCAGAGATGAATAGATGAAAAACAAGCATTAATTTTGCTGTTTTTCTTGAAATTTGCTCAATATCCTATCAATAAAGGTGAGATGCAAATCAGTGAGATGAGATTAAATTGTGCCTACTCGCTCACCTCCACACAGCTGGCAATCACAGTGTTATGTGAGCATGAATGTCAGATTTGTGGTTTTGGAATTTACAAAAATGATCACACATTCTCCACAATTTTGATGCCAGAACTTGAAGTATCATCAGCTTTAGACCTGTCCATTGTTGAGGAGAAGGTGATTTTTAATTTTTGCCTCGTTTTACTGCAGATAGTATAATGGGTAAATCTAATAAAACTGGTGGGTAAACGTTGGTGTCCTTTTTTTTAATATATGCTAAACTCACAACCTTTTCTTGGTTTACATTAGAGAGACGAGTTCTCATATCCAATTACTGAATTATTAGTCCGTTCTTCTGCTGGACTGCTTTCATTTCCAAAACATTATTAAAGAACGACTTTTTGCTGATGACATTTGGGAATGAGAATCTAATCAAAGTCATCAAACTGCTCACATCTCTTGTATTGACTTTTACACCCATTACAGAGAAAAAGCAAATTGGATTTTTAAAGCAATTTTCAACTGCTCCATAACAAAATGTGGTTTAGCTGAGTGTGAGCGACTCATATTTAATGGCTCGGTGGCGACGGTGCTGGCTGCTTCCATTAGGGTTAGGCATTGTGTGACAGCGGGGGAAATGAGAGTTGGTTCTGAGTAGGCGGATGGGATGTGACTCCCTGTGTTGGAGAGGGATGAGGGGCTCCGTGTGATAGAGTTTGGTCAAAGTGGGCCGGCAGAGTTGAGCGTCACGGTTATGAAAGCAGCTCTGAAATGGAAACGTGTGGGTGCCAAGTGCCTTGTCGAACACTCACTTATCTAATTGCATGTCGACAAGTCGGGGGGGGGATAAGAGGAAATTAGCTGTGTGCATACGTGTGTGTTCGTTCATCCCTTGCCCATTGTAATCCCATCATATGAAATCCATATTATTGCCTGTGTGTTTTGTGGTTTCCAGTACCAGCCAGCTCGCATATTTGTTGTCACTTACTTTGATGATCTAATTATTCATGTAGTTACAGTACTTGCTCTGTGTGTTGGCTTCAGCTCATACTGTGATATCACGTGGATGAGCTCCCTCTCCCTCTACTCATAAGTGTAACTGACTATGATTGGAAGCCTGGATAATTGGTGTGGGATTCAAGTGAACAGCTCCCCTGATGGAGAGTCCCAGGTCAGCATCTCCGACGCTCTTCCCCGAGTTTTACACAGAGCTGAAAAGACATTGCTTTGCTCTTTCCCTGCCAGACAGAAACAGACCCTCACGCTTAATGATCAGTGTCTTCAAAGAGATGACTCAACAGGTGCTTCAAAACAAATTAAACTGAAATGCACTGTTTTGCATTTCCCTGCGTGTTGCTTGGAGGGAAACCACGATTGGCAGCGCAGCACTGTTTCTTTTTGAAGACCTTTTAAAAATGTTATTCATGGGACTATTTTCTGATTAAGTTTGATTTAGCCTTAAAAACTGAAAATTGAAAAATAACAGTAGTAGAGCTGAGCTGCAGAAATAGAAAGAAAGTGGAATAGATATTCCCTTTTAGATCAACACAGCAGGAGGGTCAGAGCCATTTTTATGTGTACTGTTGCCATTGCAGCAGATTAAAACTTCTGTATTAACCAACTTGCAGCAACTCGCAGACTCACTGAGGTGAGGTTTTGCTCTAACACCCAAACACGCATTAAACTAGTCAACATGTCATTTATGGGTTCAATATCAATGGAGGTAAATGTTTAACAGCTGTGACATTTCAAGCAAAGATGTAGTAACCACTGGCTCTGGTTAAAGAATATTAGCATGTATGTGTTTGTACCGTGTGTGTATCTTTGTTTTTCTGTCTTTGTAAGGATCTATTTATATTTTAGGAGAGCAAGGTCAGCTTTGGACTGCTTCAAAGGCTGTTTAAGGGTAAAGATGTCAGGTTCAGGTTAGGGAGGGAGACTCATCTGTGCAATATCCACATTGCTGTATATGTTTTAAGTCCTCTGCTGTGATCAGTATGTATGGCACACTGTGCACCTGCTGCATTATTAACGAGCTGTGTGCGTATGCGTGTGCACACACGCATGAGTGTGTTACACATGAAGAAGATGAAAGCAAGATTCAGACACATGCCCCGTTCCAGTTTTTTTTCCTCTCCCCCACCCCTTTCTCCTCCGTTATCCGAATTTCAGTAATGAGAAATTCAGGTGCAAAGGTCAGCACGACTTCTAACTCTGCACCCCACTACCTCTCCGACCTGTCCGTCAGTACTGTTAGATGTGTTTTGAGTCGGGGGATTTCAGCATCCTTGAGCGGAAACAGAGTTAGGAGCTGCGGATGTTTAAGTTAGAGAAATAAAAGATGTACTGGGATACTGTAGTATTCATGTTTCATGCATTACTATATCCAGGAGCACACAGGAAAAGCATGAGATCAGGTGTGCATATATGTGCTCTGTATGTGTTTGGCGTTCAAGTTGATGCATGTGCGCTGTGCCTCGGAGGAAAATGTGTTTTATTTGCGCATGAATGAGCAGTGGTTGACAGGAGCTAAACCCCTGAGAGGGACGCTTGTGTGAATGTACATGTATGAGATTTGCATGAGTGAGCATGAGGGGGTGTGTGTATGTACACTTGCATACAGTATATACACGCAGAGGCGTCTCAGTTTGTTTAGCTTCACTGCACGTAAAAAACACATGCATGCTTGTTGTCTTAAGCCTGAAGAGCTAAGGCTTGTGGTGTGTGAGTAGCGCTGCTGAGCCCTCAGATAATTCATCTCATGGAAGATGCAAGCCCTGATTCTTTTGTTTAATTAACCACCGAAGGATTCATCTGGGAAAAATCTCCAACTGTCAGTTCTTAATAAAACCCTCAGAGCAAAACTACCGCTTCAGATTTAAAGTGAAACCCACAATCTGTCTTTTGAGCCGAAAATACTCATACTATAGAGAAAAAGCTGAAGTTTCCCTGAAGTGAAGAGTCTTTGGAGGGTTGGAGTGTCATAACAAATCCAATTCCTCTTCAGTTCAGAACATTTAACCTGCACTCTTTTATATTTTAGCTCCTTAATGTTCCTACTGCTTTATATCAAATGAAGACTGTGAGCATGTGTGCATCAGATGAGGTTCTTTGAACTTCATTTCATTTGTGCTGCATGAGTAATTGCAGAGTATCGGATGTTAGCATAAATGTCATTTTTCCCATTAACCTTAATGTTTTAGGGTCATCTCCTGTCATTGAGGACTGAACTAATGGAGTTCCTGTATTCTAGTAAACTGCTTAAAACCTGCATTGTGAAGGGTGACTGTGCTGTCAGGCTGTTAGCTGTATCTGCAGCAGACAGTGGGACATCCTAAACTAAGATTGTATCTAATGCTGCTGCAGTATAGCCTTTGTCGTGTGCGTTCAGATGGATTTTGTGATCGTCCCCTCTCTCTGTGATCGTTACGGTTTATCTAACTAAAATGGAAGGATTCCCCGTCTGTCCGTCCTTCGATTTCCTTGACAGATGTTCGTCGGATCAATTTCACACTTGACAGGTGTATTTTTCTGAGGATCCAAAGGAAGTGCAGTTGAGAGTATGTGCTTTGGAAAGCTATGTGACATATTCATCATCTCCGGCAGGCGTCAGCCCCGAGGGGTTCGTACATTCGATCACACGTGTGCATGCATGTATCCATCCCTCTGTCCGTCTGTATGTACCCAGCTAATAACTCATACTGCTGAACATCTCAGCCTAATGTTTCTTTACTTATGACCCCTCATGGTTGTGGTTTTTAAAAAAGGGTTTCAGTGATTGCGCTCTACTTTGGTATAGCCTGTGCAGCACATGTGCATTGCAAAAGCTTGACGCTTTTCATTCTGGTGGGAGTACACATTTGTGTTTATACATTTAACTTACAAAAGACGTGCCAGTGCAAACAAAGTCCGCCATTACTTTCTGCTGTCAACTATGACTAAAGTAACCACTATTGCTGCTTTGTACCTGTTGTGGAAGTCCCAGATATGTTGGAAAAAGGAACCCAGTCATGTCTGGATTAACAACATCATCCGGAGGTACACACGGTTCAGTGAATTTCATCACCTTCCAGAAATTAAATAAAGGCCCATGTCATTTTTTCAGGTTTTTCAGAAAACACAAAATATGGGTGGCCAGCATCATGAGGAAATGATTTAGGCAAAAAAAAAAAAATGTAATATACAATGCATTATAAGCTGTAATCGGCTAAAGAATTTCAGTGCAATAACAGCGTTGAAACTTTTGAAATAAAGGCTTTTGTTCCCTTTAAATAGCCTCGTCCCAAATAACACATACGCTCAATACCCAAGGAAGGTTTGTTTGTACGTATTTATACTGACCTCACATTTTAAATGACTGGTTTCAACCGTGGGAGAGAGCGAGGGAGATGACAAACTGCCAGAATCAAAAAGGATGTTGCAGTTAAATGTTATACACACATTTCCCACAGGAAAAATCCAACTCTTCAACAGCACTCTGTCTTTTTTATAACTGTCCCAGTTACTGTGGATAATCCACAGAACTCACTGTGAGCGACTTCCACTGGAAATATCTCACAGCTGCTCTGAAAACTGTCGACGGTGTGTTGTGGATTATGCAGAGTCGTTGCTCTTGAGTTTGACAAAATGTCATTTTCAAAATTGCTAAACTTTCATTCACATCCATTGTGTTGTGGTGGGATGAATATCTCAAAACCTCAGCAAATATAACCAAAACAAAGGTGCATCCTTTAGAAATTACACAGAACCTCAAATACTACCTGTGAAGCAGTATTTAATGTCTTTTTTTTTAAGATTACAAGTCAGTTCTAGTATTTGACCGATACATCCACAGGACAAGTTTCCGTTCCTGTTGCTTACATTATCCATCAGCTGTGTCCTCTCTCATTGGCCCTGATGACACTAACATATCCGGCCTGTGTTTCCCTTTACCACCTTACAGAAACCCAACAGTCAGCTTACAAATAGATTTTCTTGATAGAATGAGACAAAACCACTGTCAGCTCAAATTCTGCTGTAGCCGATGATTCGCTTCAGCAGTCATCTATTATCTCCTGCAGGGCCGGAGCAGCGCTGCTGGCTGTAGCCTCACAGCAAAACACATTTGCTTTCTCAAGGCACAAGGCACAAAAGAACATGTTTTACTTTAATGGCTTATGCATTTTTAACCAACATCTCTTGTGCTAAGTGCAAGAATCTCTGGATGTATTTGTTTTTTCATATCTCTAGTCTCATCTGTGTCCTGTAGTCCAGTTCAGCGATTTCAAATCATGGGGATGGGGCAGGAGAGCGGAGGAACCGTCTGTTCCATGTTCACAACATGCGCCACTCGTTGTGTTAGGAGTGTGTTTTATAAATTTACATGTCACATGGGTTGTGCTTCTTTTATCTTCTGAGTCACGTCCTTCTTCCTGTTAGTCGCCCTCGGTTCAGGATCACCAGTAAATCACTGCGTGTTACTACTCAATTACTCAGCTAATCAATTAGCAGAGTTGATTTGTCCAATATCTTGATGTGAACAAAGCAAGTACAAACCTGAAATTAGCCCTCTGTCTCTGTCCGGCAGGCTCCATTCATTTCCCTGTATTCGATTGGTTGTCTTTGGTTGTGTCCAAAACCACTCACTCATTCCCTACTCCCTATCCACTGTATAGTGAGCAGCAAATAGTGGACTATATAGTGAACTCAACTCAAGACGGTTTCGGCGCTACTCACTGCTGAGCCAGTCGCACAAGCAGTTAATACATGAAGCTTAAAGCCAGCTGGTAAACCGCAATAATGGGGGTTTGCTTTGACAAAATTTCTTAATAATGGACTTTAAATAAATTACATATCAACAGAACAATAAAAAAATAATTATTTTAAAATACGATTGTCTGTCATAGTCCTGTTTCCGCCTGTCCTCCGTCTTTCTCTCAAACCGCACTGCATGATGGTCAATATTGTCAATTTAGTGACCACCGTCTGCTCCCTACGTCTCACAAGGCATTATGGGAGATATGTAGTGCACTATATAGGATAAAGGGATGCTCACTCAGAAGTCGGACACCACTACAAAATGGTGTATTCACTATATAGTGAATAGGGAGTGATTTCGGACACAGCCTTTGAATTTGCACCGGCTCTCGTCTGCCAATCAAATCCATGTACATTGAGCAGTCCGCCAAGGCTGCGACCAGCCGACCGAGCCAAGGTGATCCGCCATTTTGTCGGACGTGAACGCTTTCAGTTCTAGAAACTGAAGTGAGGTTCATGCTGCCTAGTTAAGTGTTTATTTAATGACTTTTCAGCTTTAGAAAAATAAATAAAAAGGAACCTGGCAGTGACTGAGTGGAGGTGAGCTGCTTAAATACAGGCTGGCTGATTAGTGGGACGAGGTGCAGCTGCGGGTGATTGCACAGGTGTAGGAGATGAGGCTGATTAGGTGAGTGGCAGGCAAGTGTGTGACAATCAAATGTAGTAAGTTAAGTTGTTTTGATGAAGTAAAATAGCTACTTTACCTATTACACATGAAACAGATCCACTAGTAATCTGTAACCTATCACATTCACTTTCCCAGCACTGATTGTACTACATGTAGTTGTCCCAGTGGAAGTATCTAAATGACACGTAACATCAATCTTATTTACATTTGTACCACCTAGGTAGCAGTAAAATGCCATTGTTAAGATAAGGTATTCCTTTATTAGTCCAACAACGGGGACATTTCATTGTTACAGCAGCAAAAAAGTGTATAGCAAAGAAAGAAGCATCAATAAAATAACAATAAATAGAAACAAGCAAGAAATGTAAAAGTATTAACACTTTAAACAATAGGAAATATGAAATTAGAATCACTTTATACAATATAGATAGACCCAACAATTGAAAATTGCACTTTTACATATTATATTATATTGCACAGCAATAATATACCTGATTGAAGAATTGAAGGTATTGATATTACACAAGTTATGTACATTATAGTGCAGCAACAAGCTGCCACTGGTGCGGCACCATTTTGAAACCATTGTTGTTGCTATTTCTAATCTTCAGCCTTCCTGGTTTGACTGGGTTCACAAATTTTTTATTAAATCACTTTTCAGTAATATATATATTATATAAAATTGCCACAGGCTCCTCAAAATGAAATATAGTCTTTAAATTGTCTTTCCCTTTTAGCCTTTTATCTTACCCTGTCCTCACCCTGTCTTTCCAATCAGCTTTTCTCAAGGATGTCACAAGGTCTGTGTGCTCACCGGTGTAGTGATTAAGATATTAGCATGCTGCAGCATATTGGGATAAGGCTCTGGAAATGAATAGTGGACAGAAATCACCAACTGTCTTCGGGCCTTGGGGAAAGAATCATGACCTTTCACTGGTTTAGCTGAACCAGGGGATTTTTACCTTGAAACAATAACAGAGATATGCTATGTGAGCACCTCTCGAAGGTCAGCTGAGGCACATATTCGCTGCAGGCAAAATTCTGAAAATGTCCTCAGACCATCAGCACTCTGTGGTTTTACTTAGAAACGGCTCTTTTTAAATATGAGGCGCCAAGGACACCGGGGGAAGCACAAAATGAAGATACTGATGAGATGAGTCAACGTCTGAACATGGTAGAAATACAAAAGGACATAACTCTGGTTAATTAAAGTCATGTTACTAAGTATATGACCCTGCATAACTAAACAGGAAGTGAGCGCTCCTCATGCACGGCCAGGCTAAAGGACTGAACTTCCCCCAGTTGGACACATACAAAAGCCTGATTACAGACATTTGTGTGATTGTTTGACTCAGTTTGACCTCGAAGATAAGCGCTTAAATGAGGCTGTGTGAAGCTGCAAGTTTTGGGGGGAATTAATTCCCTTTCTTGTGAAAACTTGTTTCTGACTGACCTCAGAGTGACCTCACTCACTTGTTCAGTGGTTCAATTGTAGTTCAACTCTCATTTTACCTCGGTTGTGACTGGGTCCAACCCATTATTCTTTACATGGCTCCGTCGCACCAACATGGTGATGAGAGTTTCTATTCTAGAGAGAAGTTTGTTTATCTAATTCAAGCCAGGAATTACAATTCACTTTGCTGATTGTTTCATACTTGACCTCAAAGATTTGCTGTTATTTTGAGGTTTTTTTTCCAAGTAGCAGTTGCCTCACATTAAAAGAAAATCATGACTCTTCGTATATGCTGCATTTATATAGATGTATATGATAAGATGTATATATCCAGCGCTCTATGCTTTATGATGAAAGTGGTTATTGTACGTTCCATTAACAGGCCTCTCTAAAAGGATTTGAATTTCTAATGAACAGTTCTTTTATTATGCACTTAAATTCAGAGGTTCTCCAACTGATGGTGGCTCGTTACTACATTATTGATACTGTTATGTAACAAGAAATCTTGTGCATCACAATAGTAGCACACTTTGACCGTCCAGCACTGCCTCTGACTGTCCTCAGTGGAGAGGTGTGTTCAGTTCTCTGTCCGTTTGCTGCTTCGGTTCAGTACAAAATGCTGACACAAGCATTATTTATAAGGTTAATAGCTCAGTTGTCACCTATTTCAGTGAGTGACAGCCATGACTTTCACTGTCTTTTAATAAGCTTTTTGACAGGGACGGTATCGCTTGTTTAGGTGACGATTAAGACACGCCGTTTTTAAATGGCAGGAAGTGATAAATCCATATACTGCGTGAATTACAAATAGAGGAATTTGTTTTGAATGCTGACTGCGGTTTCATTGCTTTGGGACTGAACTTTGTTTTCTGTACTGTGTGTCTTTGCTGCTGCTGCTGTACTCAGGCCCCTCTCTCAAAGGAGATCTTAATCTCAACAAGACTACCTGATTAAATAAAGGTTATATTCATAGTTTGTTATCTGTCTTCTGACATAAAGCACAACGTGCACAAGCTGTTGTAGCAGGCGGGTCATGATACCAACTGCACCTGTAGAAGTAAGCTCACACTTTGCCTGCAGAAACAGAAATATTCTGATTCTGTCTGTGATCTTTTTCCATCTTTGTGTGTCACATTGTTGAATTAAATGTAGGAAAGAAGCTGCATGTCTGATGCTCACTCTCACTGAAAACTAGAAAGATAGGTCATGAAAAGACGAGCCGTTTTAGGTTTAGAATAGGCAGAAAACAATCGGATGTTCTCACAGGTATAGGGATATGTGAGTGTTCTGTTCATGCTCACTTTTACAGTAGAAAGAGATGCAAGGTAAAGTCCCCTGAGGACAAAAGAATCAATCCAATTATCCTGCTCATAAAACATCCTCAAAGGTTCACTGCTGCTTTTCTTTGTTCATGGCCATTTTCGGTCGGAGCATTTTATTAAAGTTCCTCTGATATTTATTTGATGATTCATACTTGAATAAATTATTTAACTAGATCTCACGGCTAGTAAATGTGCATTCAAGAGTCATTATGAATTATAAAGAGGTAACTGTCGTAAATATATGATTGAAGCATGTACACATGTTGTTCATGCAGATTATGGTAAGTTTTTCACCCCGTTAATACAGATCTATACACATTTGTATTTATTAGCAACCCAAATAAAGGACAAGTTCCAGTGTGCCGGTTTCTAGTAGTAGAAACTCTGTTGATTAAATCACAGACTAATGAAATCAATCAAGTAATCAAATCTAAAAATTCCCCCAATTGATGGAGCACAAGGTTGTGTAAGAAACCACAGACCTCCACAGGACACACAATCTGATTAAGTCCCTCCCAAACACAATTTGTCTGCTGTTAATGAAAATGAATGTAACTTGCCTCCACACACTGTTTCAACAGCACGTTGGTAAGGGATGCAGAGCAGCATAGTTAGTCCAATCACGTCTAACTCAATGCAAACACATATCCCCAGTGTCAGCGCAGAATTTAAGCGTCAATATCGCCTTATTTCCATTTTTCTATTTTGGACTTCAGGCCCTCTAGAGAAGCTCACAAAGACACACACACAGAAGATTTCTTGATTACGTGACTACTGACCCTGGAATAATTGGCAGCATGGATATATGTTAGATTTTAGTTGAAAGATTATACCCTAAGCCACCCAGTTGCCTTTTAAATGGTTTCCATGGCTGTGACAGCTGAACCAGACAGTTACATGTCTGTCACAGAGGGCTTCGATGTGTCAACAGCTGTAATGAAATTCATCCTAAAAGGTTAAACGCAGTCACGTATTTGCTGGAGTCAGCCAAGACAAGATGTGTAAGTGTGTGTGACTGTGTGTGTGTGAGAGTCACTGACTTGTATCTGACGTATTTGTCATAATGTGGATGACACGCTTGCCAATCACAGGTAATGACACCACAGGAAGAAGTCAGTCAGTGAACATCCCGGGTCTCGACTGTCAGATATTACTGACACTGTGCTGAGCTCTGAAGGGAGCTCTTGACGTGAGGATCTACCTCGCGGGGTTGTGAACGATGCCCTGAAACATGAGGTGAGAGCAGAGGACAATAATTCCTACTTTATATTCAGTCAAAAGAGAACAAAATCTGTTTTACCCCTCTGCTCTCATTGTACTCCTTTATACAACTCACTGTGAAACAACATTTACATTTACTTCTCAGTGTGCAAAAGGTGCTGAGCTGTGGGTTTACAGAGGGTTACAGAGATATTGGCCCATGGCGAAGAAAACATATCCTCATTGTTGTAACAGTACTCAACCTAGATTCATATCCAAACTGAACTTTTGGGGCTTAGGCCTGAAAAGTCCATAAATTCGTTTTTTAAGAAAAGTGAAGGAACCCTGGTCAGATCCCATGAAAGGCTAAAAAATTTCATGACCCTCCAAACTCTTCCACCACGTGCACTTGGACTTCAGCATATTGAGAAACCCAAAGCTTGACAGGCCTGTCATTACCAGTTATGACTACTAAGTTTTGTTTAAAAAATCTGTGTTCAGGGGAGAATGATTACAACTGTTCAGCTTGAATGATCTTTGTCTACTGATACTGAGCATAAAACAGACCCACTCTCCATCTCTGGTTAGTGCTGAATTCAGCACTTAAAGATCATGTAAACAATGAATGCCTCTCGGGCCAAACTAATTGTCTGCTTGTTTTCCATATTCGGTCTGAACCCGCCTCTCCTCTTGCAGCTGAGCAATCGCTTTAACCAAATAGATTTTAAGATTACAGCTTTCTGTTAACAGTAGTTCAAAAGGTCACCTTTAGAAAAAAAATCTAACAAGCAACTTTTTAGTGGAATATTGATTCGTCATGGGAATGATATTCTGAGGAGCAATTTCATCCGCCTGTTTCCCCTCTGTGGTAAATTAGAGCGTGGCAAGTCTTATCAAGTGCATTTCAGGACACGAGACTCATTGTGAATACTGATGAGAGAAGGGAGGTGCGACGTCTCCGCCCCAAAAACTGGAGCTGAGTCAGTTAAAGGGTGAATCCACACCATGCTGGAAATCATTCCTGTCTAATCTGTGCTAATTATATTTTTTCTGGATCTTCTGTGCTTGTGTTTCCTCAACCAAATTGTATTATATGATTAAATAACAATGCATTTTTAATGACTGCTATTTACATCAGAAAATATGTTCATGAGGATCGCCAGAGATGAATAATAGCATAAAAGCACAAAAGTGTAAATCTATGAGCTGCAAACATCTGTAATAAACAAAATCTCATTCTGGCTCGTCAGCAGCAAATCTATGTAATACACAGAAACGTATGACTAGAAAATAGAATTCCACTTTAAAGTGCAGCGACCTTTCCTGTCAGGTAAAACATCTTTCAAACAATCAGCACCACATTAAACCCAATCTAACCTTCACGCCTGCAGGTTATTTATGAAAGAAAGTTGATTCACTCGTGCAGCTGCAGCCTGATTCAGAAGTTATACCTTGAATATATGTGCTATAGGTCACGGTTACACAATTCAAGTCTTGCGAACCCTTTTCTGCCGATCCTAATTGCACAAACCTGCCTCTTCGAAACAATTACTGCACAGTTCAATAGAGCCAGATGGCAAAGAACCACTCTCTGGAAAAGCATTTAGCATGAAAAAGTAATTTTTTTTCTTTTACCCTGACAGCGTCTCAGCTGCCATGTTGTCTTGTTATAAACTCACATGAGCGTACGGTGCATGCATCTTTTTTTCTCAAGGGCATCTTAGCATCTAATCCACTCTCTGCTCTTTCTGCTGATAATTACCAGGATGTATTTTGTGCGGCAACGTCGCCAAAAGACTCCGGACAGGGAAAGACTTTCATCAAATCCTGGTGTTAGTGGATCACTTGACCCACTTTACTGCCACGAGATATGAGACGCTGTAACAAAAGGTCACTGGAGCTCCCTGAGGACATTCTTTTAATGCTCTTTTAAGTTTTATTAAGTCTTCTGTAATAATAGACTTGGCTTGACCTCAACAACAGCTTTTGTGTGAACAGAAGGACACGTTGTCGCTGCCCCGCCCATAGTGTGCTTTATAGCTTTTATTTGCTGTGGAGCTTTGTGATGAATGTACTTAAATATATATATCAACTACAATGGCCCTTGGCGAGCTCACACCTACACCAAGGCCAACGGTGTTTCACATTCTCCTGAGATGTCATATCCCAAGGTTGGAAGTAGTATTTTATTTTTATTTTGTTGTATTTGGACCTCATTGCTCAAAGCTTTTAAAGAATAATTTCTTTTCCTATTATTATGTGAGACACCACACAAATGCTGCAAAAACACCCTTTCACATGTAACGTCTTTATCCAGAGATGCTATGTCTTACGTACTTAAAAATAATTTCATGATCTTCAATTTATACAAGATATAAATATTGTGATATTCGAAAAAAGATCTTGAGCTTTTCAGAATCCTATTATATATTGTCCAAAGTATGTCCTAGGGAGCAATCGGTTATGCTCCAGTCTATAGGGGGCCTACGACATGACACTAAAAGGCTCCATCTCCCCCATCTCCCATGTAGCCACAAACAACTGTTGGCTTAAAGGTCAAGGAAATAATTATTTACAAAGATAACCCAAATGAATACAGGTAAATTATTAGGCTTCAGGGTGGACTAAGGCCAAAATAACATTACCTGAACATTAACATAAATGCAGCACAACTGCCTTGTTTTGCAATTTAAATGAAGGTGAGAAATAATATGTATGAAAGTATTTCTTCCCCAGATTCAAATCTGCTCTAAATTTAAATGGGTTCTTCATGCTACACCCTTCTACCACGTTTCATGGAAATCAGGCAGCAATTTTAAACATAATTCTGCTCAGTCGGACCAATAGACAAATAAACAGACACACCGCACTGAAAACATCTTATATATTACCTCCTTGGTGAAGGAGGTAATATCTCCATTAGTGTCGTCACTCTGCTCTGCTTTGGCTTTCATTAAAATAAAATGAAAGTGAAATAACGCTGGATGTTGTGCCCACAAGGAACATTGTCACAAATGTTCCTTAACGCCAGAGGACTGAACACATTAAGATTTGCTTTCTAGCCACAGATGGCCATCTTCCTCACCAACTGGGGACTAATGGTATTCCCTCAAGTACAAGTCTTTTCACTGCATTAGCTGCTTTAACATGTTCTCCCCGCTGCTGGCAGTGCAGTCACAGATGGTCAGTGCGACATACAAGAGGATTATGTGCGCGAACAGGAAGCGACGAGCAGCAGCAAGCATTAAGAATTAAATGGCATTCTGAACTTATAAAGAATCACAGTAGCTTTTATTGGGTATAAATGTCACTTTTGGTTGAAACGTCCAGCGTGCATGACATTTTTTAAAATTTAGGCTTATTCTTTAGTTTAAAAAAAGAAAAGAAAAAGAAGGCATGTACTCCATTTTCAGGACGACAACTGGGCAGAGTGAGTAAGAAATAATAAAATGTATGTGCCAGTCGGGAATCATGTCATAGTGTTAGCAATCGGCTTAACTGCCAGAGTGCCAGAGAGTGGACGACAGATACGCTGATTGCTGTTGTCTGAGTGAATCCCGCAGAGACTCGCTGGGTAAATAATGCAGAGCTAATTGATTGGAGCTACTCCCAATTGATTGGGATACTGGAGCCAGTGTAATAAACTACAGAAGTCATTGTCGTGTGTGTGTGTGTGTGTGTGAGAGAGAGAGAGAGAGAGAGACATTAGGGGATGGCTTAACACTGGGCACACACACATGTTTTCTTTAACGTATTTTTATTGTAGTACAAAGGATATCTAGCATACAGTTCTTTTTCTAAACCTGTCTGTTGTCTTAAAACGTATCAGCTAATGCTCATATAAACAAATAATCAGAAATTATATAAATATATACTCCACCCCTTCCTTTCATATAAGAGTTTTATTTTTTAGGGGTGCAGGGGGGCTTTAGGGGGAGATACAAGGTCAAGAGTAGAGTGATTTTAAGTCATCTCAAAGTTGGATATCTGAATATTACATTGAGTTGCAACATTGGATTATCTTGTCATAGATGTCTAATTATTATATTATTTTAGAGCATTATGAAGGAAGTATATGATGGTCATTCTCATCCTCAAATATGTCACACAAGTATAATAGTATAATACCATTTGTTACACACATTAAGTGCTTAATGTTACCATTTTTCACCATTCAAATTGATTTAAAAAAATGGTCAAAGAAACCCCCAATATACCACATTAAGGCACTAAAACCTTGATGAATACCATATAAAAAAATATGTGCTGTGATTTTATATCAAGACCATTTGACATTTTAGAGATTTCTATATAAACATTCCATACAGTTACAATGAAATTTGGCTAATTGAATTCAGAAGAGTTTCAGCCTTCCAGTCAAACCCAATTAATGCAACTCCAAAAATCTTTAGGGACCCCAGTATGCAAAGATATTCAAATACACTATTTTAGAATAGATGAAAATAGTACATAAATAATGCATGCAAAAAAATGCATGTTTTTGGAAGTATGGGATTAACATACATTGTGCATGTTGTAAAGGGGAAACTCGTAGCTAACCACAGAACCCATTTTCATTCCTGTAAATGAGAGCGTGCTTGTTTTACCATTTAGCCTGAATTTGGGGCTTTATTTTGCTCCCTTCCTGACAAGATTTCATGACATGGTGGTTAAGTTTCGTATTGTACCTTTATAATACCACAGAGTGTAAGTGGTTAATAATCAATGGCTGGCACTGCTCTGTCACTGCTGTCCTACTAACTATTAGCCTGATAAGCGAATAATCTGCTTTGTCAAGTAAGGCTAGGATGGAAAGGTCAGTACCCATGGTACAAATGACTCACTCTCCTGCCTTACCAATTTGTCCCCAAACCATGCAGTGATTAACCTCACCCAGAGGCTGTAAATCTGCCTGGCAGCACTTGGATAAGAAAGGTTTAGGGCACAGATGCAGCCTCTGCACAACTTACGCCCTGGCTAGCGCTGCATCATTTTCCCAGAAGACACCCTGGCATTGTGGCCAGTCTGGGACATGTGCACTCAACATTTGTGTGTTTGCCAGATTGGAGAGCTTGTTTGCTCAGCTGCTGTTTTTTTTCTTGAAACTGGCGAATGTGTGAGACAGCATTTTATTGGTCATTATTCTGCTTCTCTGATAGCAAATCTGTTCAGAGTTTCCAGTTTGGCAGTCAAAAGCTTGTAGTCATGACGAGTATTGTGTCCACAAATCCTCCAAAATAACTGTTTGACCTAAATACCACTTTGTTGGTTGTTTTCTTTGCCTTTATTTGCCTTCAGATAGAAACTACAGCCTGTGTTAGTGATTCTTAAACAGAGGGAAATTCTGCAGCTTGGCCAGGGGTGTAGGTGGAAAGATTGACTAGCCACTTATGAAAGAAGAAAAATATATCCACATATTGAGTCATCTGTGACACCTGGAATATGTTGCAGTTACTGGAAGAGAAGTGTGAAAATGAGTAAGTAAGCAGGCAACAGAGAAGTTGTAAGTAATGGAGAAATGGTTCAAATAGCTGCTGAACATGCAGAACAAATGACAAATAAATGCAAAATATTTTTTTAAAAAGTGACAAATACATTATTGAAGTAGCTTGAATTAATGTGTGGTTGAATGGTTAGCAAAAAATTAAGCAAAAGTGTCTATAATATGTTACAAATATAGTTATAAGGCAATCGGCTTATAGCACTGTATAATTATCACGAAAAATCAGATTGTGATGACTAGCAAGGATCATTCATTCATTCATTCATTCATTCAGTCGGTCATTATTGGGGTTCACCCATGAAAGGCCGCCAGCCAATCACAGGCACACAACCATTCATGCTCTCATCTGCACCAACAGGCAACTTTTTTTTTTATCAATTTAATGTCCTGCACAACCTGTTGCTGCTTGTACAAATGACCTGTGGGGTCGTTCTTGGGGGGTAGGTCATTCTCAAAGAAATACATTGGTTGAAATAATTAACTTAATGGATAAATTGTTTAAATTATTAGCTAAAAGTTAAATAGATTAGATAAAAACAAAGATAAATGTTTGCAACGTCGACCCTCTACTAATCCAAGATTAGTTATAAGAATGCAGTTTAAAGATTGAACATTTAGCCACTATATAAAATCCACTTTTGTATAATCTATTGTTGAATAACACCCAGTTAAAAATGAATCAGAATAATGAGATCAAACAAACAGGGTAAAAACATGAGTGTTAGTTGCTGTAGGAAACGGAGAGATGCAGCCTCCTCTCTCTGAGAGTCACGCTCGCAGCCGCCCTCGTCTCTTCTCAGCCCTTCTGGGAATTGAATCCCAGCATCTGGGTATAATAAAAGTTTGAATTATTTATCAAATGTAGTGTGCATGAAACATCTACCACTCAATCAGCTGTCACAGGGTAAGTCTGTGTGCTCAGCTAATCACATTTATTTGTGTTGGAAGCAATTTAATTTGATAGGATACACCTGAACAAAGCTCGGGAGTACTGGTCGGGCAGAGAATATTAAAGCCAATTGAATTTACCAGCATGCTGTGGGGTGGATAAATCTGAAGCAGACTGGAAGTTGGAGCCGGAAGTTTGTAAAACAACGAGCAGTGTTTGTTGAAGCATTTTCAGGATTTGGAGCTTTCTCGTTTGCTCATGTTTGCATGTAGAGCTGCTGAAGATTATTATACTTCTAGTCCTCCAGTTGAAACAATAATTGGCTGACATCTCATCTGTCACAGACAAAAACATGATTTCCAAAAGTTGTGAGACTGATGGAAATCAAGAAGAGGAGCTGAGACATCTTCGTGTCCCAGAAAATATGTAAATTTTCTGGAAATATGTAAATTTTCTGGGACATGAACAAGTCTTCATTCTCGAGCCTCTCTTTGAAGATTACTAAATTATCCCACATGGTATTTACTGAATGTGTTACTTAGGTAATCCAGAGAGGGAAGATGAATTAATATGATGTAGACTGCGAACTGTGTGAGCAATGCAAGAAGGCCCTTTGGGAGATCAAAGGCTTTAGTTTTACTTGGCCGAGGTTGTCGAGTGCTGGGGATGCTTTTTTTTTTTTTGTCTACGTATCAAAGACCGGAAAATGATGGCTTTGTCACTCACTGAAGGTCTCACCTGAATCAAGGCTTGAAGCAGAGCTGTTGTGTGGGAGAGTGACAGAAAAGAGTGCAATTTTATTTGAATGAATAACACGAGCCTACAGCTCTGCAAGGAATCAAAGAAGACAGAAGACACATCTTCTCGAACTATATCCCCAAGTTTGTCACTGAAAAAGCAATCAAAAATCAGCCCTCGTTTTTTAAATCTTTGCTCCACCAAACCCTGTAATAACACGCCTCTCAGTCATTGCACTTAACCTAAAATATTCAGGTCATCTTTTTGTCTAGTGGTTGATGGATGAAGTCACATATTCATGCAGGAATGTCTTCCCCAAGCAGTGCTTTTCACTTATTAAAAGATAAATCAAATATTTATTAGACAAGCACGCTTCTCACACGAGAGACCAACATGCTCATAAATGTTCAGCCATGTGGCAGCTTGATTCAGACCTTAAATGATTCTATCTGCCTCAGTAAATTCACTAAAGATAGTATTCCCTTACAAAGCGAAGAAGAGCCCCATGAAGACGATTAGTCATTCAAAGCAGCAGCCACTATCCGGAGGTGTGTATCTGCTAATGTGCACTGAGTGATTTTGTATTCACAGTGGTGGGATTGTAATTCAGAGTGTTTGAAAAAGTCTTTGTGGGAAAACCCAATTAGGATGCCAAGAAGGGGCATGTAATAAGATTCTGTCACTCTGTAATGGAGTGACAGGGCTGGTAATAAGGAAGGCACATGTTGAGCTCTCACTCTGAGCAGATTTCAATCAGGGCCGTCATGGGAAGTCAGACCTGCTTTAAAAAGAGGATACAGTACGCTCCCCTGCTGGTTAGATAATTGTGAACCAAGAACCAAGTGTGCCTTCTAGTTTCTACAGTCCACAATAAATAGCTGAAAAGGCTTGAACATTTCATTTATTCCCTTATCAACTAAATCCACTAACCTAATGCTGCATGGATTTATTCATAAATCAATTAATCAGTAGGCCAAAACAAATTAAGAAATAATAAAATACATAATTACACACATAAAGTATTACTTTTTGTTATGACAGCTCTCTCATGATTAAAGTTTCTGAGTGATCACCATTGTTAATTAAAACATAAGTTGTTGTTTTTTCCCCAAAAACTAACTTTGATTGCTGCCTATTTACTCATGAATATTAAAACATTAATCTAAGTGGCAATAGAGAAGCTTTTTGCTTTGACAAATCATTATGAAGTAAATGTTGATTGCAGAATGTATTAGCTAAAACATATTGACACCCTCAGCGTTTAGATTCAGCCCGGTCTCACTCCCAGCTTTTTAACATAATGACGTTTTGACCCCTGAGACCTGACGCACAAGGCGCGTCTGTATGAGGTGCTTCAGGCTTTTCATTAACTCCACTGTAAACCCATCTACTGCAGTATATGACGCTTACTGAGACTCCCCACTGGCAGCTCGGTAAGTGGTGCATATACGTTCAATTGCCCACTGAATACATTTTCCGTTGGGTTTAGTGAAGTTTTTTCTGCATAGATAGCCGTTTAAATCACACAAATATCCTGCTGTATATGTGTTTTGAATGTATTAACCGCATGTCAACTGATAAATCATGGCTCCTGGTCTGTTTGTGAGCTTCACTGTGAGCTGAGTGGACGGTGGGTGGCTAAACTCCTTTACTGAAATTTACAGAATAGTTTCTTGTCGGCCTTTTGGGAAGAAATCAACAATGTTTTTATATATCAATAGATTGGTTTTATTTCCCCGCCCACTGTAGCGAGTGAGAGGAATCTGCGTGTAGTGAATCAGGTGGTTCACTACACTGGTAGTCCTGATTAATGAATATAGATGCAGTTTATAAGTTCCAAAAACATATACAACAGGGTATGTGTGTGATTTATACAGCTGTCTGTGTAAAAACGCTTCACTTAATACCACAAAAATAGTCTTGGAGTGTAAAAAAAAAATGCAGGGTTCTCCGTGAGAAGCATGTCTAACTCCCTCAGTGGTGTCTGACACATTTATTAGTATGGAGTCTTCATCCGCAAGTGACAAACATTAAAAAATAAAAATGCTTGTAAAAACGCCTCCAGTGGGGATTGGACTTCAGTGTAATGGATGTAATATATGAATTTATGTTGAGGGTGGGTGGGTGTGGAGGTGGATGCATCAAACAAACCCTGGACTTTTACCCAGGAGACCAGTGTTTATGTCCTGTGTTAAACAAACGTTGTTATCTGGAGTCATCCTGCATAATTGCATCCAGTCATTAAGTGTGGAAGCAGTTGCTTTTTAAGCTTTTACCCTCAGTCAAGTAGTTTTATTGCCTAAAGTTTCCTGAAACACAGAAGTTTAGTTTAAAAAAGCCACTATGCATGTAACTAGCCTACGTGACACACCGTCCATGACCAACCAAAACAGAAGCCAAATGGTGAAGTAACCGGTGCGGAGGGACTTGACACTTGAAGTATCGGTATCTGACGAGTGGAGATGAGCATGAAATGTTAGATTGGTTCCCCACAAACTATGTGTTCGGGCTGCCTCAGGTTCAAACTTCCCGGAAAACGTCTTGCTTAATTTACAGAACAGAACAAGACAAAGAAAGGACAAACTGTGTGTGGGATCGTCACTGGGACTCTTTTCATATTGCACATAGTCATGTGATCCATTTCTTGTGTTTTAAAAAATGGTGATAGTGCGATTCCTTGAAAAAATGTTTGCACTCTCTTAGGTCCATTCAGGGTTTGTTTTTTTTTAAAGTAAAAAGAATCTGAGATTGCATTGCTTTTGGTGTATGCAGAAAGATGAAAAGAGAAAAATGGATCTTGAAATAACAATTTTTCAAGTGTAGAATCATTTCTTTTTTATCAAAACGTATTCTTGCACTGCTCAGCCTGAAAGGACACCACAGAAATAAAGAGCACTTGAATTGATGTATGGTGACTCACGAACAAAGCAAAGAAAGAAAAGCAATTGAGATTCTGCAGTGGAGAGCTGAGCACTATTTACCTAGGCTGCCCAGAGCGAGCCTGTGGGCACAACACAGCTGACACCACTAGTAAATTATGCCTGCTCCAATCTCTCATGGTGATCAAAAGGAAACTTTAAAGATGTGGAAGGCGCTCTCATGACCATTTTCTGTTAAATAAAATATCACATGGACAATTTCAAATGATCTAAATAAAAGATCTGTGTTAAAGTTTTATGCCCTGTGATATTTCTGTGTATGTTTTGAAAACTATTTTTCAGATATGTGTGAAGCGGTGTGTATTCACAGTAAGAGAGAGTGCAGGGAAACTCCCACACCAGCTTGTTCAGGAGTTTGATGGATGCTTCATCATTGAGAGCAAACTCACTTTACTTCCAAAGTGATATTAGCTCATAGATACAGATTTATTCATAGCTGCTGGCACCTGTAAATGACTGCATCCATGTCAAGAGGTCGAAATACAACTGAGCTAAATCCGCACATCCCACCAGATCTCTCAATTCACATGATCGCCCGGGCTTACGGAGAGCTAATGGAGCCGTGCTTTAAAGAAGCGACAGTTTCTGAGCTCATTGACTATGGATGAGCATCTGGTCAATGTGGATGTGTGATCTGATCAGTGTGCTTCCTCTGAGAGCACCGCGCTGTGCTTCGCTATGCACACAGATGAACATGCAGACGTACAGAGCCCACAGAGTCACGCTCTGCTCCCACATCTGGCTCTACGGTGGCATACAAATGCAACTGTGGACTATGCCTGACAATAATTCAATAATTCAATAATTCAATTCTGGAAACTAGGAGAAGCCTGTTAGCTGCATTTGTAAACAGAGATCACACTCATTATTAATGTTTTGGACTGTTAAAATGTGTTAATAAGTCTCTTTTAAGCACTGTTAAAGCCACTGTGACTGATTGACTTCATATAGTACAGTGAGTGCTACAGTAATACAGCCAGGTGATTTGATAGGATACAGCTGCTTGTAGTAGCTCCTTCAGAAAATGTTTAAAATGACATAAATCTTATTTAGATCTGCAGTGAGTACATAAAATGTAAACATCTAGCGCTGATTATACGTGTCCTCAGGCACTGTTACAAGTATGCAGTGGTAGAAATATAGTTGAAGATGAAATAGGCAATTCTAGAGAAACATGGTTGATTTTTTTAGGCTTTTATGTGTGTGTTATGGATTGGTAGTAGGGAGGGTAAACCAACCCTAAGTGTCAGTATTTGATGACCTTGGAATGAGTGCCTTTAAGTACAATGTTGAGGCACTTCACCAGTTTTAAACATTATCACTCGCTTGACTGGCCATTATCAGCAGCTCTCATCCCAAAAAGCATGTACGATTAGAGGCCTGCTCTGCCTTCTAGCAGGTGCAGTAGGTTGTTATCAGCTCATTCAATGACTGGTAGCTGAATCTAAGTATTTATGTTTAGTTAAAAGCCTGCAGTTTCATTAGATTTGCGCTACAGGAGTATTTCTTTAAGTTTAGGGCAAAAAAGTTCCTGGTTAGGCATACTAAAAGATTAAAATAAACGTGTAAATGACGGAAATTAAATTTTTACGAGGATGACATGAGAACCGAAAGTTAGTTGCTAGTTAGCTAGTAACATAAAACGTGATGCACCAAAGTGACGTTACTTTACATAACATTGTTGGCTTTTGTTTGCACATGGGACACGGACCCCAGGTCTTCTGAGTCCTGTGTTTGTTTGTTT
>CAFUXE010000262.1:424830-499128 GCA_903364295.1 Serranus cabrilla
CAGGTCGGTCGTCACCTTTATAGGACTCTGTGACATCACACGTACCTCTGGCTCCCAGCCAATCTGAGGCCACGGTTGTGTGAGCAGGAACTCATGTGGAGTGAGGGCTTACCACTTCCTGGTCAGAGAAGACCAGGTGGGGGAGGGGATACTGGAATTTCACACCTAGGTGTGACGTTCTGTGGTAGACCAAATCTTGCTTTGTTTAGTCACATGGATGGCTGAACAAATGAATGACCAATTCATTTTGCACATATGACGAGTCCCAACACGTTATTGTTAAGGACTCCGATCTGGATCTAACCCATTTCAGAAAATAATAATATGGCCTGATTCGGATGTGAAATTAGTCCAGGCTTACAAACAGCGTGTTTGTTCTATTCTACAGATGTAATGACCTTCATTTCACCAAGGAAGTACAATTGAAGTGAAAATTAGACTAATCCATTTCCCAAGCACAATTTAATGACAGAGGAATGAGCAAAACAGATTTTCCTTTACAGCTGAATCCATCATTATATAGTATTATGTCTGTGTGAAGAATGGTCTGGGATTTATTTTCCCCTCCATCATTTTTCTGAGTTAATTTTATCTTAAGCTGGACAGAGGTCATTTTGCACTGTCGATGAGTTACATAATCAAATTTCTGTTTTACGCTATTCTTTGCAGCATGACTAATTAGCTCTGGACATCCTCAGATGTAATGTCTGGAAAATCACCCTCTCTCTTGATAGCCACAATCATGACAAAATGTGTCACTGACCAAGCTGGTGACCAAGCAGGACTTCTGTCAGCGACAGTACAACTAAATTAAATACAGCCGCAAGCAGCAATAACAACTTCAGTCTCTTTTGTGCCCAAAGGACGATGCAGTTAAATTGCCAAAAATCAAAGTCACAAGCAGCTAGCAAGTTTCAGGCTCTGCAGGGCTTCACAAAGTCATTTCAGCTGGTTTAATCATGTTTAAAGAATGAGTAAGACCGAGCACATATTTGTTTTATCAATACAATTTAGGTAGCATTTCAACAACTGCACACTTATTGCCATTAATTATAATAATAGAATTGTTTATTTCAGTCCTACGGTGCTGTATAACACATTTGGTGCTGATACAGTCCAAGTCCTTCTAACCCCTTTGGATTTGAACCCTAATTAGCTGAAATTGCAGCTGGAGAAAGGCCACAGGGCTTTGATTTCCAGTGAGCAGAGGAAGGAATAAAGCATGTTAACCTAGCAGCCACGGTTTTAATGTCACCAGAGAATTTTGTCTGCAGTTTCTTTTACTCTGGACTTTTGTCCCCCGAAAATTTGCCTTAAATATAGAAACAGCTCACATTCACATTCAGGCTTTAATATTTCATGGATGTTGATTTAACCACCACAGCAGGTTACTCACGAGCTGCTGGAGCTGGAGCTGCGGGTGTTGAAAAAATTAACTCAGTACCACAGAAAAGTTCGATATTTCTATATAGGAAAGAAATTTACTCACAGATACACTTGTGATTTCAAATAATTTATTATTTAGCAGTTGCAATATGAAGTTTTATCTTAACTTTGTATTAGCAATAATACACGTTACCCCTGATGTCAGCAACCCTGCGTTCCAAAATATCTGTCTCACATTTTAATAAATCAGTTCATGATGAAAGAGTCCAAAATTGATCTGATTACATTTTGTCACCCATGCGTGTAACGTGCCGATGCAAACACTGCACCCAGAGGTAAAAAATAGTTAAAATTGTACAGTAGTAAATATACAAATCAAAAGAGCATTCAAATAAACAAATATTCAGTTCAAGTGATAAATATAGTGTATCAACCTGACTTGTGTTTCAGTGTTTCTATTAAATTTATAGGTTGATTGACCGTTAGCTAAACCCTCTCCGCCTTAGTTGCTGTTGTTTTACCTGTCAAGCTCTCGTTCTCACATGGCAGATTTGCAGTTTACAATGACAACGTGGCACATTTACAACTGTAAATTCTCAGTCATTTCTGAAACGAAGGGTGCATCATTTCACAGAGAGGTAGTCAAAAGCAGGTTTCTCATTTTTAGCTCGCAACTATCGATTTTGCCAGCTGAATGTTAGTTAGCTAGCAAAGCTAACATTAGCTCCATGAGTTGGCTGAAAGCTCGGTCGGTGGATGGGCTAGTTGTAAATATGGCTTTTTAATTCATATATGACCTGTAAACCCACAGAGTGCTGTAGGTAGTCAGGTACTTAGACCACTCCTTGGCTTTCGACATAATGATTGGTTGGTTGTGTTGGTAGTGAGCTTGTTAGCCAGACATGCTAACGTTTTCAGATTACTTTAGAGCATAAATATGCACAGTTTCATCCATTCCTCGCTTTTTTGCTCTTGTGTTTTTGGTTTTGGAAGGGTTAGAATAAATACACCATCCTTCAAACTGCTTAAATGCCACAGAGGTATCACTTATATGGAGATGACCAATTGAAGTGAATAAAGTGAATTTCTGCCTCATTTGCTTGCAAGTTGAACATTTTCAACTTTCCCTGACTCCCTTTTTTTCCCAGAGCTGGTGAGTCCCACACGGGCAGGAAATCCACATCACCTTACAAATCGATTCGCTCATGTCCCATAGAAAATAATAGTCTTAATAAAGCCCACTGTACACTGCTTGTAGCATGTGGAGAAAGCTAAACCTGCCGCTGCTAAGCTATGATTGGGCAATCCCTGTTCAGGGGTGGGGTTTAGCGAATGGTCAATTCAGGTCAGCCTTATTTATGACTGCCACTTTGGTGCTTGATTAATTGAAAAAAGTGTATTTATTTAAGATAATAAAGTCTTTGATGCAACTCTATGAACAAAGTGAAAGGAACAAGCACAAGGGCAGAAGTGTTACAAGTCAGTGGGGGGCACAGATGGTGATCTATCAAAAATGACTCACAGTATGAGCGGATGGATGGCTTATTGGCGTTGTCCTTTCTATTTGTGGCAATGAACAACTTAGTAGAGAGCCCGTAAGTAAATGTAAAATACTGGCCACAATCTGCAGAAAAAAATAAAACTTATATCACAGTAGTCTTTATTTATATGCAATGCCCATCAAGCCTGATTCAGTTTTCAAAAGTCTTAAAGGTAGTCTGCAGAAGTCAGCGGTCGGCATTCATTCTGCGCAGTTTGGCCGGCAGGTTGTCCTCTGGCCGACTCCCCACCATGGGGATCTGAACTGGGGTTGGGGTGGGAGCAGAGATGGTGCTAATGGCTGCTGGCAGTCTGTGTTTCTCCGGCTCCCCCTCCTCAGCGTCTCCATCCAAGGACAGCAGCTGGACCTGCTCCTCCAGCTGTCCTTGCCTCACAACCGGGATGGAGCTGGATCTCAGCCTCTGAATACTAAGCGGAAGGTCTCCTGTGCTGGAGGCCTTCCCCCCAGGCAAGGCTGGCCCCATCTTCAGTCCCCTCCAAAGGTGCTCGTC
The DNA here is from genome assembly GCA_903364295.1 of Serranus cabrilla. Taxonomy (NCBI): domain Eukaryota; kingdom Metazoa; phylum Chordata; class Actinopteri; order Perciformes; family Serranidae; genus Serranus; species Serranus cabrilla. The sequence goes on from CAFUXE010000262.1 coordinate 428,268, forward strand.
CTTGGTGGAGCTCATGCGCTGGAGTTTGCTTGGCAACCTGGAGGCTTGGTCCTCCACGTGGTCTGCATAGTCAGCTGACAGGAGCCTTTCTCTGCGGCCTCCGCGTCCGCCATTACCCAGCTGAGGGGAGGAGGGCGTGGGTGCAACAGGGAGAGAGTTAGGCGACGTCAGCGAGGACTTCTCCTCCTGCTCTTTGACGCTGTAGGGAGGCGTATTAACCTCAAAGGTGTTGTGGAACTGGGAGTAGTCGACTCTGAAGAAGCCCTCCTCCAGTGACATGACAGGGAGGAAACGATGGCCCCACAAGACTTCATCTTCGGTGTAAGACGTCCTCGCCTGGCATGTCATTCCTACAATAAAGGAAAGAGACATAAGTAGAAAAGTATCTTTAACAAAGGCAAGAGGAGACAAAAAGGGAGCTGACTAACAACACTGTAATGTCACAGAGAAAATTCGAGAAGTGAGCTGTTGAATAAAAATGGACAGACAACCAAGCAGGGAACAGAAATGAAAAGTGGAAAAATTGCCTGAAGGAAAAGACAGAGATATAGAAAAGAAAGAAAGACGGCAGAGACGGAGAAGAGCTTGTGTTATTGAATAATTAAAGACCATGAAATTAAACATTCGGTTAAATATTTTATTGTATACTACTGAGATATGCTCTATGCCATAGGCTAAATGATGATGAAATAAATGATTAGGGAATGGGAAGTTTATTTAAAGTTTTCAGGAAGAAATATGTGCATATATATTCAAAAATAGTAATTTTCTCTAACCAGTGGTTTCCACGATGCCCTCTAGGATGACAACAATCTCAAACTGCTCGTTCATGAGCGAGCGCTGCGACAGATCAAAGAACGGGCTGTTGGTGTTGATCTCGTGGCAGATGGTTAGAGGCGACACCAAGAAGAGCTGGTCTGCCCCCGTCCCAAAACCCACGTCCAGCTCACACTGGTCCAGGGGCAGGAACTCGCCCTCTGGGGTCTGCCGAGACTGAAAACACAAATGGTAAGGACATATTTACATTTTGACTTAGGAGAGATAATTAAGCATAATTATTCAACTTTCCCTTCCACTTTGTGGTCAGAAAACAGAGTTATGGATAGAAATGATAAGAAATAATAATCCTACAAGCAACATAATAACTAATTGTGATGTTTAACCACAACTGAATGTTTAATGTTGAATTAAATATATATAATAATAAATATACAGCACTGATATGTTCAACTCAATATGGACTTTATGTCGGAATGTAAGGAACTTGAATATTTTTGATAATAGGCACTTGTTTTTTTAATTTGCATTTGGGAACATAAAAAAACAATTGCACATTTCCAATATTACATACTGGGAGGGTAATTTAAACCACATAAATTCACACTGATGGTCAAAAGTGTGCAATAAATGTGGTGGTATTTGCAGGTATAGATTGACATCTTGGAAAAGTCTCTCTTGTAGAGATTGAGACAAGACAACTAATACCTCTCTCATATCTGTACAGTACATAAGAAGCTGCAGCCGGTTAGCATAGCTTAGCATAAAGGCTGGAAACGGGGGGAAACAGCTAGCCTGGCTTTATCCAAAGGTAACTAATCCACCTGCCAGCACCTCTAGGCTCACTAAAACAGCTTCATATTTACTGTGCAGACATTGGGGAGAGGGCAATTTTCTCATCCAACTCTTGGCACGAAAGTTCCCAAATGTTGAGGTTTCTTTTAAGTGCAGTCATTATTGTACTTTTTATGAAACAGTCTGTGAGGCAAAAGTTTCAAGTTTCTGATGAATAAAGATAGTGACTGGAATCGCTACTAAATTCAAGGCACGTCTTTGTTGTTGTTGTGAAAAAAAACTTGTAAAAGGTTTTATTCATGCAGCTTCAGGGCTTTTACGACCCTGAGGATGATTGGTGTGCAGCCTAACAGGCTGCTTCGCCAGCCAGAACAGTTTACTCGGATGATATGTGCCACTTTAGAAGACGTGTTTCATCCGAAACCTCAAACAACTACTGTATATGTATGTGTGCATGTATTTGTTGCAGGTGTAACCCTGATGGGAATGTAACTGAAGCTGTGTTAAGGATCCCATGAAATAGCTTTGAGAAGGCAATTTTCGTCTGTGATTAGACATGGTTCCACATGAAATAGGATGTTGGAGTGGGAGTCAAAGTGAGGAGGGAGTTAATTTTAGAGCACAAAAGCAGGCGGGACAAAGCCCGCAATCTAGAAGTTATCATGGTTGCTTAGGATTGCTTCCATCACAACAATATGGGAAGAAAGGACAAAGAGTGGCATGTTTTTGTCCTGAGCCTCAGGCTTTATATTGATGTCTCTGCACAGTGATGGCACTTAAATGCACACCTCTGACCTGCTGCCTCAGTGCTCAGCAGACCTGCATGTTTTGTGAAATGGGAAGGGGCAGCTAAACCCCCCCCAAAAAATCCATGATGACATTTTCCTGGATGAAATATTTATTTACCTCTGAGAGTTGGAAAAAACATTTTTTGACACCTTTGGCAGGGACATGGATGGATTTTGATGTAAATCCACACATTTTGACATATTTTTTGGCATGATGGATGGCAGAGCGTTGCCTGAGAGGCAACAAGACTTAAAATGTGTTCGTAGGACGTTGATGTGCTCTGTGCAGTTACTGGCATGCATGCTGCATAAAGGCGAGAACAAAGGTACAAAACATCGTATCTCTGTCCAACAACATGAGCTTTGTAATATTTACACATTGAGACTCTGATCTTTTACTCTCATTACCAGCACATTACAGTACTTAAAAAACGATCAGTGGTAGCCTTGCCTCTAAAACAAGTATCATTAGATTATGGAGGAAACACTAGTACTTGCTCTTGGGAAGCTTAGCTCAATCAAATAAAGTACTCTATGCTGTAAAATTAAAACATGGAATTAGGGAGAAGGCTCAAACTTCTCTTTGAGCTTATAAAAGCTCCTTTCCTGTCAATTACAAGCCTCTTATTCCAGTTGATACATCAGGGGTGAATGATTTACAAAGAAAAAACAAGCTTGTTTCACCCAGTAGGCCAGAAATAAAAGGCCATTTGACATTAGTGAATTAAAAGCAAAAAACACACATTTCTGACCTAACCTCAGTAATATTCTGTTATGGCTTAATTCAAAAAGCTCTCCCTGTCGCCCCATGGTAACTTGTATGCAGAGTAGCCTCTCTGGCCCTTTGAGTGAGGAGCCACTCGGTCCACAGATGGCAAACAAACTGTCATTTATATTCACAGTGATGTTGAGGACAGAAGGGTGTGACATTTCACAGGAAGACGTCTGTGCCCACAGATCCCCCGCTTGGTGAGGGAAAGTGTCACCCATCATGCTGTATCAGTGATGGGCGCTGCTGGAATATGCAGACAGGGAGCCTATGTCACATGTCTACTGAAGTTAAATCAGAATAAAACTCTGAAATGTTTTGGGAAACAGAACAGTGTTGAACGCCTGGGGGGAGAAAAAAATTAAAAGGAAGAGAACAAAATCTGTAACAAAAGGCAAACCACCTGCCTGTCTTTTAATCTACTGTTCTGCATGATGTATTTTGTTATAAATTCGGTTGTTATAACTTCATTTTGGCATTTTCCACAGTAAAAGGTAAAAAGAGAAGCAGCATGAATGCCAATGCAGGTGTCCTGGGCATGCTTAGACTGGAAAAGTTGTTTGACATTTTGGGAGATGAACTTGTTTGCTTACGTGCAGAGAGTCAGATGAGAAGACTAATATCACTCCTTGTACAACAAATATACAGCAGCAGGCAGTTAGCGGAGCCTAGCATAACAACAGCATGGCTCATTTGACTTTAAATAAAAACGCATTTTCACAGAATTTCCTTTAAAAGTTGCTTTTAAATCTTTTTTTTCAGCAGAGCATTGTTTATTATGTCCGCCAAGGCCAAGGGCCAGGGAGGAGGTTATGTGATCGCCATCATTTGTCTGTCTGTCTGTGTACAAAATAACTCAAAAAGTACTGCACCAATTTGGATGAAATTTTCGGACAATGTGTGTACTGGGACAAGGAACAGGTGATTAGATTTTGGTGGTGATCGGTGATCGGGAACACCATCTGGAATTTATATTGTGAATTTATATTATTGCGTCAGTGACCATATTGCCTTCACTAACTTTCGCCTCTAGTGGATGAAATATTTCAATGCCAGTGTGCCAAAATACACTCTTTCAATATAATCCTACAAGTGTGCAGTTTGGTGTTGTGTAACTGACCCTATTGCCTTGGTGGAGGTCTGCGCTCTCCAAGGGCTTTTCTAGTTGTTATGTATTATGTATGTGGAAAATATGGATTTGCTGATTTATGATCCTCCTAGGTAGTTAAATTACCCTTTGATAGTTTCATTAAATTGTACGTTGTGCACAGTTAATCAACCAGCTTCTTGCACCAATCTCCTAGAGTGTAATACTTTTGCAATTGATTTTTTTTGTATTGCAGTTGATCCCCACTTCCTCAGTCTCCTATGAGTGGGAAGAACACATGCTATAATTTAAAAAGCCTGTCATGATTATATATTCATTTATTTATTTATTTATTCAGCCAGTCGCTTAAAAATGTAAATTGTCATTGAGATACTGCAGGCAGGTGTCCCATTTGTCAGCGACGCTCATACAAGTCAATGAGATTGAACACCAATTTCCTGGGAAGTCATATTTAAGCCGATTCCAGTCATGGAAGTGAAGCTGCTATTTTTTATACACTGTTCATAGCTCCATTGCAACAAAATGATACCTCTGCCAAGGAGGGGGAAACCTGCTTGACACTGAATGGTTTGAACAAGGTGAAAGCTTTGTGTGTTCTCTCACTGCTGCTAAACAGCCAGTGCCACGAGGGGGGGAATTAATGGTCTTTGGAAGAGGACCTGATATAGAAGGAGTACTTAATTTACCAAGCCACCTGAGTTTCAGGTTGAGTGAAAGCAGGCCCTATCCCTGGTGACTCACTTCCTCCTCAGTGACAGTGTGTGCAGGTGTGTATGTGAGAGCCACGCAGGGACACACACAGTGACAGTGAAAGTTAGAAAGAAGTGTGTGTGTGTGTGTGTGTGTGTGTGTGTGTGTGTGTGCACATTGTGTGTTTTCATGTGACCGTGCACATGTCCATGCGTGTCCAGCTGGAACCTCTGAGCTGGACATTAAACGTGATGCTCACACAGCCGTCACATTGGAGCTGCCAATCTCAATCTCTCGCCAGCACCATTAAAGCTAATTCAACTGTCTTTCTCTTCACGTCGTCTTCTCTTTCTCCTCCGCCTCTTTCTCCTCGTCCTTCAGGATTAGACTGTGGCAGATGTGGCAAGTCATGCCGACATGTCTGCCTGCCTGTATAGCTAAATGCCCGCATCCATGCATGTCTAACTGCTACAACTAGCCCCTATCACTCATGTCCTGCTGTGGACCAACCTACTGAGACCAGCGTCTGTTGACATTGACGAGCACCTCCCAGCTGTCACTCTCTCGCACTGTCTGTCCATTTTAGTTATTTATTAATTTATTGGAGCACTTTTTGTCCTTACATCATGAGCGTGTTTTCTCTATACCCTGCTGGCAAACAACATGCAAACATGGGACTTTGCATTAAAAATATATTCTGCTGCAGGGGTCAGTGCACCACTGCATTCTATTGATTTATTAATGAGCGCTGCACTCATGTTGATTTAGATTCAAGGACAGTTATCTTCTTAAGCTATTATGCATTACGAATGGAGATAAATTCACAGTCCTGCCAGGAAATAATGTTTTCGCTGATGATTAAATTTGTATCCAAATCATAAAAAGAAGTGTGGGTGTGACCTACTTGGTGACTTTTGACACAAAATGTGCATCTAGCTGCAATAACAATAGTATTTAATGACATTTTAAGGGCATCTATTGCCAGAAATTAAATCTAAGATTTATGATTAGTTTTCATTAGTGTATAAGCACCTGAAACTAGTTGCATTTTTTGTTGCTTGGAATGAGCCCTTCATATGTAAATAGGGAGTGGGTCCTCCTTCACAGAGTCTGCCATGTTTCTACAGTAGCCTAGAATAGACAAACCAAACAGAGGGCCTATAACGTTTTCACTGTACCTGTAGGTTGTCTACATACTTGGAAAGGGAGGGGGAGGGCAGGGGGCAGGGGTATTCACTCGGTTGAAATCTGCAGCCTCACTACTGGATGGAAATCTTACACATTGGTCCTTTAACTCTTTGTGATCAGGTCTTCTTCTTTTCAGTATGAGCATATACGTACGTCTTTGCCAGTTTTGTCAATAATAGTATATATATATAAAAATTACTAAATATTTCCTACTAAGTGTCAGTTAGGATCATAAACGCCCACAAAATTCCACACATTGTCAATCACTTGTGTTCACTTCTTTTCACATATTATATTCATAGGTAAAAGTCCCTTTCATTTTCCCCATAGACAGTCTTACAAAAGATTAACAACTCTGTTAGCAAATGAAGTCTGACTGTATAGAAGTCTATGTGAAAAGTTTTCTTTTTCTCACTTGATTAAGTTGAGAGAATATAGTGTGTTTTTCGCAGTGTTTGTTTCATAGCATCAAATAACTTGAAACCACATGTATCTGAAAAGTTTAAACTTGAACATACATTAAGCATGAGGAGAACTACATAACATGACAAAAACCATCTTTTGAAAATGTAATTTGACGTGTACTTTGATTTTTTAATTTGGCCCATTACCCATTCATTAACATGGAAGGGGTGGAATTCGTGGCCTATACTGCAGCCAGCCACCAGGGGGCGATGGAGATGTTCTGGCTTTAGTCCAACCTGCCAAACTGATGATATCTTAGAAATTTATTTGAAGTTGATTAACCTGGACATCCAGGTAAGCCGTGTGCTTGCATTTTAAGTAACATTGCTGGTATAATTTAAGGAAGAATTTGAATCAGATAAAATTCATGAAGGCAAAGGCCTGGTATAATTTACACTGTATGTAAACAGAAAAAAAGCTAACCAAAAAAACCAAATTCCAAAAAAGTGGGATGTTGTTTAAAATGTAAATAAAAGACCAACAATTGACTAATAATTTGTGACATATATTCAATTGAAAACTGTACGAAAATGATGTATTTAACCGTTAAAACGTATCAATATCAATGCTAATTGCCAATGGAAACATGTCGCCAATGTGAGTCAGGATACAATAGTCTTTTATCTTCCTGAATCAAAGACTTTGGAAAATAGTGGGAAAAAATACATTAGAACGAAGTAAAAAAAAAAATTTAGCTGCTTCACCATAATGTGCTTTTTGTGATCTAAGTATAGATGCTCTGCTGCATAATAACAGCATTACATTGTAAATAATTGTAAGTGCTGATCAAGGATGTAACTAACTTTATCCTGGTATCCAGGTCCCATAAGAATTTACAACCCATGCCTATCCCTGAAAATTGATTGCAGTTGCCATGTCATAGTGCGTTTACACAGCTCCATCATTAGGATTTACTGCAGCATGTCTCATTTCTCCAGTCAGCTTTGTGGACAGCCCATCTGACAGTGACCTTGAGCTGAACACAAGCCATACATGGCACTGTTTCTGCAGCACAGGTAGAGTACTATGGGGTGATGTAGAGTCAATTTATTCTACAATAGCCCGCTGTACAGCCTGATGCCACAATGCTGAAGCTTTATGGGCTCTAAAACATCACTGTGACTGTTATCATACACTTTAAAAAAACCTATTAGAATGATCCATCCATTCAGCAGCACACAGGAGCCTCCTTAACACAACATTTGAAATAAAATCCAAAGAAAATAGAAGTTCCATCTTAATATAAGGGATTATATATTTATAAAACTGCCCCACTGTCCTAGAAAACCCAATAAATACATCAAACTGCACTGTGTAAAAGTACATTTCCATTGTTTACTGTTTGTCCTCGGGGCATGATTTATGGCACATGGACGTGATGCTTTTTAGCAGATAATTAGCAAAGTCCTGGATGTCCGACCTTCCACCAACACACGAATCGCTTAAGAGATGATTTAATGAAAGATCATCATTTACTGGCAGAAATCCCAGATCAGGATCATCACATAAATCTAATTAGCTGATCTTTGAAAGGAAGCCAAAGTAAGAAATCAGAAAAGCAGATGGGTGCAAACACTTCAAATAACAAACATTCCCTTTTGCAGTAATTATATTACGCTCAGGCAGGTTTGTTTACCTCAGAGGTAGAGGCAGGATTGAGTACGGTGCAGTGGAGCCAAAGTACTGGTAATGTATCTACTCTGCAAAAGTACTGCAGCAGCTTGTTCTGCTCTCAGACTTGCAAGTTTTCCACTTTCCCTCTGGGCTTTAAGTTATGAAATAAAGACCTAAATTATCCCAATAAAATAATACATCTGCAGTGGCTCTGTGTGCCATAAAAAAAGGTAATTTTACTAAGGCGATATCTGTAATATTGGCACACAGGCAATTCTAACCAAGGTCAAACATGACAGCATGCCTCATGGGTGAATATACTGCTTTCATTCTGCTTGTGAGAACCGATTGAAGGCATCATAGATGACTATTACAGAATATTAAAGTCTCTCGCTGTATTAATTGGCCTCTGTAGTGGAAGAAAAGTTGATGATATAGCATTTGTGCCTCTATGATGCAGTGTTGATTCATCGCAATTAACACACCATATTTTTCTTTGCCTTTCTAGGCTGTTAATTAAAGAATAAATGATAATGAAATGGAATAAAAGTCATTGAAGAGAAAGCTGGAACATTAGCGATAATAAGTTACTCAGTCATGGCTTTGAATGTGTTAAACTGAGTGACTTTTATGTCTCTAATGGATACTTTACTCGAATCAAATGGAAAGTGACTGAACAGAAAATATTATTTGAAATGATGGATACAATCTGAGCGCAGCAGAAAGGATTAACCACATTAATACTAACATACTGAGCGCTTTCTGGTGACTCTCCCTCGAGGTTCAGAAAGTAAACTGTCACTTGAGATCATCACGCTACACCGCAGGGGCAACAAAAGCACGACTAACTCTCCCTGTCACAACAAAGCACCGCTGTCCTCTGGATATCTGCTAACGTTTGGACCGGGGAGAAGTAGATTTCATGTATAAGACAATGCAGGGCTCACATACAAAACACACCACTGTCAGAAAATCAGATTGTGATCAAATTATATATGACGTACTGTGGTTTCATATAGACATGGTACATAAAAGTGCTGTCAAGCTATTGGCCATATTTATTCTGCAGAGAGCAAGAATATTGTTGAGCCCAACTGATTTATTGGCCCATTTGTTTTCAGTCAATATCGGCCAATCAATAACATATAGGTATTTGTATTTAGTTTTTATTTAAATAGGTAGCCATTGACTGTATACATACACTTGTGTTTATTCAGCCATTTATTGAATTTTTGATTTATTCTTTATTTTTAAATGGTCAACAATTGACTGACACTGAACATACAGTATTGTAAAAATATGTATTTTTATTTAGTCTTTTTTAAATTGTCAGCCATTAAATGATACTTCACATACAGTATTATTTAGATTTTTATTTGTATTTATCCTTTATTAAAATGGTTAGCAATTGACTGATACTGAACATACGGTATTATCTAAATATTTATTTTATTTATAGTTACTGTTAATTTAATTGGTCAGCCATTGAATGATACTGAACATATGGTATTATTCAGATGTCTTTTTTATGTTTGTTTTTTGGATGATCAGCAATTATCTGACACTGCACAGACAGTACTATTGTGTTCATCTTTATAACAGTTTTTTATTGTCATGATAAACTGTATGTAGAATGTACAATTATGTTTAATATTCTTTATCAATTGGTGGGAAAACATTGCACAATCCTTGTGGAAAAGGTCTGTTTTTTTTTTCAAAATTTCAATCCAGATGTGTAAAAAGTAAACTTTTCCCTTTAAAATCAGTTTTGAAATTTGAAATTTCCCTGTTGATTGTGCTCTCATTGAGACTTAAGAAACACATTTGGTAGAAACACGACCAGGTGCTATGTAGACATCTCAGTGACACTGCAGGTTTGGTGTCTCTTAGTTATAAAGTTGAAAAAATGTTTCCTTCTTCTCTTTCATCATAGCCAGCAGCTGCCTCCGCTCCTCTCAGCACTGAAACACTTCATGCAGAAGTATATCACAGGCAGCTCTGTGCTTCAGATTAATGACAGTTTGTCTTCAGGCAACACTGACCCCAAGATAAGTCTTTAGCACGTTGTGGCCCACTCAGTAAGGGAATTGGTTTAATTGATCTTCTCATCAATAACTGTAGTTTCCCATCTGCTGTCCCTCTCGGGGCAAATTCATCTTATCAGTGGGCAGCCGAAGCACAGGCTGAACTCCTTAATACAGCAGGAACACAACACTGTGTCCAGCACAGATCCAGCTGCTGAAGGAGTTGCTGTGGGGGGTACATGTTAATGGTAACTCATTAAAATACATCTTATGCTGGGGCGTAATGTTAAAAGCATAGCCTAGCAAATCATGGGGACCCCCAGGGGGATGCAATCAATTCTGGAGATGAGTGGAAATTCAACGCATGACTTGGAAAGCACTCATAAAACACAATGAGCAATTTCAAAACAAATTAAGTGACTGCCAATTAGTCTCAGCCTTGATAATGGCCTTTCGAGAGGCAATTGCCCACTGCGCCAAAGTGTGCCTACTTGTACAGGGATTGTGGATATATTGCGCCTCGACTGCGTAACCTACCTTGATGAGTTTGCACCTGATCTGCGCGGACACCATATGGCTGTTCCGCAGGTTCCCCACTCGGAACATGAGGCACAACTTCCCGTCCCGTTGCGAAATGACCGCGTCCTGGCTGAACATCAGCGTCTCCGCGCGCTTCTTCGGCTGCGACATCTTGATGAACATGCAGCCGATGAGAAAGGCGTCCACGATGGACCCCAGCAGCGACTGGAAGAGGAAGAGGATGATACCCTCCGGGCACTTCTCCGTGATGTAGCGGTAGCCGTAGCCGATGGTCGCCTCCGTCTCGATGAAAAACAGGAACGCGGAGGGAAAGTTGTACACATTGGCGACGCACGGGGTGTAGGACGAGTCGTGGCCGCCGTGGCTCAGGTCGCCGCGGATGTAGGCGATCACCCACCACATTGAAGCCATGACCAGCCATGCAACTGTGTAAGTGAGGATGAAGATGAGTAGGTTCCAGCGCCACTTGAGATCCACCAGCGTGGTGAAGAGGTCGGAGATGTACCGGCTGGTCTCCCCTCCAAGGTTACCGTGCTGGACGTTGCAGCGGCCGTTCTTCTCCACAAACCGCTGCCTCTTTCTCTTCGCCGGAGCAGCAAAAGTCATGCCCCGGTTGGTGTTCACCACCTGGTAGTCCTCGCCAAATTTCCTCCGTAAGGCTGACATTGTGTAAATCACTTCTTGTGACGAGCAATCGATACTTGTGCAGAATCAGGCTCTTTACGCAAGTTTGGTACCCCTGTGCCCAAAACCATGCAGTAACATTCAGCGCGCGACTGGCATCCTGTGAGGTGGAGATGCGCCCCTCTCCTGTAAATTAATCCTAAGTGAGCAGAGATTCTGCGCAATACATGATTCAGACTCTGTCCTTTACGCAAAGGAGTCTGCTGCAAGTGCCAACTTTTTGTTCAGGTCTCATCCGCGGAAGATGAAGAGGAAAAAGCATTGAACAGCACAGTAAAACAAAAGCTGCAGTCAGACAGCTCCAATCAAAGGATGTGTCCTTGGTGGATCCGGCGGGGAGCTGCTGTAATAGACCTGTGATATGAAACGCAGGCTACAGTGCGCACTTCTGCCTCAGGGAACGCGCTCGGGTGGGAGTGACTTTAAATTAAAGATTGTAGACGAATTGCAGCACGGGTGGCTAATTCCTCTTTCACGCGGGGTGGGGGAGCTGGTGTGAGGGTGCACAGAGGGAAAGGTTTTTAGTTTGGGCCTGTACCCAATCAGGTAAAAGCATCGGAGCGAGTAAACAATGAAACCGTGAAATCAAACCGGGCAGCCTTTTAGTCTTTCATTTCCTTTTTGCACATTACTTTTAAATTTGTTTCCCGTTGTTTAACGTCCGATGAGGAGAACACTGTACTATTAAATTGGTTATTGTGAGTCCTGGTGATTGGTGGCTATTTGGTTCCCCCTAGTGTTAAAGCAGTGGAAGTAACCTTGAGAGAATAACTGGAAATATACACTAAGAACCGCAGTATACACTATAAAATACTCCATTTAAAGTCACTGTGTCACAAAAACCTATTGGTAAAGGTTTTTTTTCCCCCGGTAATTGAATAGTTTTTAATATGCAAAGGAAGCATTATATTATTAAATATGTGCAAATATATATGTATATATATTTCCAGGAGAGAATCTGAACATTAGATAAAGACAGGTTCAAAATTCATGTTTCGTTATGTATATATTAAAGTTGGACATTTGTGGCAAGATGATTGTATTGTTTTACATTGCATTTCATCTTATTTATCAGGATCTCCATATGGTTCAATAAAGGTTTTATCACTATATAAATCACTGTCAAAAACAGCCATTAAAAAAAAGAAAAATCCATTTTCCCCATGCTTTTCAGAATAAAATGCTATATAAATCAGGCTATGGATGACATATTAATAAGTCTCTCTGTAAAAGCCTTCAGTGTATAGGAATGAAACTGGAAAGTTTAAGCACAGTAAGTGGGCTCAGAGTTTCAGATAAAAACACTCATTTCCATTCACGACACTACTACACCACACACTACAATTTGAACCAGTTAATATCCTCATTAAACCACCCAAATTAAGACAATTATTTTGTCTATTACAACTTTTCCGAAATGGTAGGTTTAATTATGCAAATTAGACATTTTTTAATGCTAACTTATGTTGAATTTAGGAGAAATCTCCAAATGGAAACAGAGAAAATGTATATATATATTAAAAAAAAGGTAAGGTTAAACTGGTAATTATGTATTTGTGATGTTTAATTTCCACTAGTCTGAGAGATGATATGTTAGGGATAATTGCAGTGCATAAAAAACAATGCCTTTGCCTGTCGAATCTCCCATTAGTATTGTTGCCAATGAACACAATTTGAATACAGACTCGTTGCTGTTCCCTTTACAAGGCTGAGTAGCTCCATACTGAGGGCAGAGACGTGCTCAACACTTTATCCTCTCTGTGTGTCTTTGCAGTAGTAAGATTGTATCATACCTCTGTGAATGCATGGTACTAGTCCAAGAGAAAAACCAGGTTTGAATGCATGGAACTTACAACAGCCTCGCTGTTTTAATTAACTGGAAATAAAGGAATATGAGGGTGATAGGCAGAACAGAACAGGGGAGACATCCAATTGGACGGAGTCCCAGGCCAGCAGGAAATGAGTTGTTCAGTATTATGAGTGAATGCAAAATAAATGGCAATGAAAACAAAATGGAAAAACACTTTTACTGGCTGAAATTTTTGGATTGGGAAATAATGATAATGGTGTCTTTTTGTAAGAGCGGAGGACAGGGGATGTGGGAACTGAACCGTGGTCACAGGGGAACAGAATGGCTACTCAAACATCTTCTATTTTTAACCTTCAAACAATAATAGGTGCATCAAGTGCTTTTTTCAATTTCAACAGAGCTATGTTATGATTCACCTGATAAACGTTCTGCCCATGACAGGTCTCTATATCTGCAACATGATTCACACAGGATCTGATGGGCACCTGAACTCTAAAGCACTGCAGTGACGTCGTTTTTTCTATTTTATCACTTTAAGCCCCTCTGGCAGGGCATGCCACAAAGTCATGGCTGTATCCTAATAATGAAAACAATAAGTTTACTGAGTTAATGATCAGAGATGATCAAATATAATTAAAAAACATTTTTTCTCTTACTCAAAGGGATGTTTGGTGTGAGTCGCCATTATCTGGTTGCCTTATTTTCTTAAAAAGGCAGACATTTCTACAGTCGATATCTCCAACTCACAGCAAAAAAATGATCATGACTGTTAAAAAGCATTACAGGAAAGACAAACACTGTGTCATTTTGGGGTGAACTGTCTCTTTAAGACTGTTTTTGCTCTTAACTCTTGGCAGTAAAACGTGTGAAGTGTGCTATATGAACTGCAGAAAAAACCCAGTGTCCTAATTTTCCCGAGTACTTGCTGATATTAAATATCAAATGAAAATGCATCAGTGGAGAAAGGAAAGCTCTCAAGGATTATTATGTAAGCAATCAAAATAAATAGTTCAACCCAGCCGCAAATGTAGCGCCTTAACATTTAGAAAGAAAGGACACTCTCATCATCGTGAATCCATCAATCATGGACAGACAATTTTCCAACCAATCTAAAGAATACAGCAGTTTTATAGTGAGATGTGGATCCTGATTAACCTCCACCATCCCGGGTTATTTAGGAATGTGCACAGTGTGAACACAATATAAACAAACTAATTAAGGTATAAAAACTAGATTTTAACACTAGGGATGTAAGCAAATATCGATACGCTTGAGTTCAGATAGTGTGAGATTTTAAATAAACACTGCAAAGACTGAAAATGCAAAGATTCATAGCAGACAGACAGACAGCACAAAAAGTACACCATGTAGTGGATGTTACAGGGATAAATGTAGATGCAAATCCCATTGTTCTGATTGTATTTTAAAAAATAAACTTTTGATTTTACTTAGAGTGTACACATATTGTGCCTTGTCTTTATGCTATGACAGTCTCCCTGTAATTAGATTTTAAAAATAGCACTATATGACCCTGCTTACAGGATTTCAATGTATTTATAATAATAATAATGAGAATAAACTTTTGCATAGCACCTTTCATACATGAAATACAGCGCAAAAATAACATATAACATTAAAAATGAACAAATTAAAACATACTAAATTCATTTAATAAAGTGGATATAAAATATAGATAATAAAAAGTGCAGAGCAAGTGTTGAGTCAGTTCTGTGTGCACACCTTTTTTTGCACTAAACCCACGGAATAAATAAAGACATACTGTCCTTATGGTCTTGTCTAACAGTATAAAACTGGCTGGGACCCTAACAGCAACCTAAAGTTGGTTTTAAACACGTAAAAGTAGAAAAATGAATACATAAAATACACAAGATCACGTAAATGTACACCAAGGTAGCATAAAATCAGCATTAAAAGGTGCAGCAGAGGGCAAGTGCTTCACATTGAACAGACATAAAATGAACATATTAGAGGCATTCAATTCATAAATGGATCATGCATTTTTTCATGATATTCTAACCAATTCACAGCCTTATTTGACACAAAGACGTTCTACAATGTAGAACAGAATCACCTTTGTTGATCATTACTGCAGTAAAGTTATGATTGAATATTAATCAATCAAATAGCATAAGTTTGTTTTGTTGTTTGTTATGTTTTTAGGGCCGATAGTGGTCTGGGGGTTGTTACTTTGCCTGGTGGGTAATCCAGCGTGCTAGTTTTGTGTAGCTTTGTGTAGTTTTGTGTAGCTTTGTGTAGTTTTGTGTAGTGTGTACCGACACTGACTGTATTACAAATTTTCTAAAATTCTATATGTTTAAAATGTGATTGAGTAAAATGTCATGTTAGATTCATCAAAACAGAGGCTATTCCTCTCAGGGTCCAATCAGACAACTCAAAATCACGTCCCAACACACAAACTCACAATCCACAACAACTGAAGGAAACAAAAGGAAAGATTAAAAAGTAAGAAAGTAATAAAACATTGCCATGTATGTCACTGAAGATGTTATAGTTACATAAAAGCAGTGTTGGGTCAAACATGTAATTGTGATCACATAATCAGAATACAGATTAAATAGTACAGTACTGTTTCTGTAAGGGTAATTTTATTTGATCAACTGTAAATGCTGAGTATGTTTGATTTGCATTGGAAATGTTTTTAAATGTGTTTAAAGAGAAAGGGAACATTTGCCACTTCATTTTTTGATGTTTGATTTTTAAATGATCCAAAAGTTTCCAGCTTCAAAAATATTTTTGTGTAATCTACTGGATTACTTTTTTTTTTTTTTCTAAGTAATCCTGTAATTTCTATTTAGTAACTAAACATTAACAAATTTGCTCCACCCCTGCACAAACCTCACTTAATAATTATTACGAATGTTCAACACTTGATATGTTGATATTACCTGTGCAAATGACGGTTTAACATTGTTAAATTCATATAAAAGAAAGTAAAATGAGGAGGGAGTTTGAGGAGCTGCTTATGGAGACATGTTAATGTAATGCACGTGAAAGACAAAGCGTTGCACGACGCCATGTCTCTCTACATTTCAGTGTCTGCTCATGTTAATGTGTCCAGGGTGTTTACATTACTGTAGTGCTGTCCACTAAAGGCTCAATCTCAAACCTCGAGCAGCCTTCGCCCAAAGTCTCCTCTCACGACCCGTCCGCTACACCCATAATTCCCCGCGCCAGGACAAGATGGACGAAAGCAGCGACCGCCGGAGAACAATGTTTTGGCAATAAAACCCCAAAGCGGCGAATACAGACAGAATATAGGCACGATTGAAACCAACTGCGGTCATGTGTAGGTGAGTGGGAAACGAAGTGGACTTTTATTTGTGGTGAATGTTTTGGCTTTGTCGAGATTTACGCGACGGAATCGTCTGGCTCGGCGCAAACGGGGGAGATGCACCGAGACCCAGCATCATTGTTTCTCTTGCATGGGCCGTAATGCGGGTTTTCAGTCGGGGGCAGCTAGCAGCTAACTAGCTAGCTCATGGCAGCTTGATTGTTATAAACACAGCTGCCTGAAAAGCGCGTACAGTTTTATTTAGCTCAGTCACTTGATCTGAAGTCCACATGTACCGCAGACGCAGAGGAATGTTTTGCTAGCTAAATGCTCCGGTAAGCATTATCCGGTTGTAATTACAGCTAAAGTTAGCTAACAATAAATAGAGCGCCAGCGTTGCTCACAGCCAGACAGATTTGATTTCACGAGCGTCATCAAAGCTTGGGAATTGGAGAATGAGCAATTTATGCCGCTGACCTCACTTTGAGGCAAACTTGCTGTTTAATTTAATTTTATCCACTGTTGCTGTTTTTTCATCGAATAGGCTCCATCAAATTGCCTTCCGTCATATAATTGCCGTTTAAATAGCCAATATATGCATCAAATCGTGGATCCTGTTTTAGCGTTAGCTAGCTTGATAGCCACACTATGTAACATGCTAAACGTTACATTACATTGGTGTTAACGGGACAAATTAGACATTTCAAGACTATATATGCATCTTATTTGACGCCACATAGCCCCGAGTGTTGATTTAACTTTATTTGAATGTCGGATCTGGGCTTTTAGGACGTCTTAGCCTATTGTTTTGATTGAGGACGTAAAGGTGCGTTTGATTGTGTCTCATTGTGGCTAGCTCGCTATGCTAACTAGCTGGCTAACTATTATGCATCACAAAGCTCATCCGCTTTCTGTTGAATTCAGTGTGGCGTAGCCAAATGGTCGGCTGTAGACTAAACAATAAATTCTCACTCTGTCCTCTGTGCTCGTTTCGATTCACGTAACGGTACCGCTTAGTCACCAGACTACGCTTGCTCAATTTGACTGAAATGTCTGGCTGTATTTGACCTAAATATCGTTTGTTTTAGGCAAGTGTAGTGAACCGATTAATTTGCCAATATTGCAACCAATGCCCCCAGCTTTTTCATTCATGTTGGTTTATTAGCCAAATATGGCAAGCGGTGTAGTCCAGCATGCATCAAAGTGCGAAAACAATAGGGATATCTGTCTAAAAGCTATCAAGCTACTGCACAGATTTTATTTTGGCCACAGTCCAAGACACATGTGGTCCTAAATGCCGCAAGCAGAACAATACGGGATGTGGATTGAATATTTCAGAGCCAGCTTTGGATTTTGTTTTCTTCTGTTGAACATAATTTATAGAGACGTTTCAGAGCTCAAACCTGTATTTTGATGGAATGTTAAGCTTTACTATTTTTTATTTACTTTGAAGTCATCCAATCATCATACAGCATAGATAATTGATATAATTTATCCCCCATATTTGTCTCCCAGGGACTTTTTAAAATTAGATTACTGGACTGCTTTGTGTCTTATTAATACCAAGGCACATATTGACTGCTTTAATTTGTCTTTTTTCCACTTCAATTCATTTTTTGCTTGATGTGTGATACAGACAAATGTAGTCTCTTTCATAATGGCTGACATCATTACTTTTTAATTTAGGGTTTGATACTGTATTTAGATGCTTGGCATACATAAAGTGTATAGTGTTAAAGCTTTGCCATTTTAAGTAACCAAAAGTCTAATGTTATGATTAAGATAAAGTAATTTGTATGCAGTATATTAAATAATTCTGTATTCACTTCTTCTCAATATTGTATTAACGGTATTTATTGATTTAGCTGATAAATGTGTCTATGCTCTGCTGTATTTCAATATGCACAAAATTAGTTATTTTATTTCAGGTTTCTTATGACTGTTCTTTCCCTTGTTGTGAATTAAATGTATTTTTCACAAAGTATTTAAAAAGGTTTCCAGTTACTGTACCCAGTGCGTACGTTAGGTAAGCCAAATGAATCCAATTAGGTAATTAATGGGTGACTGAGGAAATTCAGAGAACATTGTGGTACACGCAGTACAAACTGTGAAGGCTATGTAGGTGTGACTTAATTATAAAAGGTGAATTAAACAATGAACAAAAACAATTACTTTGGATTGTATACTTATTAATGTCTGAAATCATCAATACCTAACATGAATCTTTTCTTTTATCTGCCCTCTCTTTCAGGATATTCTTTTCCTGCATTCCTCTTTAGATTTATTGGCCTCCTTCTTCCCTGCACAAAGCAAAACCACCACCATGAGTATTATCCAAGACAAATTAGGCAATGAGTTTTTGCGCAACGGTGGCATGGATCCCAACTTTGCCCCAGGTATGCTTATGTTCAGCCACCTGCCGCCGGTCACCAGCTTTACGCGGCTGGCCTCCCAGTCCGTCATTGGCGAGCTTCCTCAGGAGATGATCCTGAAGAAAGAGCGCGATTCGCCCCCAGAACACCAGGGCGCCACTGCTGTAAACACAGGGGGCTTCCTCCACAGCATGGGCATTAAGCAGGAGCGGCTAAGCGAGCTGGATTACCGTATGCCCCTTTATGGCGGGGGTGGAGGAGTAGGGGTGAACTGTGTTGGAGGCGGCGCGGGGAAGAGTGGTACTGACATGCCGGACATGTCTTTCGGCAACCACCACCAAAATCACCAGAACATGCTACTGCATGACCTCAGCATGAGCAACGTCCGTTCCCTTGGAGAACCGGTGAGTTATAATTAGTGTTTCAAGTGGTGTGGTGTTTTTAGTTGAACTCTGAGACACTTGTTTTCTCAAGCAGTTTTGATTTCCGCCCCTATTTGCCATTTATAGAACCTATCTTGTTTGTCCTCAGATGCCTGGAAGACCGGGTAAAGAGCCAAAAGAGTCCTCAGGTAGAAGAGGTCGGAGGAGCAACGGGGATGGGCAGGGAGGCAAAGCACGAAGAAAACGCAACGATGCTGCAAAGGTTAATCGCCTATCTGTTCTCATCGCCTTCACTAGTGTGTAAAAAAAAGTATGGGTTAAATCTAGGGGTCGAATTTTCCCATTATGGGATTAAAAAAGTAACTAAAAACAACTGAAAAATAAGTGTTCTTTGGCTAGAAAATAAATGCAGTTTGTGTTGTGCGAACACGACGAGGAAACGTCAACAGTATCTTTCCTGTACTCATGATTTTCTCCTTGTAGGCCATGATGATGGATGCCGACGGAGCCTGCCTGTCCCCCAACTCAAAACCACATATCTGTGAGCACTGTAACGCTGCTTTCCGCAGCTCCTACCACTTGCGCAGACATGTGCTCATACACACAGGTGAGAGATTTTCACTGCTTGTCAGTGCTTTACCTTTTTTTAAGTTAAAATATGTTTTAACATGCAACATCCTAATTGAACCAAATGCAGCTCTTAAGCTTAAATAGGTGATATAAGATGCACACGGGCGTGTTGGGTCTGAACATAATAGATGGTAGATAGAGGCCGTGTCTCTACTCTCGCTGCTACATGAGAGAAGTCTGTGTCAGACTGTAAAGTACCTAATAAATCAAAATTGTAATGAAAGTCTGGTGTGTAGAAGATTTTTGTAACTCATATTAAATGCACAGCCCCAGATCCATTTGCATGGAATAGGGTGTAATACTGTGTTATCAAGGTTCCACAAAAACACAATTTCCTATTAATGAACACGGCACTCGCAGAACAAATTCAGTTTCAGACATTAAAGTACACTCTTCACTCCCCTCCACTCTTACTAATCTCCCCTTCACTGTGAGTGAGAGAGAGCCTTACTTGAAACCAGACAATTGCTAAAGCTCAGGGATGACTCAATGATTACTCACGTGTTTCTGGACGTCTTAGTCATTCTCTTTGCTGGGAATTCCTCACTTGGCTCTTTGAACCTGAACTATTAAATGATTTAAAGGAAACCGCAACTTGTTTTTTATGACCTCTGTTTTTTTTTTTATTATTTCCTTTGTTTCAGTCCTTATTTCTGCCAAGTGTCACATTACCTGACAAAAAGTGGCTGCTGTCTAGAGGTTTCACATGATAATTTAGACATGGGAAATGAGGTGTTGGGTAAAAACATTTTCCTGTAGAGGGGCCCTGTCTCATTTTCAGCAGTGCACGGTTTCTACAGGGCATGTTAACCCTTTGAACCCCACTAGCTTTAGGTGTTTTCAGTTTCTGTAACATTAACTAAGGGCTACACTTCTATGGAAACAGCACAATCATGGCTAGAAAGAGGAAAAAGTCAGTAATGTGTTTTGTACTGTCAAGCACAGTTATAATGCATAAAAAAACAGTAGTTTAATTTCTTATATTAGTTTCTTTTATAATAATTGAAGTGGAATCTACATTTACAATATACACGTGACTGTTTGTCTCAGCCAAGACCTTCATGGCTTCTCAGTTGCGCGGAGGAGCACAGACTTTAATTTTTGAAAGTTTTCTTGTTAGTGCAAACAGTTTGTTTTTGTTTATGTTTAAATTGAGACATTGAATTGGTCATGATATTTGTTTGTTGTCTCCTGGCGTCTCGCACTAGATGCTGAGTGGACCGTAGCTACTTTGACTTACATGGGCACTGAAAGGATGCCATTGCAGTTTTTAGTAACAATGTAGATGTATTATAATAAGCTTTTTTTGTTTTTATCTTAATAGGGCTTAAATTCTTATCGTAAAAAACTGCACAAACATTGACTGCATTTGAGTCTCATACATATTTGATCTGTATTCATGCACCAAGTTTTTTGATAGTGCCACAGCTTTAAGTGTCATTGTGGCCTTTATGGTAAACACAGTCATGTGACTGGCTTGGAGTTAATTAATGTGGTGAGCGGATGGTTGTACTCTTGATCGCACAGGTGAGAGGCCTTTCCGGTGCAGTCAGTGTAACATGAGCTTCATCCAGAAGTATCTGCTCCAGCGGCACGAGAAGATCCACAGTGGTGAGTTTTGATATAAAGTATATAAAAGTGTTTTGGAATGAATGGCTTCGCTTGGCACCTGGCATCAGGTTCTATAAATGCCTAACACTGTCATTTATCTGTGCAGGAGAGAAGCCTTTTAGCTGTGATCAGTGTAACATGCGCTTTATCCAGAAGTACCATATGGAGCGACACAAAAGGACACACAGTGGCGAGAAGCCATATCGCTGCGATACCTGCCAACAAGTAGGTCATATGTAGTCTGTTTGCTAAGTAGCTTACCACTGTTTGGTCTTTATTTTGTTTTTACCGGTAAGCTTTGTATATATTTTTTAATGCTTTTAAAATCATCCTCTACTGAATAGTGTCTATGAGTAACATGCATTATTATTAGCATGTGGGCAAATCTAAATTCTGTCTTTCTGTACTTCCCACGCTTAAATCCCTTATAAAACCCTGTCTCAATGGGATTAGTTGTGTCAGAGGAGGTCAGGGAATTAAATGATCTGTCTTGAAATTCAGTCGTACCTCTGTAGTATATTTTCTGTTTCTAAGAAAATAAATATATAGGATATTTAGAACTGTTTATCTCCACCCGTTGAAAACTGAACTTACATTTCTCTCTTTAACTCATTTGTTTTCCCTCTGTCCACTTTTAGTTTTTCTCAAGAACAGACCGGTTACTGAAGCACAAACGGACTTGTGGAGAAGCCATAAAGAAGGGCCTGGACCCAAGCATGCTGGAGCTCAGCGAAGCGGAGCTAGGCCAGGGCAGCTATTCACTCACTCAGGGAAACTCTACCACCTCCGGACGCAAGAGGGCCAAGTCCAAAAACGGTGAGGGCGGTGAGCGCAAGAGGAAGAAGAACGCCTCAGCATCAGCAGCTTCGTCCTCTGGGGGGATGGCCCGTGACCTGGGCCTGCAGGACTTCGGCATGGAGCACCCCTCAGGCTCTGGCCCCAACATGCAGGGACGTACTCCTAAATTGGTCTTTAAGAAAGCTGGTCGCAAGGGACTGGACAAGGGCCTTCTCTCTCTGGAAGACAGTGTTGATGTACAAAAACGGTTGGACCAGAAGCCCGGCTCCATGGATCATGTGGAGGTTTCTGGTCTTGATAACATGGGTCTCCTCCAGGGACCCGGAGGCAACAAGCAGGGGCCCACCACCAGCAGCAACTACGATGATGCAATGCAGTTTGTGAAAAAGCGGCGCTACCTCCATGCAGTTAACAATGACTATGGAGCCGGCTCACTGCACATGGCATCCCAGGGCAGTGGTGTGATCCAGGGCTCGCTGGGGCCGGAGCCCACGCTGGCCATGCTGGACTCCTCGCCTTTGGAACTCAAGCACGACAAGTCGGGCATTCCAGATGAGGTGCTGCAAAGCCTGCTAGACCATTATAGCCATAAGCCAGAGGGGACACACCACCATGACGTGACTTTCGACCTGTCTGACCACCCACACCACGTAGACCTCCAGCCAGCAGCCCCTGTTACCCCAGAGCTGGAGGATGATTCTCCCAACGGTGGTGACAAGACAGCAGTGATGAGCGAGTACTCGAAGTTCCTCCTGCAGGCCCTGGAGCGCACCAGCCACAGTGGACCCTTCCCCAGCCTTGGCCCAACAGGGCCTTTTCCACTCCTGTCCAGCAGCTCCAGTCCCACAGGGCCCTTGTTCTCAGACAAACATGTATACACCACGTCCCCACTTGATTGTGGCTACCCGCCTGCTGTCTCCTCCCCACTCCCCATCGTCGCTCCTTCATCAAACTCCTCCTCATCCTCCTCCAAGTCCCACTATGGCATGCTTGTGGGTTCCCCCTCCCAGGCAGGCTACCACCTCAGCTTGGAACCTACCAGCCACCAGCAGCTGACTCCATCTCAGGAGCTGACCGAGCAGTTGGAGAAGCAGCACTCCCCCGGCGCCTTCAACCTACCTCCCCAGGACCTGACTGCCTCGGCAGACGGTTCCAAGGGGCAGCAGCCCAAGGCTGGAGGGAGCGCTGCACCCACAAACGGCTCCAGCTACCCAGACCTGTCCCCACTGAACCCCCCTAAAGAAACCACGTACCAGATCGAGAACTTCGCCCAGGCTTTTGGCTCCCAGTTCAAGTCAGGGCGGCGCACCCCTCTGAGCTATGGCAGTGATCCTGGGGCAGAGGTCGACCACCGAATACGGACTCCAGTGTCAGAATTCTCAGGGTATACCAGTTTGTTAGCTGACGTCAGTGAGCCAGTGAGTACAGGATCAAAAACCCAGACAAGCCAAAGTTTCAGATAAGGGTCAAACGAGGTGAATCCAGACGGGGGCTGTCCTGTTACTGTCCATACAGTCCCTATACCCATCCTAATTTTGTTCTTGTAGCAAAGTTTTGTTTTTTAAACACTGCCATTAAATGTTAATACACAAATGACCAGGGAGGGTCTTTCATGGCCTCAAATGCAATTTTTTAAAATATTCTCATTTTTATTATGTATTTAGTCGCTTAATTTTTGTTTATGAGTAGTGATTTTGATATGAACGTACCGTAGATTTAAATGTAATTTAAAACATTTAGAGGGTAGCTATAAACTTGCTTGATTTTTTTTTTTCTTTTCTGAACCCTTGTGTTTTACCAATCATCATACCATTGTAAAGTAATAATGAATAATGTCGATAATTTCAATGATAACATTTGTGGCAGGGAAAGGCCCAGAATTCAAATGGCAAAAAAGTATATATTGTCTGTTACAAGAAACATATTAACTCAGGAAAATAGGCAAAATTGTGTAATAAGACTTTGTATTATGAGATGCAATTAGCACAGTTTTTACAGGTGTACTTTGAGACTACAAAGCTTTGATTTTGTTTTTGTGTTTTTTAACTCGTCAGAACAACAAATTACAATACATGATCATGTTTGGTTTCTACTGCGTGTAGCTTTGTTGAGATTATGGTACTGTTGTGTCAATGTGAAGACATCCACATTTCTTATGAGAGCCACATGTGTACACGAGGTAGTATAAATTGTAGTGGAGTTCAGCACACAGCATGTTCAGAAGCGAGGAGGATGATCGAACATGCTCTGTCGACGTTAAGTGTCAGTCGATGGAGCCTGTCGAGCCACGCACTCCTCTGGTTGTGTTCACCAGTGGCCAGTAGAGAAGACGCAGCTTAGACACAATTTAACCGGTTGTTGTTACGGCTGTCTCAGAAAGCAATGAACATCAATCTGTGATCTTTTCGTCATGCTGTTGCTGAAGTGATTTTCTATTTTTAAAACAAGTCACAACTTTTCTGCTCCACTCCTTGCTGTTCCTTTTTGTGTCAATGGAATCAAACAAGCACTTTTTTTAAACAAATCATCATTGGAAGCAACAACAACCCATTCAATTTGCATATGTGATACGTGATTATTATGCTAATGATTATTAATATTATTTTAAGAGGAGAAAACTGTGAACGGGGGTTGGGAGGGAGGGAGGGAGGGA
Organism: Serranus cabrilla; assembly: GCA_903364295.1. Taxonomy (NCBI): domain Eukaryota; kingdom Metazoa; phylum Chordata; class Actinopteri; order Perciformes; family Serranidae; genus Serranus; species Serranus cabrilla. The sequence continues at coordinate 453,280 of CAFUXE010000262.1, forward strand.
GGAAAGGGAGGGCTGGATCATTGTTCAGTGGGGTTTGATAGGGGTTGACTAGGCATGACCATGGGCATCTAAATGTATTTTATTGCTTTTTCTCAAGGGTAGAAGAGAGGGAGGGAGGATTTTTTTTTCTTACGGTTTGTTCGGGTGATGTTGTAAAAAGATGATTTGCCATAATTTTGTTATACAATATTTTGAGAGTACCTCTTTGTATTTAAGTGTTTTGAGAGACGGGCTGACATGCTGGAACCCTTATATCTTTGAACCCACGGGTATGTTGGATGCATACCCAAACCCTTTTATTTATTCTCCACTAGCCACATCAGAACTCAGTAGCAGATATTTTTGGCAAGTAATCACCGCCGGACCTGCGCCGCCACCCCACCTCCCCTTTCCCTCTACTTTTTTAAAATTATTTTTTAAAACCCCACTGTTTTAGTTATTGCAAGAAACTGCTTCAAATGTACAGCTAAGAAACAGAAAAGTTAAGTTATACCCAACTCCCCTCCTGAAAAAATGCAGCCCTGCACTCACAAGAATAAACAATGGCCTTCTTTGTCTTCCGTGGCTAAAGCCATTCTATCCCGGCAGCCAGGGTTGATATTTAATTTAGTTGATTTCCTGTGAGCCGAACCCCCCCTTTTCCCTTTCCTATGTCTGTGAGCTCCACAGCCAAGAGACTTTGAAGCTGCTCAGATCACAGGGAACAAAGACTGACTGACCAGCCACCTCACTCCAAACACACACTATGCTTTTAAAGGAGAGAAAAAGAGTGGGTGAGAGACGGAGAAAAAAAAGACAATAAGATTGACCTAAATATACCTCATATCACTAAAGCGTAAGAAAGCAGGGACACGCGTTTCATGTATGTAGTGGAAATATTTGTAGTATAGGTTCGACATATTGTATAATCATTTAACACTGCCTGTGTTTACAATTACAGAGCAAATGACTCGTCAAAATGCAAATGTATTTCTTTTTTTTTTCTGTAAAAACATCCACGCCAAGCAGTGTTGCATTCTAGATGCCTCATAGAACATTCATTTTTCTCATGTTATATCCCTTATTTTTGTTACTTGCCATAATGTGTTTTGATATGATCTCTAGAAGGATATTGTTTACAAAAATGTACAAAAACACTAAAAATGTGTGTTCTCAATTTTTTTTGAGTTTTTCTCCAGTATGCATGATAAAGACATTTTTGTATGGCTTTTTTTCTGACTGTCACCTCAATACCAAATTTTGTAGCAGAAGCCTCCCCATCCCTTTGTCTTATTTGTTCTAGACCCCTTGTGATATGATTTCCCAGGCTGTACCTGTTATTGAGATGATGAACGGATTAGAGAAGCCAATAAAAACCTTTTGTTACAAAAAGTACATGGTGTATGTGATTTTCTTTTGTCACTTGCTCAAAAGCACTGACTCTCCAACAGGACTGCTACATTAACCAGAAAGAACGTTTGTATTGTTGAATATAATTAACCAGGAATTGTTAGTTTTTCATGTGCCTTGTGCATATGTCAAAACATAAGGCAGACTGTAGATTCTGTGATGTATAAAAAGAATAAGAACTTACAGAGCACAAACTTAAAAGGTAATGTAAAATTGATTTAAGATTAAATTGTTTCAAGAAATAATCTCTAATGCGCTAAATTTACTGTTTTATGTTACCACTGCATGAACATTAATTTAAACGGGGTTGCTTGCGCGAGACAGCACAGGGCCCAACGTCGAAGGTCACGTGCAGAGACGGAAAGGAACGTTTAAACGGACTGGTCTCCGGCAGTTTAAACTGGTCTCACCAGACCGGACGTCTGTCGCCTCAAGGTAATGCATCTGTGTTTTTTCCAGTAATTATTGTGTTACTGGCCTACACAACACTATCTAAACACTACCAAAAATCCTGACAGCCGCACGTCCCTTCTCGCGCTATCGTAGTTTTTCCTTTCGGCTAAACCAACACTAGCTAACTTACTCAAGTAGAGCTAGCTTAAATTGTCTTTGCGCCATTATCCCTCCATTATATCCTTAGACTTTGAGACGAGAGACATCAGCAGTTACAATGAGGAAAACTAAGATCATAAAACTCATTATATGTAAGTTAAGCTAACGCATTTTGACACTAGGTTACTTGTGCTGTAGTAGAATGTGGCTAATTCAGAAAACTAAGCAGTTTTAAGTGCTTTAGCTCGCTAACACAACAAACATTAGCTTGCTAACAGCCAAGTTGTCCTCTCTGGTGGACATATAGTGCTAAAATAATCATTTCATCTTAGGTTCTGGGAAATACTGATCCACATATTTTACAGTTGACTGACAACTTAAAGACTGAACAACTGATCAATTATTCGAGAAAACACTCGACAATGAAAGTGATTGTTAGTTACAGCCCTCGTAGTATGTTTTGTATGTAAAGTCTGGCTACTTACTTTCTAACCACCAACTATGTATTAAATAAATGTTGTGTTTAGGTAACTACAATTTCATCTGAAATTTGGTGGACTATAAGTATAAGGTAATTTAAAATGGAGATATTCAAGTCAGTTACAAGTACCTCTTAATTGTACATAAGTAGGCCTCAGTACTTGATTAAATGTTTTTGTTTTTAATACCTTGACTATATAACTGTCATATTAACTGACAGTACAGTTTTAAATAGACCAAAATCAGTATCCGCCCCTGCTGTCTTTATTTGTACAGTTTATTCCAATCTACTTCTCACCCTGTCTCTTCAGAATACAAAAAATACCTTTTTTAAATACTGCCCTTTGTGCAATAAAAGCTTGTATTGTAACAGACATTGAAGTGACCAGGTAGTCTAACATTTTTACAATGGATGTGCTTTGCTCCTACTGTGACTTAATCCAGTTTACAGTGTGTCGTGTGATCCTTTACGGGATATTCGTAATGAGATGGTGAATCATACTGTCGTATACACATGAGGCCCTGCTGCCAGAGGATGGAGCTGTTTTCCACCAAGTAACTCAGGATTTCCTGAAAGACAGAATGTCTGATTAATTAATTATAACAGCTCATTCTGTAACACCAGTTGATTAAGATTTTTGCACCTTGTGCAAGTGGCCTTTTAAAAATGTGCTGAATGTAATGCCTACAATATTCTCTTGTTTGTTTTGGCTATAAAAAAAAACCCTGTTTCAACAACAAGAGATAGAGAGTGTTGCATTGTTCTCATGGACATTGACTCTGTCTTTTGTATGTAATAGCAGAGTTACAACCCTTTTGTATTGTTTGAATGCATTTTTAGTTTTCTTGAATTAGAAGGAGTAAATTGTATTCTCTCCTTAATTTCTCTATTCGTGTTACTGTAAATAACAAGGGAATCCAGCCCAAACATCACCATCCAGATTAGATACAAACAGACCTAAACCATGACCTTTCTCTAAATTTAACCACCTGTATAGCTCTGTCTATCTATTTCCCATAACCACCATCTTTTTCAAATTTAAACCATGCATTTGTTGCCTGCACATACGGTAAAATTAGTACAAAGGTGAGAGAATTATAAAAACGTTAACAATAAATAAAAAAAACAATGTCATTGTATATAATCTGTGCTTTTGTCTGGTTTACAAGTTGTTTTTAAAAAGACCAATAAGACGCATATTCAACAATGTTTCAGTCATCACTATCATCAGTTTGTGCAACTCTGTTGCTTCCCTCCTTATAGTGTAACTGCGTCAAGCATAGATAAGAAGACAATCTAAGTAAATCAGCAACAAAACATGTGCTGACATGCAGGGGACAAATTAAAGGGATAGCTTGGATTTTTTTTCTAAGTGGAAATGTATGAGGTACTTATTCATAGTTCATGAATAGATGGTGGTTAGCATACCTACAATTTGGAGAAGCAGGCAGGAGTACCGAAATGGAAGCTGCAATGTACTACTGTGGACAGGGGAAACATGTACTTTAGCCACAGAAATAATCAATATCAGTTTAATTGTATGCTATATTTAGAATATTTTCACCAATGTACCTGGTCATCAGACAGCCCTGTTGGACGGGGAACCGAAGCTGCTTTGCGCAAACTCCTTTGACCAGAACACAGCAGTTGCTGATCTACCGCTGCCTTGATCAGTTGTTTTTTTGTGTTATTGTGTGACTTCGGTTCACTATACTCACATGATAACACAAACATTGCCTAACCAATGTCACACAATAACACGGAAAACATACCAATCAAGACGTCAGTAGATTAGCAACTCCCATGTCCTACCGTGGTAAAATGTTTTTGTCAGGGGAGTCTGGTTGGTTTAAAGAGAGCATAAAGAGCTTAAGTTCCCCCAGCGTAAACTCAATCAAGGCTGTCTGACAGCAGGGTAAAGTGTTAAAAACATATTCTCAATTTCGCATATACATTCTATATATCTGCTATTAATTTTTTTAGGTGGCTAAAATATGTCTCACTTAGCAGTATATTGCCTAGCTTCCATGCCTGGCCTCCAGCCTTCTAACACACTGATGATGGATAAGTACCTCATACTACCCCAAAAACAATATGACCTATCCCTTGAATAAAATTACCCTAACTAATGAGTTGAGCTCTATAATGTTTATTTTTTTCTTTTTGTTTGAGAGTTATTATTTAATGTTTATTGTCAGAAGATTGACAATAATAAAGTGGAATCAGTCATGGAAAGTAACTAAGTAGCCTTACTCATCTAAGTATAATTTTAGGGGACTTGTACTTGAGTATTTCCATGTTGATAACTTTATGTTTCTACTCCAGTACATGTATTATATAAATTACTTTAAAGTTCATAACAATATAATCAACAAATAAATGATGATGGATTAAGATTAAACTCCCAGCTACCCAGCAGATGAATAATGTTAAGTAGTTAAAATTTACCAAATTTCTTTACCAGGTTCGACAGTAAATATATACACATTAATGCATCAGTAATAATAAAGCAATAACATTATATACCCTAGTCTTAAATGGACCATGCAGCATAACGAGTGGTTTTACTCGTCTATTTTTACGATAAAAGATTTGAACGTGAGACTGATTATTTCTACATTGTGACACACATATGTGTCACCCATTTTTATATGTGAACCATGACCTTGAAGTGTAATTGTTTTGTGTCCTCTCTTCTTGACAAAGCCTTGAGTTCAGAGTCAAGGGTCTGCAGGGGAATGACTGGCACTGCCACATTTTGCTTCCCTCCCTCCACATCATAAACATCATGTTCTAAGTCTAATCACAAGCATCATTGCCAGGAACAGCGGGTTGGGTGGGGTTAAGTAGACCATAACTGTAAGTGACTTTGGACTTGCAGTTAGAAAAGGACTCAAAGCCAGTTATTGCTCTGTGATCGCACCTCTGTTGACTCAAGGCAACATGTCCATAAAACCTGCTGGTAAAAATTGTTGGGTGAAAAGTGAGGACCATCATTGGGAAAGATGGAATCTAATGTTCAGTTCATTTTAAGATTACACAAATGAATGTCTATATACATATGTAATTCAAGAGCTTGACTAACAGATAAAAAAATTATTCTCAACTTATAATTGAAAGGTAGGCCTATTTCTATGGATAGCAATTTCAGTTAATATTAAACAAATCCATATATAAATAGGAAATATGCCTATGAAATAAATTCATAAATGCATAAAGGACGCAGTAAATAAAATATGTATGCATGTGTGTGTGTGTGTGTGTGTGTGTGTGTGTGTACACATATATTTTTGACTTTTTTTCCTAATTCCACATATTTATTTATGTCATTTATAAATGTAGTCCTTTGAAAACTGTCAATTTATTTATAATATTTGTGTCTTATTTCAGGATTCATATCATAGCCATATCTATTTCATAGACATGTTTGTCAATTTCATAGCTTTATTAAGTTATTGAATTAAATGGCATTTTTATATATATTTCTACCGATTTAAGTTACTGATATCAAACAAATGTTTTACAGCTCCCAAAAACTAAATCACTTAGATATAGTCGTAAGTTGTGAGTCCATTAAGGTGTGAGCAGGTTCCAATCTAGTATTTTGATGACATTTTTAAAATAAATTATTATTATTAGTGTTGTTAATTGCATCCATATAGATCCCCCAAAATGATTAAACGTGTGTTTCCAATTAGATTAGATTATACTTTATTGATACACAGCAAAAACAGAAGCAAAAGGTGTGAATATATATTTCAGAAAAAATTATAGTAATTAAAATAAAAAGGGTAAACAGCACCAACAAACAGACGGAAGTCCTTAAACAATCCAATAAACATGGACAAATTAATAAACAAGTGCACAGACGAGCATAACAAGTATTGAAATGTAAAGTTATCTATAAACCCAGTTGTTGTTTTGCCTTTATTTACCTAACACCCATGGAAACCAGTAATTAAACAATTTCACCTTAAGAAATATCACTTTTTTTTATCTGTTGGCTATTTTTGCCATTTTTCCACTGACGCCCATTATGACGCTGAAGTGGCGCAAGACATAAGTCATGTGTTAATTCAGATATCCAACTGGGATAAAGGTAAACTTTGAGATAATATCATTTTTATGGTAGGTAATGGGACGATAGTTCAGTTCTCATTGAACAATAAACAAACTAAAAACATTTCTTCAGACTTACATCCTTAACTTGATGTTTTAAAAACATTTTGTTCCAGTGTTCATGTCAGGGTCTTGTCAACCTTATTTTTGAGCTAATAAACTGTTTAACACCAAGATCGTATTATCTCATGATCTATGACGTCTTTGAATCAAAGGTCACATCCTTCATCCCACCCTGTTTTATTGGCCACCTAGTTTCCGATAAGACCGTTCTAAGAGGGTTGAATCACTTTGTGAAGTGACAGTTTTAGACTTTAGTTATTGTTGTTAGTTGTTGTGTTTGGCTTCATGGAAGCTGCTTCTTCTGTTGTGCTGTATGGACACTGTCATTCGTTCTGTGAAAAAAAATCCAGTTTGTGGAAGTTAAGAAAGAGGCTGACTGATGACTGGTGTGGAGCTGCCATAAATTCATAAAAAGACTGGCAAGGAATGTAATCTTTGCCCCTCCAGTTCATTATGGCCTCTATAAGTAACTTATAAAGTCTGAGGCCGACATGTACCAAAAAGTCCTATTTGCTAAGAGTGGGGAAAATGGTATTGTAGTATTTGGCATGGCAACAATGTGTCAATACACAGATGCAATGTTTAAATCATTTATTATATACATTATTCAAATTGCAAATGCAAATTAGACTTTTGGATATGAGATGTTTTATCTAATTCAAGTTTGATTTGTAGACGACAATATAAACAGTTCAGTTTGTCAGGTGCATGTAGCATTTATCTCGTTTTTTCTGACAGTTTTGGTCAGTCTGTAATGTTACATGACACAGTATTTTTGTGACATTAAAAATGTTGCCATACCCTGAGTATTGCCATAACATATATTGCGATGTTATAACTTCAGTCCTGTAAAGTCTGAACATTATTTACATGCATCAACAACGTGTTTAGTGCAAAAAAGTGTGTGAAATATGATGAGGTCTAAAGGATATGATCCAATGTGTGCCCAGCTCATGTGTTGAACATTGAGACATACATTCTGCTGGTATTTATTTATTTGTTCTAGAAAGCATGGATCAATCCAGTTGCCTCTCCAGGGGCTCTGAAAAATGTATTAAAAAGTATGCTTTAATGTAAATATTAGTTGTACATTTTGTGATTGACAATGGACAGTGATAATATTTAACTACAAGTTGCTCATCAGGATGAGGAAACATCAGCCTCCTGCTGAATCTTTCATCTTGCTGGTCAAGGTTTTCAAACATAAATATTTGTAGTGTTCTTTGTTTCACAGACACTTGGCTTGATGTTGCTGTGCCAGATGACACTGTTCATTTGATGCACTTTAGTTGTTACATTTAAGGTTACTCTATTAAGTAAAATGACCTAAAGTGACCATCAAACCATGTCAGGTTTGACTTTTTAGATCAGTCTACTTAAAACACTCAGGGCACTCTCTTGTTTTTTTTTTTATAAAAGCAGTGGTAATTTTATTTTACAATCTTCTCTGTGGTGTCATTTGAAGAGGGTTTCACCAAAGATCATCTATCTGAGGTTATATTTATGATGGCTGTAGTAACTGCTGTCTTTCCCTGGACTGGCCCTATTTTTAGCTTGGAGATCTGACACAGATCTGGCTTGGTAGAAATGTAAAATAAGTCCAACAAGTCTTCTTTACTGGGCAGGAAATGTACTTTAACACTCAGTGCCGCCCTTGGAGGAGTGGCTAATGATTAAAACTGCCTGTGGAGGACACCTGAGCCCTAGATCCTCATCCACTCCTAGCGATCTCTGGCTTTCTTTCTAGCGGGGACATTTTATTTCTATTTTACAATGGCTCGAGATTTCAAACTCCTCACTGTCCTTTGGCTGTTAGTGGCCTGTCTTGGTAAGTTACCTGATGCATTTTATACTTAAAGTTGATATAATTTTCTAAAACATTTTTAGTTGTTTCCTTTTGATAAGGGGAATAGTGGAATATCCGGTAAACTTAATAACTGAGATTAATATTTCCGTCTTTCTGTCCATTTATATAGATAATATCTTAAGTCTTCATTGGATTTTAGATTTAACAAATTCCCTACCCAAAGCAGAAATATTTAATCACACTGCATACGTCTATAATCAGCTTTTATTAGATGGTAGTAAATAAAAGGAAGATTTATGGCATTGAATTGCTTATTAAATCTGGATCCTGTGATAGTCCTGTGTAATTCAGTCCTGTGAGGACTGAATTACCAGTGTAGCCATTCTCTCAACAGCCTGTTGTTTCCTTATGTTTTAAGATTTTGTTGTTGTTTGTAACACAGTTTTGTTTACAATTTAAAATCCAGATGTCCTGCTTGTCCAAAATAAGTTAAAATTAAGGCACAGTTTGCATAATTGCTTCAAGCTTGACCTAACAACCATTTTTGAACTCAGGATTGGTTTGGTGCACACACAGTCAAATGTAAATATTTAACTACTGTGATGATGCAGACAATCTGACCTTACCTTATGACACTGTTGTTACCTTACCTTCTTTTGGAAAGCCCAAACAAGGAAGTGTCTCTGTTCCCCTTAAACCCTCCAGTCTGGTTAATGCTTTACATATTTGAAGTCATAATAAGGTTTGAAGGAGATTTATGGTGCAGACATAGGACCTGTTATTTATAGTTGTTGGATCTCATGTGAATGGGTCCAATTTTTGTGAAATAGATTAGATTGTTTTGATTTTATCAAAACAATCTAATCTATTTTGCATACAAAAAAGGAATAGATTTGTTATGTGTACTGCATTTCAATGTATGCCTTTGTTGTGTTGTATGTAAGGGGTATTTCTTTTCTTAATATAAATGTGCTCAAAATGCGTGTATTGTTAGTATCTGATTTAGATTTCTACATGTGTCACTTATTTGAGACTTTCCTGTCTGAGAGCCTAATTAATTCTAAATCCCTGTTCATACCACAGTGCAAATATGTTGAGGATATCATTTTTCGAACAATGGCAGAACAATAAGTCAGTTACACTAATTTGCTTGCTCAGCTGCAATGTATGCAACTTAGAATAGTATCACCAGTTCCTATTTATGACACTAACAAAATTAACCTGTCTTTGACATTAACTTAATTACAGTTAAACCACAAAACATGTTACACAGTCAACGGCTAGACTTTTTCCAGGTTAAGTGTATAAAATATGGCAGGGCCATAGTACACATAGATTATGAAAAAGCGCTGCCTCATAAATGCATCATTCATGCTGCTGTATTGTAAAGCTGTTTATAAGTCTATCATGGCATATCATTTAATCATGATGTGCTGGCTGGCATGGGTTTTTGTTAATAATTTGATGGAGATCAGGTAATAAATTTTATTATGGAGCAGGTTGAGTTTGAAAAACAGTAATACTGTCATATCAGATAAATTATTATCTTTCCACCTGGTCCCCATGTGACCTCATAGATAATCATGCCAGAATATTTCTTTCCAATTTATGAGATCTTGCTATATTTGATATAATTATTTTCGAATATGTTGTGTTATTTATGTTGCATTCTCTTGAATGGCCTATTACATAAAATGTAATTGTTTTTTTCTGAAATGTTTCCTGAAATGTTGTGGTATTTGTAAAATAGATAAATCCACTCAGGGATCAATAAATTATGTCTTCATCTTCTTCTTCTACAATTGCCCCAACAACAACAACAGCCACAACTGAAGCCGCTCCAGCAACAACAACAGACCAACCTACCACAACCGAAGCTCCTACAACGACCACAACAGACCAACCTACCACAACCGAAGCTCCTACAACGACCACAACAGACCCACCTACCACAACTGAAGCTGCTACAATAACCACAGCAGGTCCGACTTTTACAACTATAGCTTATACAATTGCAACAGGTCCAACTTCACTTCTGGGGCGGCAGTAGCTCAGTGTGTGGGGACTTGGTTTGGGAACGGCAGATTCAAAGAATGGAGTGGACTAGCTGAGAGGTGCCGGCTCTCCTCCACCACTTGCCATGGTGTCTTTAAGCAAGGCCCTGAACCCCAACTGTTGGCAAAGCATGTTCATGTGCAGCCCACTCACTCTGCCAGCTCTGTATTAATAATGTGTATAGGTTCTGTTTGTGCTTGTGTGTTAATTCTGGGCCTGTGTGTGTAGGTGTGTACGTGTGTGAATATGTACGTGTGTGTGTGTGTGCAGTGATAACAACAGAAAAAAACTTAAATTTCCACTCAGGGATCAATAAATGATGTCTACTTCTTCTGCTTCTTCTTTTTCTACAGCTGTACCTACTCCGGCAACCACAGCAGAGCCAGCTACCACAGCTGAAACCGAGCTGACAACCACAGCAGGGCCAACTACCACAGCTGAAACCGAGCTGACAACCACAGCAGGCCCAACTATCACAGAAGTTCCGGCTACTACAGAGCTTCCAGGTAATTCCACCTGTCTCCAAACACTGTAAATTCTTCTTATTTCCAAGATTTGTCATTCTTGTATTCTCGCAAAAAAATGCTTTTATTGAGGTGTTTGTGTTTCTTTTCTTTTGCCTTTAAAGACCCGTGTGATCTAAATCCATGTGGCGATGGGAGCACCTGTGACCGTCGTGATGATCAAACCTTTGTGTGCTTGTGTTTGGCTGGTGAAAACTATAATACTGAAACCCAAAAATGTGACAGTGGTGAGTATTTGTTTGCGTACCATTACTTTGAGGTTGTTACTCCATGAGATAGTGACTTACTGAACTATAACACTGAAGTGAAGGTCTGTGTGTATCTGTGGGATGTAGGAGGACCTTCCATGTGATTCATCAAAGTCTGCTAGTATCGGTCAAAATAGAAAGCGCCTTTACAAGACCAGTGCTACTTCAATAATTTCAGGACATATTCAAACTACTGCTGCTGCTGTTCACCATTTAAGGCAATAATCAGTTAGGTGAGAAGATTGTTAAACATGTAGCTAATAATGCTAAGCTAACCAGCTACTGGCTGTAGCCTTTAATTTTTTAGACAACTATAAAGTGGGTTTACCTTATCATCTGATGCTTAGCAAGTGAATAAGCATGTTTTCCCAAATTGAATTAATATTTTAAATAAATGGTTATGAAAGGAATGTTTATACAGTTTGTTAAAATTATAATTCCTATTTTAGCCAAAGTTTTTCCTGGTCAACTCACCGTGCCTGGAATAGAATATGAAAGCGATATGGAGGACAGGACGACAGAAGTATTTAAAAACGCAGCGGATAAAATTACTACTGAGGTAAGCAATAAGTTCTCTCCTTTTATCTGTGGCTTACTGTGTTACTTTTTTGGAATAAAGACCCAACCCAATGCTTTAATGTTCCTTTAATATCCCTCATCTGCTTTGCTTTCCTGTTCGAGGAGTTCACTGACAGCAGTGATAGTTCATCTAACTCACCTAACCTACACTTATATCTACTTATCCATCAGTGTCAGGAGTGGAATTGATCTAATGATACGGTGCAATACCATTAAGACAATGGCCTCACAAAGTGTTTTTTTTTCTTCCCCAAACAGCTGGATAAAGCGTACAAGCTTAGATCTGATTACTCTGGGTCTATAGTGCTGAAACTCACAGCAGCGTAAGTCACAGTCACAATGGTGTTTGCCACCTGACTGTCCATCCATCTAGAGCCATACTTCCAGCAGCACTCTTTTAGCATATTGCATTAATAATTGTGTAATATAATCATCATTAAAAGTGATTTTTGTCCATATAGGAAGCAAACTAGCAGGGTTTGGTCCAGGGAAAAAAAGCCAGGGGTTACTGCAGAAATAGAGATCATCTTCCAAAAAGATTCTGACATCACAAAGGATGCCTTTGAAAAGATTATGGAAGAAAAAGTCATCTGTAAGGACTGTGGGCTGAGCGGAGGTGGCTTTGCTGGTAAGTTTACCTATCAAGTATTTACATCAGTTCTTTGTCTAGTGTGACCGTTAGATCTGTCTAAATAATATTCAAGCCATAGATGTGTTTTCTGCTCGATAATTGCAGAGTTGTGTTTAAAAATGCTGTGTGCCAAATCTGCACCACTGTCGGAAATTAATTAATTCATTATTCTGTCAAATATAGAAAGTATCGTTGTTAAAAAGTATGCTTTTAAAATAGTTTGGTTACATTTTTGTTTATAGATGTTGGTGCTGTGAAATACACAGTGATCATTTCACTTATTGAGTTTTAAATATATACTTGTTATAATACATATGAGAGGGTTGGGATCAAAATGTTCTTTGTTTTTATGTAAAATAGTAACTAAAGTGATGTACTTCTGTGTTGCAATTTATCTTGAATTTTTACTTAATTTCAGAAAGTAAGCCTGTTTAGGGAAGTCATAATGGGCTTGTACTGCACATTGTTCTTCAAAAACAGAATCATTTCAGAAACACAATTTTTGCGTAGCAGCATTTGGCATTTTAACTATCCAACACAATAAATTTGACTATTTTACCAGTTCATTTGGTTTAGCTGTTGTGGGATTTCTTATGCTTTTTAATTTCCCTCCAGCACTGTCTGTTGTTTTGACACACTTTGTTTGTTGGTGCTTGTAAATCCTCATAATCCTCTATCATTGATAGTCCATCATTATGTAATATATAATATGCTAAATCATGCACACTTTAGATGTTTATTTAGTGCTAATGTTCTCGCCACTTAGGCTTTTGGGTAAGATGACCAATGGGCCAAACTTTAAAAATATTTGTGTGACATTTTGCGTGACAGTCAAAGCCCTGATGGTAAATCTGATTACACGTGTATTTCTAGAGCCGTCATTATCTGTCCCTGTATTTGTATTCGGACAGAAGACTAGAAATGGGCATGGTTTATACCAGAAGTATAATAAACTATAAATAAATTGAGCAAATATTGGATCTTCTTACTTAATATTCCTTGGCAATGTAATTTGTGTGCCTTCAAATAATTAAATTGATTTAACATTAGCATATAATTCATTATAAAGAATATTTCTAGATCTTCATCGTGTAGTTTTCATCATCTCAAGAAACATAACAACTGACATGCAGACAAGTCACTAATGACGTGCAACTTCAGATCGTAAACATTGTTTCTGTCACATTATCTGTGTTTTCCAAATAACAGATTGGGATTTGGGAACATCCCTAGTACATTTCAGACCACAGTTCATATCATGTAGCCAATGTATGTTTCATTTTGTTGCAGGGTTCTTATTTGAGTGAAATGTACTGACTCTTATCTTCTGTTGTTTCCTTTATTAAAAGCGGGAGACCTTTGTGTAAAGGCCTGTGATAAAGAATCTACAAGTTGCAAGTCAGGAGATGGAACTTTTGAATGTAGCTGTTTGGATACCCACATTAAGACGGACTTCAGTGACAGAGTGTGCATTGGTACGTGCATTTAGTGAGTAGGAGAGAGATAGTGTGTGTGTGTGTGTGTGTGTGTGTGTGTGTGTAATATTATAACCTTTATTTTATTTTATTTACACTTTTGCAGCTTGTGCCAGTGGTCTAAAAGCTGTGAAAGGAAAGTGTGTCCAGTAAGTGCTTAAATGTCATAGTAGTTTCTGAAAATCAAATTATTATTATTATTATTATTATACATTGAATTAAAAAACTCAACATTTTTCTTTTGTCTTTCAGTTGTTCATTTGGTCGCTCTGGCTTTAACTGCAATGAAAGTGAGTATACGACAACAGAAAAGTCTGTAACGATAGTATTTCAAAAGCAAACAAAACCCACAAGACATCATTTTTTGATAATGGTGATACAAAATTGTTGACAACACAAAAAAAATCTGTTATGCAACTTTATGAGGGGTGGTAACAGTGTTTCCCCTTAAATAGCGAGTCTGTGGTGGCCCGCCATAATCTAACCTGCCGCGCCATAGTCTCATTTTCTCACTAACGTTACATTTTCATGAGCTACTGAAAGTATTTTTAAACTACTCATAATTTAAAGTTATTTTGTTTTGTGTTGGCGTTGCCTCAGCAGCGTCTGTCACCTGTCAGTCAGTAAAAGCTCCGCCCTCCTCTCCTCCTCCTCTGAGACACGCGCGCACATTCACACACACGCGCACTGAATTTACCGAGCTGTGTGAGTAAAGTCAGAGCTTTCCATTAGGGCCGACTGTTCAGTCACGTGCAGCCAGCTACTGTAGTAGGCTTAATTATTTTCGATTCTAATAAAAGTTAAGTTGCAATCTTCTTTTTTTTTACTGTCTATGTTAAACATTCACTGCCGCGTGTACATTTTACACCCACTGGCTTCAAAACAATGCCAGCATGATGGAGAAACGTGCCTATCTGTCTGTATCCGTCCCGTCCCCGCATGATCTCCACGTGCACACACCCTTGTCCGCGAGCTAACATTAGCTAACAATTAAATTTTTTTAAAGCTAAAAAGATCAACTCTGTACACTGTTAGTATTGATTACTAACGGTATGAATAACATCCTGTCGCTAAACACATGTAGCTTTCAAAGTAAGAGCACATTGATAATAGCACATTTTTAATAAGTTAATGAATCATTTTCATAGTCAAACGTAACATTTCTGAACATTTCTCACACAAAATCCTGATTATAAAAGTTGTAATGTAAATATTCAACTGGAGAGAGATATCTATGAGTTAAAATTCACACCCTATTCACCTGTAGATTATCCTTCTAAGTTGCAATTTTTTGGGCGGGGCGTGGCCTGTTGCAGTGGTCCTGTTTTACGACAGGAGGTCCAGCTGTGTATGAATATACTTATCTATATGTGTATGTTTTTTCAGCAGATAGCTGTTACATGATTTCAGTGCTAATAGAGGGAAAGGAATTTATTCACCAGCCTTCCAATACATTTTAAATACTGACTAAATTGATAACATGTGATGAGGAAATGTGTAAGTATCTGCACAGCTACCTCTGGAGCCATTAAAAGGCTTTATAACTTTCACACAACACCTGTAAACGGACTATGACCAGACTTTGCTGCGTGTGGATTATTGCTTTGACTTTGGTTTACCTCTATTGTGAAACACTACATAGATTTTGTCTGATATGAACGTTAATAAAGTCTTCGTTTCAATAGTGTATCCTTGTTGTTGATGTCCTTGTCAATATGTTTTGTTAGCCTGGGAGCTGGTCCTGGTGATTGTTGGCTCTGTGTTTGGGGGACTGCTGCTCATCACAATCATTCTTCTGCCTATTGTGGCACTCAAGTGAGTTTCTAGTCACCCACCCACTCTTAGTCATTCATTATTGCCATGTATCTCTCTCACTCACGCTACACATTAACTTTTATGTGTCCCAGAAGATTAATTATGAACCTTTTTTATTGTGGCGAGGTTGCCTGGTGTTTTTAACCTGCTGTTTTATCTGTACACACACACACATTCTGCAAATCTTTTGGCTCACATTTTGAGAAGTATAAATGTACTACTGTATTTAAATTGAATACAGATATGGTTGGACAGCAGAGAGCTATGTATGCTTTTATCTTGTTAGACCCTCAAAGAAGAGCTCCAAAAAGGGCAAGAAGGACAAAAAGGCAGACATTGGGGATGCTTACGTCAGCCAGCCTCCTGCCAAGAAACCATTGGGGAACAGCAGCTTTGCCAACAGCCAGGCAGCCTCGGGTAATGGGCAAGCCAACGGCCTGTCAGCCTTTGCCAATGCCGGGGTGCCTAGGATCCCACGGGCCTCAGCCACCAACAGCTGGGACAGCAGGACCAACCTGGAGATGACTCCGAGCAACAGCCGGCAAAACCTGATCAGTGCAGGGAGGGTGAGTGTGCTTCTGTGTGTGTTTGATGGACCGAGAGGAGCAAAGTGGGATGGTAGAACGGGAAAATTAATGAAGTATAAGATGTTTTTTAAAAAACTATTTTCTATAATGGTCTTAGTTTATGGAACAGAAAGAGCCTGGGTATATTGCTGAGAAGAATTTAGAGGAAAATATTCATCAGGGCAAGAGTTGAGAACATCTGATGTACACACTTGGTTTTGCTAATTTCTCAAAAAAAAAAAATCTCCCTTTTCTCAGCGATTCGATGATCATGAAGACATGAACCGATTTGGCCGGCCTCGACCTCAGAGCAGCCTCTATGCTCAGACCCGACCACAGCCCAGCCCCTATGCACAGATTCGACCGCAGACCAACCCGTATGGTCAGAGCCAGGGCAACAGCAACCCTTACTACATGTACGACGATGACCGAAGACTCAATTAATGAGGAAGCAGTCGGTTCATCCCACAGTGACATTAACCTAAATCAGAAACCGCTGGGAGTTTTGCTGAAAACTCCTTGAATTTCCATTTTTCTTCTTTTTCACTCCATATATCATTATGGTGAGAGTTGTAGTGTGAACTCAATGCTGAATAATTATAAGTTGTCATTATTAAGTTTGGGGTTTGAGATACATTGTTGGCCTTTTCAAAGGCTCCACAATATTTCTGTTGTAATAAATTGACATATAATGCACTTAAGAATGTCTATTATCTCCACCGAGGAGGCTGTGATTTCATTTGAATGAAATGGTGAAAGGGTGGAGCATGAGGCCAAGAAAGAACCCACTACATTCTGGAGTGGGTCTGAATCACAAGGCTGATACACAAATTATTTTTCACTTTAGCTAACATTCATAGATAGAGCACGGTGTAAGCGGTGCTCTCAAAGTGCCTGTTTGAAGCTGTTTAATGCCATTGAAAGCCAAAAAATTACAAACATTGCACAGTTTATGTTTCACTCATCTATGAATTTGCAGTAATCATTTTCTATGTAAAATGTGTTTATGATGAGTCGCAATTTTATGTTTAACTCAGTTTGAGATGAGTTTCTTTTGTCATAATAAAATGTAGAGATGATGAGTTATTCCTCTCAGTTAGGGCATGTTAGGTCCCTATTTATATATTCCAGTATGGTTTGTGTAAAATGTTTACTACATTGAAATTGTTTGGTGTCCTATTTTGTACAACTGAGAGTATATTATATATTTTTAACCACTTTCCTGTCTGATTAATACCAGTCAGTATAAATATAATAGTGATATGTAATTGCATCTAACCATTCCCCATTAAAACCTATTTTAATAATAAATAAAGGACTTTATTTATGATTTGTCATGAATTCTTTTGAATATTTTTCTCTTTTTTTTCTTTTTTGGACAAATTACTATGATTCTTTTATTATCCATTTTCTTAATTCTTATTTTTATTCTTACTACTACAGTTATTCTCAAACTAGGGTGTGAAAAAATACTTTAAATATCTGTATTTACAAATGGGGGCTCTGCAGAAGAAGTTGGGGAAGCACTGCTCTGTAGCATCAGTGTGGAGCTGGCTGCAGTGTGTGCTGCTGTTTTATTAATTAGTGCCACTGGAGGGCACCAAAGTTTAACAAACAGACACTGCAATGCCTCGTGGTTTGTGTGTCTACAGGATTTAGGTTTTCTGAACTTGACCAGTGTGTTTTTCTAAAGGTTAACTTTGCTTTTAATTATATATGCTTTAAAGAGAAAAAGCTCTAAAGAAATATACATTTGTTGTGCTTAAAGTAATAGTCGGAATATATTTGAGTTTGTTTTTGTAAGTGATTAAATTGCGAAAAGCAAATTAAAAAGATGCTTCAGTTTTAAACACATTGTAATAATTGACATACAACAACAGAGAAAAAGTGGCTACATGCACAGCAGGTGTAACAGTCTAAAACCACATTATTATCAGCTTCAGTGACTGGGAACACGTTTAAAATAAACTACATATTAGGATCTGATTGGTTGAATTGCTGATATGCCCCTGGTCAAAACAGAGCTCACTCTGCTGAGGATAACTGTGACAGAACATACTTTTTACTGCAGCTTTCACTCATGCAGCAAAGCAATATTCCTTTGTGCTATAAAGCAATTAAGCAGACTGACTGTGGCAAGGTCACACATTGTAAAATGCAATAAAGATGCTGCCAAAAATTCTGCTTGTTTGACTGTAGCTATGCAAATATCTCACAAATGTGGCAGTGATTTGATGTTAACATGCCGCACACAGCTCCTTTAACTTCTTCTCAAACAGGCTGGGATTTATAGTTCATGACCAGAGCCATTTGCATATATTAAGCTAATTACAGTTTATTCAAAACTTAACGACATATAAAAAAAAACGGACACTCTGATGAGCTATCTGGGCCCAGATGCTAAGCAGATGATATTTAGTGAATTTAATATATGTGTATACTTAAATGTTGTCTAGATTTTAAAAAGTGCATTTGTTATACTGTAACGTGTAAACTGACCAAACACCCTCAGGAGTAACTACTCTAACTATTAAACATTTATGTCATCAGTCTGAATATTGATTATATAGGTAAAGTAAGGCAGATAGAGGCAGTGCTACGCTACTATTTAAATGGATTTCAGCATTTTAAGGCATTAAAAGTAGGCATGGCTATTTTTAAAGGGGTCCCTTGAACTCTGACCTCAAGACATCGAAATTAAAATTGGTTCTCTGGATACCTAAGACACAATCTTTGCAGACATGCCCACTTTATGCTACTACATTAAGTTTGGGGCAGAAACTATACACAGTTTCAGTGTCTTAATGTGATATTTTGGATACATTTTTGATCTTTTTTTAATCAATTTTCAAATGTTAAAACAAGGTTAAATTCTACAACAAATCAGATAATAAATGGTGGCCCAAAAATTGCTACAACAACTTATGAGACACAACAAAGCATTAAAATGGACATGGCCAATACCTACACTTGAAAAATTAGTTCATATATTTGGACATTTTTTTCAAGCAACTCATCATATGAAACAGGAATTTGGTGCACTTCACTCTCGCAATAACCCAACTGTTATTATATTATTTTAATACAGCTATATTGAACATTATTTGAACAATAACTTCAACTTGCTCATATTTCAGAAATTAATAGCAATCAAACCATGTATCCAAATGAATCAGTTCCTCATTTAGATGATTCTGTAGATTGTTTACATTTCTGTGAGATAAGAATAGAAGAAGTTTAGAGCACATTGAAGTGATAAATATAAAGGTAATACCTACAACCCATTCCTTTAGCACTGCTATCCTATTGCACTGCTATTCAGAAGCAGAAACCCTTTTCTTGTATGCTTTCAGAAGCATTATCAATACTAATTATTGCAGGAATATTGTTTTTGGTTACAATAATAAATTAAACAGCCAACGTTTTGCTATATACTACACTACCAAGGTTACAACAATAAAACATTTAGATATAAATGTGTTCTTAAAAGTCCTTTAAAGGTTGTAAAGACTGATAAAACAAACTCCTGATCACTATATTAACTACTGTTTTAGCCACTTACAGTGATGACTTCCTGTAGCACGGTGAGTAAAGGGAGTAATTACATGTTTCTTGCTGATGTAGACAACATACCAACAAGTAAAGGTTAATCTTAGATGAAGTTTATGTAAAGGAGCAAGCCATAAAGAGCTGCAGTGCTCCTTGTCACACTATTGGTCAACTGGTTGCTCTGGGTTATACATCTCAAAGGCAGGATCGTCCCCAGACTCACTGACAGAGTCAGATTTAGCATGAGTGTACACACTTTGTCAAACTAACAACAAATTTAAATGATGGGCCTTGAAGGTCTTCATCTTCTGACTATTCTGCTGCTCTGCCAGGGAATCCAGCTTTCCCAAGGTAAGTGTATATTTTTTATTTCACAACAATTCATTTTCTCATGAAATTGTAGTCAGTACAGTTCCACTTTCCAAGTCACAAATTAAAGCTGAATAATGAGAGAAGACTTCTAAAAAATATATTTGGCAATGGCTTAAACTGATTTTCGGATTTTTGCTTCATCACTGTGGTTTTTTCCACCAGAATATTGAATTTGAGGGATTTCATTTTACACAATTACGGTAATTTTGAGCTGCAGAAAGATGCTCAGAGAGCCATGCTGAAATTAAATTGGAGTATTTTGAAATTAAAATCGTGTTATTATAGTTATTTAAATTTTTAAGTATTTTAACTTTAAGTAATCAGGGTTTTTTTTAATACATTTTGAAAATTCCAAAATTCAAGCCTAAACAAAATTCTAAATAATAAGAAATTGATGGTAAAAAATCTAAATTCTGGACTTTTATGTGTTTCATTCAAAATGACATTTTAAAATGTCATACAAAGTACGTTTCTGTGCTGATTCAGACATCAATTATCTATTGGAAATGACTGGCTGTATACTCCAAGGTCATAGAAATGTACGGTTCATTCATGGTGAAGAATTAACTATCTTTTAATGGCCGAATCACATGTTTTTAGGTTCAG
This sequence comes from Serranus cabrilla, assembly GCA_903364295.1. NCBI lineage: Eukaryota > Metazoa > Chordata > Actinopteri > Perciformes > Serranidae > Serranus > Serranus cabrilla. Next base: position 474,111 of record CAFUXE010000262.1, read on the forward strand.
ATGTTGCACACAGCTGTCATAAACATGGTAACTCATTTGTCAAGGAAACAGTAATAAAAATTTAAAAAAGGACTTTTTCATTTTGGCAACATGTCACAGACATCTGACGTTGTATTTGAAATTATATTATATGTTTAAATGACCTCAGTAACAAAAACCATGCAGGTCGAGACCACATCATGACCATAAAAAGATGAATGATGACACATAGCAAATCCATTGCTCTGTCTGTGTCTGTGTGTCTGTGTGTGTTTTCTGCAGGAAGTTGTGGCAGTGGGGAGTTTCAGTGCACCAGTGGACAATGCATTGATAAAGACTGGAGGTGTGATGGGACTTACGACTGCACAGATAACTCAGATGAGCTTAACTGTCGTGAGTATTACAACCAAGTACTGTGAAAAAAAACAAGCAGAACCATTACATGTGTTTCTACTGATTGAAGAGATTCACTGCACAGCTTTACATGAATGTCTGTGTATTAATTAACTGGGGGAAAATGGTTTGGCAGGAAAAAGAGAAGATGTTATTGTGTGTACTGTTATTTCTGTGTGTACTCTTAAATTGTTTTGTCCTTTGTTGCAGCACCTCCGTCTTGCACCTCGCAGGAATTCAAGTGTGTGACAAGCGGTGAATGCATCCCTTTGGGATTGGTCTGTGACGGAGGTTTGGACTGCGTTGATGGCTCAGATGAAGAACATTCCTGTGGTATGCAGACTTATTGTTTATGTCCTACTGTTGATTCAAATTAGAGCATGTAAACATTTATGTAATTCAGAAGCCTAAAGAACATCAGAGAGAACAGTTGCTTGCTCAGGTGCAGTGAATAAGAGTACAACCACTAGGTGGCTATGTCATCTCACTATAAAACTGAAGTCAAAGTCAAAGCAACCTTGTAATATACTTTTTCTTTTGTTCTAATGTGGAAAAAAAGCATACGTTAGATAAGAAAACATGAATACCAAACTTGATTTCTGCTCTGTTTAGGTGGACGGACCTGCAGTCCAGATCAGTGGTCCTGCCAGAACGGCCAGTGTATCCCCAAGAATTACAGATGTGACCGTGTGAAGGACTGCATGGACAATTCTGATGAAACAAACTGCAGTAAGACTCTTACATCTATAGTGAACTTACTACAGTCTATATACATAGGCTACTGTCAGATCTTTTTGTTAACCCTTATTATGTCTAATAGCTAATTGACATTTTTTGATATAGATCATTTTTGGGGAGGAAATTGAGAGTATATGTAATATCTTAACCCTGTTTGTGTTTTTTTTCTTTTAGACTATCCAAGTTGCACTGAGAAGACGTGTGCTAATGGGGCCTGTTACAACAACTCTCAGTACTGCAATGGGCTGCAGGACTGCAGAGATGGCTCTGATGAGTTCAACTGCAGTGAGTTGCTGAGATGAGACAAACTGCAGTGTTTAAATGGCAGCGTTGGCATTGCAGAACTTCTGAATAGCCAATGTTTAGATTGTACATGGTTGATAGTTACTGGTGAATGTGAACTTGTCTTTAAAACTCCAATTTAGTATATGAATTGTATTTCCTATAATATTTTCTAAGACATTAACATTTTTCTTCAATTGTAGAAAAGGACTAATCTTTAAATACAGTTTATGGGTTGTAGCTACAATGAAGGAGTTAGAATGTCATATCCGGCCGCCATCTTTGTTTGGTTTATTCTCACTAACGTTGAGCACAGAGACTTTTGTGTAATTACGAGAAGGTCTTAAAAAAAACTTCGTCATTGAGCAGCAGAGAGAATACTTTCATCCCAGCGAGACAGAAAAGTGGTCCAAAAATCTGGGAATAACTTTAAAACACCCGTAAGTGTTGTCAAATTGGAGTTAGTGTTTTTTAATACATATAACGCTATATAAACAAACGTTTCCGGTGTTGTGTCCGTACTGGTTTATGTTTATAAATAAGTGACGAATCTGCTAACTGAGGCTAAACACAGCCGCATACAAGAGAACGGCAGCCAGTTAGTGTGGAAACCAATCGGGACATAACACCGTCTAACGTCAGCGAGGTATCTTTGACAGCTAACGTTACGTCAACTTAGCTTAAATGTATCTGCTAGTTAATGTTTATCAACAATGTTGATTAGGGGCACAAACGTACGTTGGCAATTGCTTAATCGTATATATGTTCATTTTTTTATAAGTAAAGATCGCCATTATATCTATTTACCTTCCTTTCACGACGACTAGCTATGCAGTTTGATGGTAACGGGAATATTGTAACGTTCGCTAACTTTGCTAACATTGTTTCACTGTCGCTTCAGTTGAGGTTACCCATAGTTAAGTAAGAGCTTGTTTGACTTCAAGTGTGCACCGGTTGTTGACAGATATTATTATTACTATTATTTTAACACGTTCATGTTTTATTTTCAGCAACACAGCACTGTCCTATCCACCAGTATCAGTGTGCAAATGGCCAATGCATCCCTCATGCATTTGTGTGTGACCACTGGGATGATTGTGGGGACAACAGTGATGAGCAAGGCTGTGGTAAGGATGAAACTAAGTTTTCATAGAAGTGTCTCATAATCTGTATATTTCTTCTAGAGTACCATAAATTTTATTTAAAAAATTTCAAACATAAAATGAAGACTTGCAATCTTAAAACACATGTTATAACAATTAAGTATCCTGTATAGATTAACACATAGATTCACTCCAAAGAATCCCAAATCCATTTCATACCTGTAAACTTTATCTTGTTGTGCTAATAAATGTGATATCTTCCTTTTTATTTTAAAGTGTACCAGACCTGTAGTGGTGGTCAGTTCACATGCTCCAGTGGCCGTTGTATTCCTCAGCACTTTGTGTGTGACCATTTCAATGACTGTGGAGACTCCAGTGATGAGAGAGGATGTGGTGAGAAAAGTGGACTTACAGTTTGAACTGGAAATGTACTATGAACAAATAATGATTGATTGCTTAATGTGATAGAATTCTAATTTCTAAAAACATGATAGCATATAAAGAGTGAAAATGATAATTTTTCTTAATAAAATCACAATTGTTTCTGTGGTTTTAGACAGTAACTCGCGGGACTGTTACCCTGGTGAGTGGGGATGCCCCAGCTCCACTGTATGTATTCCAGTGGGCAAAGTGTGTGACGGCAAACCTGACTGTCCTGATGGAACAGATGAGACCAACTCCACTGCACAGCACACCTGCAGTAAGTTACACCGGTTGACCTTTTTAAGTGTATTTTTCAAAAAATTGCACACACTGAAAACTTACAAGAATTCTGCTGTGTATGCCTATTTATATGTGTCTTTATGCCTACAGTTAAAAGAGCCAGATCAGAGAAAACACACAGATCTAGTGCTGCCAAAGTGAGAGCGTTCTGGTCACATGTATATCTTGCCACAACAACAGCACTTTCATAGGGCTATGAATTTTGTTGCACATGATTTAGACATTATATTGCAGCGTATTCATAAATGTTTCTCAGAAGTCAGCTGTTGAGGGTTTGATATGATCATAGCTCTCACCTTTCTTATCACAGCCTTCACACACACCTGGTTTAAGATTAACTTTTGCCGGGTAATGTTCCTTGGAGAAACACTGATGGCCTCCAAACTCGGTTGATGACGGCTATAATGCCGGTCACGGTTCTGATAATGACGCTCTGGCAGACAAAGCTGCGTAGATGATGATCCCAAATAAAAAACTGAAAATCGCGTCCTAGTTTCGATCATGATTATATGTTTTTACTTGCAGGCCTTGAGCAGTGCTCCGCCTTGAGTTGCGAGTACCTCTGCCACCCGACTCCTCAGGGAGGTGCTTGCTACTGCCCTGATGGTTTCACTGTGGCCAATGACAGCCGCTCCTGTGTAGGTGAGTGTCACATATCATATATGTTTTTGTCAAAACAGAATCTATATTCTGTGTCTTTTATTCAAGCAACAAGTGGAAGCTGTGCTATTATACAAAACAGCACTTAGTTTGAATGATGATGGAGTTAAATCTGGGGTTAAATTTCCTCATTGCATGATCTGTGCATTACTTCCACCACAACATAAATACATTGCAGGATACTATATTCTAAAATGAGTGTACTAAGTATCCCAGACCTTTTGTGTTAAATTTCAGCTTGTTTTGATTAATGGAGCACAGAGCTGTTGGTCAAATAGTCTCAGTCTCAGTCAGAGCTAGAATTACTGGCTTAATTTCACGGCACTCTGGTTGCAATATACTGTTATAGATCCTTATGCAAATGTCTAATACATAAAAAAATTGTTCTGTTGCCCAGACTATAATGACTGTCAGATCTGGGGGATCTGTGACCAGCTGTGTGAGGATCGTCCTGGCACACATCACTGTAGCTGTGCTGATGGATACTTCTTGGAGCAGGGTCATATCTGTAAAGCCAACGTGTCAGGTACAGGAAGCCACACATCACACAGTCACTTCATACACTGTATCTACTGCTGGATTATCTTTAATACATATTAAGGATCAGAGCCAGTATTTATTTATTGTAAGTGTTTATCTGTTTATCTCTTGTCTTTTTAACTAAATGTTAATGTTGTCTTTTCAATATATTTTTTTTCTAAATGATGTATATTTTGTATCATATCAAGATGTTGCGATGACTGTAATATAATGAAATAAATTAACTGCTGAGGTTTTTTTGTGTGTTTTCCAGCTGGAATGCCACAGCTCATTTTCACCAACGGTGGTGATGTCATGATGGCTGATATACACGGGCGCTATGTCAGAACTCTGGTGCCGTCCCAGGGCAAAGGTTATGCTGTCGGGGTGGCATATCACTGGCACAGTAACACAGTCTTCTGGAGTGATACATATACTAAAAAGGTCCGTCTGGATTATTATCTGGGAACATCTGTGGTTTATGCTTTGGTGTCTCACTTAAATGAGCAGTTGCTCCCAAGTGACACATGAAGAGATAGAGAAAGTCCATGAATGGGAGTGTAGGGAATCCAATCCATGCATCTGTGACCTTTTTTCTCCTGCAGTGCTTACATATTGCATTGTCTATGATTTTTGCCTCATCTCTTTTGTCGGCTTTAAATGCCCCTCAAAAATATTTGCATTTTATCCCCGCCTACCTCTCCTTATCTCCTTCAGTCATTCAGTCCATTTTTCCAAATAACATAATACTACGTTGATCATTTTGTCCTATTGCTGTCTTCATAGATAATACCAGAGAACCTCTCTCTGTGTTTTTTGCAGAGCATGTGCAATAGAGCTAGGGAGCCTGTTCATGTTAATCAGTTGCAAATGTTCTTATTCTCTGGCATTGATTTTTAAATATGCTTAAATTGAAAATCAAAAATCACCAAATATACTTTGGCCGTCATTAATATATCTGGGTGGACAGCCCAGGTTAAGTGCACACTAATACAATACAAGTTGGATCTACTGCCATGACCCTGTCAGCAGAGGTTGCAGATGTTGGCACCTGTTGAATTTGCCAGAACGTGTCATAATGACAAATGATGGTTTCCATAAGATCAAACTGGTTTAAGCCTGTATAGCGGATCAAACTCGTAAAACATGGAGTGAACCTAACGCTACTCAAAGGCATTAAAGCAAGAAATCCACCCTCGTCTTAACCCCTTCATTCTTTCCCCAGGTTTACTCTGCTAACTACGATGGAGGAGACATTAAGGAGGTTCTGACTGCTGCAGTCCAGAGTGTCCAGAATCTCGCTGTGGACTGGATCAACTTCAAACTCTATGTCCTAGAGGCCATGATGGAGCGTATCGACATGTGCGACTTCGATGGAGGGAATCGGGTCACGCTGGTAGCTGAAAACCTGCACACTCCTCACGGCCTCGTCCTGGACCCCACAGTGGGGTAGGTTTAAATGGTTTAGTCTTTCAAAGCTGCTGAGAAAATAAAATAATACGTGGCAATTGAAAAGATAATAAGAGGAGTTGTCAGTTGTCTTCTTCTTATCAAATGAAACTGAAATGATGCAGTGTGGTAAAGACTGGCCCAGTGTCTGCTCTATATTGTTTGTCTGGGATATTTTACAATATAAGTTAGTTATTGCAGACATTCTAACATTTCAAAGGAACCCTGCTTAGGGGCTCTATAATTATATTATACCAAGAGTTCTTATATCCACGTGAGCTGGCATCTTATACAGTAGCTAATAAAACATCCGTTTATGTCTTTATGTGTGTTTGTGTGCAGCTACATGTTCTTCACAGACATGGGCTATAATAGTGAGCAGATGAAGCTTGAACGTGCCTTCATGGATGGCAGTAATCGTGTCGAGCTGGTGAAGGAGAGGCTCGGCACTCCCACAGGAATTACTGTTGATATTGTCACCCAGAGGGTCTATTGGTCTGACAGCCACTTTGACACAGTGGAGACTGTTACCTACCATGGCTTGGACAGGTAATGTTTCTCCTAATTTGTAGAGCAAGGTTAAGCTAAAGAGGGAAACGGTGACGCATCAATGTTGTGCTCTCCTCGATGATTCTGGGGTGTTGTTTTCCAGAAAAGTAGTGCTCAATGGTGGAACCCAGGCTCCACATCCCTTTGGAATCTCTGTGTTTGAAAACCACGTATTCTTCACTGACTGGACCAAGATGGGTTTGGTGAGAGCCAACCGCTTCAGCGACAACAACCCAGCGCTCCTCTATCGCACCGCAAAGCGACCGGGCCATGTCGCCGTCTCACACGCTGCCCTGCAACCTGTTGGTAAGGAGACACGTGATATATTTGATTACTTGTGAATACTGTCCAGAAAGTGCAGCCCACTCTTTCCTTTTGTTTTACACATTAGATGCACTCTGATTGGTTGTGTTTAGAAATTGACCGCATCTGTCTTGTCCTTCAGTGATGAATCCTTGTGGCAGACACAATGGCGGCTGTCAGCAGATTTGTGTATTGAGCCACCGCACCGACAACGACGGTCTGGGATTTCGCTGCAAGTGTCGTCATGGTTACGACCTGGACACTGACCGTCGGACCTGCTATAGTGAGTTTCCCTTGGTTGAGGCCAAAATGACCTTGTGTTTAGAGTTGGGCTTTTATTTAGTTCACAATATTGTTTTCTAATTTGCAGTTATTTTATTTGAACACAAGAAGGAATTAAAAAGGTTTGCTAATCAATCGGGATGTTATGATGCCTTTTGCTGTCACTTTAACTCATAATGTGCATGATCATTACATATTTTTCCATCTATTTTGTTCTTAGTTGCCTAACTACATTAACAAAATAAAGAATTAATAGTTTCGACTGTATGTTAACCTTCTAATAATCACTGCCACTCAATCTTTGAACAGAGGTGAAGGACTTCTTGTTGATGGCCACCACTCTGGGTGTGCGGGGAATCCCACTGAACTTGTCCCTGCAGGAGGACATCACTCTGCCCCTCTCAGGGCTCGGGACGTCTTTCTCTGGCTCTGCTGTGGAGTACGACGGCAATGAGGAGGCCCTTTTTTACAACGACAGGTCCAGAGGCCTCGTCTATAAGTCGAACCTCAATGGCACTGGTGAATCTTTTATTATATTTTTGTTACAGAGTATGATCCCATGTTATTTCTGTATTGAAAAATCCATTTGTAAGTTAACTTGTTACATGTTCGATATAATCACAGTATGACATTTTGTCTTTTTATTCTTATTGATCTAACTGTTTTGATTTTCTGTTTGCATTCTCAGTCCAACAGATTTTGACAGGCTCCAGAGTGGGAACAATTGATGCCATGGCTTATGATTGGACCTCCAAAGTCTTGTTTTGGACCACAAGCACCTACAAGACAGTGGCGGCCTTCAGAGTCACAGACAAGTCTAGACGAGACATTGTGACAGGTTTAAGAAACCCCAAAGGAATTGCAGTGCATCCCAGTGCAGGGTGAGCGCTCAGATTGATCAGGAGAGGGATTAGTTGTTATGTTCTGATTTCATGTTGCAGGAAGAGCAAGAGAATAATACACAAATATACATCACAGCACAGTCACTGGTTTCCTTTCTCTTAGATTTCAGTTTATTTTTCTACACCAAACAAATCTTTTTAAACTTTGATTCACAGCTTCTTGTTTTGGTCTGACTGGTACCGTCCAGCGGTCATAATGCGAGGCTTCACTGATGGCAGTAATGCTGTTCCTCTGGTCAACACCACTCTGGGATGGCCTTATGGACTTTCTGTTGACTATGTGTAAGTTCAGTTCTGACCTAAAGTGGACAATGCTAACCCTGCTTTTTAATGCGTAAAAGAATGTTCGCTGGTTAATTTCTTGTGATTGGTCGTCAACAGGATGGACAGGCTTTACTGGGTGGACTCCCAGTTGGACCAGATTGGCCACATTGGCATCCAAGGATTTGACAGACAGACATTTACCAATATTGGCCAGATCACTCAACCCTACTCTCTAACAATTTATTCAGGTGGGTCTGATGGGTCTGACCAATGATGGTGCAGAAGACCCAGAAAAAACCCTGTCGTGGGGCTTCTTGGGACTCATTTGTTATATTTTAGAAATGGGGATTTGTTTGTTAAGCACCTTTACTTTTCTTTTTTAAAATTCTGAATCCTCTATTTCTGTCTCGCAGATTACCTGTATGTAGCGGATACAAGGACAAGAGCAGTATTTGAAATGAGGAAGAGGGATGGAGGAGGAAACGTCATGATCAGACAAGGAATCACCGGCATCATGACTGTGAAGGCCTACACAGCTGACCTCCATAGCAGTGAGTTCTCACACACAGAGGCTGCAGATGGTTTTCACTCCAGTCCTACATTAACTGATGCGGAGAGGCAGACAAAGGACATATTTCTCACAGTTTAGATAACTGTAAGAACAGAAAGAGTAGGCAGGGGAAGTCATGACCAAATAGAGTTGAAAAGAAGAGAATGATTTCCATATCACATTGTCCAACCAGAATAATCTGTAACTCGGCCAGATATAATCATTCAGAAACCTGCTGACCCATTTTTCCATCCTCCTCCTCACAGCGTTCACCAGCCGCTGCAATATGGTGGCCAATGGGCTCTGCAGCCACTTCTGTTTCCCGACCCCCTCCTACAGTCGAGTGTGTGGCTGCCCATATGGTATGAAACTTCAGGCCAATCAGAGGGACTGCATCAAAGACGATTCTGTTCCCCCGCCTGACGACTGTGGCGAATTTGCCTTTGAGTGTGATGAAGGGCGCTGCAGGCCCAACTCCTACCGCTGTGATGGAATTGTTGATTGCGTAGATAAGACGGATGAGGCAAACTGCACTGATACAGGTGAATATATAATGTAAAAAAAATGTGTTTCAGGAAAAGTAGAATGAAAATATCGAGCAAGCAGATTAATTCATGTGCCTCGTGCATCTTTCCCAGGAGCAACCTGCTCTCCAAATGCTTTCACCTGCAACAACAAGCACTGCATCATGAGGAGTTGGCGCTGCGATGGCATGGACGACTGCGGCGACGGCTCTGATGAAATGAACTGTCCGACTCGTCTCCCTACCACCTGTGCGGCCGACTACTTTACGTGTGACAACAAAAGGTGTATCTCAAAAAGCTGGTTGTGTGACGGAGACAATGACTGTGGCGATGGCTCTGATGAACACAATTGCAGTAAGTATTTTGGGACTCAATTTTTAGCTCAGTCACAGTGTGATATGGTTGAACGTCCTAGAATACTGTGCAAAGAAATACCCTGTAAAAATGGCACAATTCTAATAAACGAGCTGTATGTGATCGACAGATTCTACCATCACTACGTGCCCTCCTTCCTACTTCCTGTGTCCCGACCACCGCTGCATCTACAGCTCCTACGTGTGTGACGGCGACCAGGACTGCCTGGATGGCTCTGATGAGAAAAACTGCGGTAGGAACATGAACTGGTTACAAATAATGGACACAGTCACCATGACTCCACCCATTGGCTTGTGAATTACAGCTTTCAAGCCTTGAGTTTAGCATTTTTATTGTCACCGTGCTTTAGCATACCCTGCTCCATCATATATTTTACTCTAAATGAGTCAATAATTTACGAAACGAACATAAAGCTATATTAAATTAGACTTGAAACATGCTGATTGAGACCATTAAGTAATTAGGAAATGTTTACAGTGTTAATAAATCTTAATAAGTCTTATCGACTGACTTCTTTTTGCAGCCTGTGGAGTTGCCCCCTGCTGGCCATTAGAAAGAATGCAGATTTAAGGCTCTCCACCCTTTGTTGTGTTGTATTATATTTATGTGATTACATCTGTAAATAGGAACACACCATTGAGCTAAATAGATGTTTTTTGTTTTGTGCATTTTGAGTTTTCAAGTTTACTTGTCATTTACCTCAAATGTTTTCCTTTCCACCTTAAGAGTTTAACTGTGCCTCCTATGAGTTTGCCTGCGCCAGTGGGGACCAGTGTGTCAGTTCGAGATATCAGTGTGATGGAGTGTTTGACTGCAGGGACCATTCTGATGAGCGAGACTGTCGTAAGCCAGCAACACTGCCTGATGATATATATATAGATATGTACAATAGTTTTAATTAGTAATGTAACCACGTCTGATTGCACCACTTACCATTCAGTTTTTTATTTATACTATTTAATCAAATAGAAAATAATAATTGATCTGAATTAATTAAAATCTGAATGTATACATATTAATTTTCATTGTTTCAGTTTACTATTTGTAACTGGAGTTTCTCAGAGAAATCATTTTCATTTTAAAAGGTAATTTGTTTCTCCTCCAGCCACTCGAGGTCCAGGCCTCTGCCACAAGGATGAGTTCCAGTGCCAGACTGATGGTTTCTGCATACCAGATGAGTGGGAGTGTGACGGCCATCCTGACTGTGAAGATGGATCTGATGAACACAACTCTTGCCCGGCTATCACCTGCAGACCAAACTATTTCCAGTGTGCCAACAAGTTGTGCATCCCGACATACTGGTTGTGTGACGGGGACAATGACTGCCTGGACATGAGTGATGAACAGAACTGCCCCACCCCTCCGTTCCGTTGCCCCCCCGGACAGTGGCAGTGCCCCACCGACCTGCTGTGCATTGACCTGGACAAGGTGTGCAACGGCCAGAGGGACTGTCCCAACGGAGCAGACGAGTCCCCCATCTGCAGTGAGTTTTTAAAATATCCTGCATTATAAAGTATGTTGTTGTATATGATTTACAAGTGATCCATTCTAATAATTTTACTATATATTTATTTATTCATGTATTTTTATTGTATTTATGTATACATTTATTTAGATTTTGTTATTTTTGCTTATTTATTCCTTTACTTTTTTCTTCTCTCCCATAAGTTTTATTGTTTGGTCATTTTCTCACTTAAAGTTGTAACAAAAAAAGTAATACAAATAAATGTAGCGCATTGTTAAATTATTTTAAGAAATTAAAGACTGTTGCACAAAAGAAGCACAATTTAATACACAAGAATAAAAGGAATCATTATTAAAACAAACCACTAAAATGGACTTCTTAAGTCACAAGCATAGTGACTAATAAATGCACATCACTAACTTCCTGTGATGTCATTTTAATGAAGACCAAGACGACTGTGGACTGAACAACGGGGGCTGCAGTAACGGCTGCGTCCAAGGACCGTTTGGGGCTCAGTGCACCTGTCCATCAGGATTTCAGCTCCTCAATGATTCCAAGACCTGTGAGGACATCGACGAGTGTCTAATCCCAGGTTTCTGCAGCCAGGAGTGCTTCAACGAGAGAGGAAGCTTCAGGTGCTTCTGCTCACATGGTTACGTCCTAGAGCCTGACAGACGCACCTGCAAAGCTGAAGGTAAGCAACAAACATTACATTTCCATTTATTTATATGTGAAATTCATCTCTATTTAAAACATGGACCCAAAGCCCAAAGAGTCACTGAATGCGATGTTGGTGTGAAACAGGATATTTCTCTGCCCTTAGACCAAACATCAGCTGTACTCCTGGTTACCAAGCGAAGCCAGATCATCGCCAACAGGGTCAACCTGAAACCTCCCCAGATGCGCCCAGTGGTCAGCGGTTCAGCCATTGTGACTGTTGATTTTGATCGCGTCACTTCCAGAATCTACTGGGCTGATGCCTCGCAGAAGAAGATATGGAGTGCCTACCAGAACGGCACCGACAGGCGGGAAGTAAGAGAAATGATAGCACAGATAATACAAGCAAAAGATTTCAACCAGTGGTTGAAAGTAGAATTCACAGATTGCTGCTGTACAGCAAAAAAGTGAGACCTACATTAAGTAACTGTGCAGTCTTCTCAGTTCAATGTGTGGCTGTTGTTCCAGGTGTTCTCCAGTGGTTTAATGGTACCAGAGAGTATCGCTGTGGACTGGGTGGGTCGGAACCTTTACTGGACCGACTCTGTCATGGAAAACATTGAGGTTTCCACTCTCGACGGTCGCTTTCGGAAAGTCCTCCTCACTAAGAATGTGACCAGCCCCCGCGGACTGGTTTTAGACCCCCGAAACTAGTAAGTACAGCCCATGTCAGAAAAACTGACAAGTGCCTTTAGATGGGTTTTTATTTATACTTCATTGCTGTCTTTTGAATTTTATGTTGACCTTCATAAATCATCTTTGATCCCCTAGAAAACAAGTCACAAGACAGTAGATGAATAAATACTTACCACTCATTCTTCCCAGCACAAACCTGATGTTCTGGTCCGACTGGGGTCAGAACCCCAGGATCGAGCGGGCCGACATGGATGGAACTATGAGGCGAGTCATCGTCAGCACTAAGCTCTATTGGCCCAACGGCCTGACCCTGGACTACACCACACGCAGGGTCTACTTTGCTGACGCCTACCTCAAATACATCGACTACTGTGACTATGACGGCAACAACCGCCATCAGGTCATGGCAAGTGACATGGTAGGTTTATTTTGATTCAGCTCTTTGAGAATAAAAAAACTGGGATATTTTACTAATTGTGAAAAAGGTGTTTCAAACTTCAATGCAACAAGACAAATTGAAATCGAGGGTGAATTTACCTCTTGTCCAGAGTTGTCAGATCATTTTCACTGTTTTGTAGCTGTAATAACATTGTAATAGACTTAAAGCTGTGACAATTAGTTTCTTTCCTATTTAAGTTTGGTTCCTTCATACTGTTATCTTTTTAACTGACAAATGAACTGAAGCCAGTAAAGTGGTAACCTGAACGTTTGAGATGCTGTACAAATCAGGCAAAATATAGTATAACTCTGCCTTCTTTAAGCAGCTACTCATTATAAAGACAAGGAGTTCTTTGGATGAATAAAGTTTATAAAAAACAATCACTGTGCATCTCACACCAGGCTCTACAGCACCCGCACGGTATGACCATCTTTGAGGACAGCATCTTCTGGTCGGAGCGCTACACCAGCAAAGTGATGAAGACGAACAAGTTCCATGGTGGCAACATCACCACTCTGATGACCAACGTCTACCAGCCCATGGGCATCGTTATGGACCATCCCCTTAAACAGCCGGAAGGTAACTTCCAATCAAACACTAAATCTTTCTTGCATTCTTTCAGTTTTCTGAATTGTATTGACATGGTGCAGTGTAGGTACGTAAAATAATTTCTTATCTATAATCTGTGAGTATAAACTGAGACTTCTAGAGTTGTTTATGGTTGACAGTGTATCTTCTTAGTGCATGGAAGGCATAAGCAGTAAAAAAAAAAAAAAAAATCTATATACTTGGTCGTCAATAAACTTTAATCAACAGGAAATCCAGCACACACAAAAAAAAACACAGCGTCCTTGATAATTTGATTCTGAGAAGTGTAGTGCATGCAAAAACAGCAACAATTGATCACATTAGTATGACAAATTGGATGGTATTTTGGAAAAGTATGTCAAATGTCATTTTAAGTCTGAAGGTGACACTGTGTTGTTGTATTTAGCCATCAACCCGTGCAGAGAACACCTGTGCACTCAGCTGTGCTTGCTGGCAGGCATCAGGCCGAGGTACTACACCTGCCACTGCCAGTCCGGCTGGAAGCTGGATACAGACAAACGCACCTGTATCAAAGGTAGGATTTATTTTATAGTGGCTTTTCTTTATCACAGTAGTTTCTACATCAGTGTTAATCATGTCGAGATCTTGTTACATATAAACTGTGTAATGAAAATAACTCTTTTCAGTGTGTATTATCTCATACTCTGTGTTTGAGTCTTGTGCTACTCCTGTCATGTGTATGTATTCCAGATGAGGCTCCCTTCTTGATGGTGGTGAGAGATTCAGTGATTCTGGGCGTTCCTCTGGACCCCGCTGACCCTTCAAACAATGCAATGGCCCCCGTGTCTGGCATCAGCCAGGGGCGGGACATTGACTTTGATGACCAGCAGCAGTTAATCTACTGGGTGCAAAGCACTGTGAGTGGAAATTTTGTTTTATGGATCCTTTGTTTTATTAAATATGATGACTTTACTGTTATGCAAGGATAGTGTGTAATTATTACTGGGAACTGTATAAATTGTATTCCATATGAAACATGTATAGTATCTTTGTAGAAGAGAAGAAAAAGGTTAGGCTTTGCAGAATGCCTTGCTTGAGTTGATTGATGTGTCATGGAAATATATGTATAATAATTGAGCTGCAGGCGTTGGTGGTCCCTGCATATCCCTGCATATTTCTCTCTGTTTGTTTTCAGTGTCTCTTGTTCAAAAGCATGATCTCTGTTTTTGCCTGAATGTCAGGGATCCATATGGCAAGTGAAAACCAGCGGCTCCAACAGGTCTGAGTTTGCTCCAGCTGCTTTCATGGGCTCGCCGTCTGGTCTGGCTTTTGATTGGATCAGCCGAGTAATGTACTACACCAACCCCACTGTTAAAACCATAGAGGTAAGCACCCTTTGAGACAAGAATATGATGAGTTCATTATTGATAACTAACTACTCAAATTTACAAGATTAAACATGGAAAAGATAAAATGACATTGGATTTACAGAGGGGCCGCTCTAACCTTGTTATATTTAACTAATAAAAACAACATAATCCCTTTCTGTTTCCTATTATAGCCCATTGGATCTCAATCAACTTGATTGCAATTATTCATCGATTGCGTTGTTGCACTGTTGCACCGTTGTTGTTCAGCTAAATAAACAAAATGTTTACCTAGGTTATCCGTGTGGATGGAGACCAGCACTATAGGAAGACCCTCATCACCTCCACTGGTAAACCGGAGGGAACAGGAGAGCCCATTGGAATTGCCCTGGATCCAGCCCGCGGGTAAATCCTCTGTTCATCCTATGGATTATTTACTCTGTAATTTATATTCTGTGCTATAGAAAAAAACTATAGAAGGAAAAACAATTCAAGTGTCTGTTTCTATGGAAAAGTGCCAACCATATTTGAATTACTTCTGTGTTTTTGATGACGAGAACAATTCTTCTTCATTTATATGCATGTATTTGTCTGTCGTGGAAGGACAGAACCATCAGACCAGGATTAATCTGACAGCATTAATTGAGCAGGCTGACAGGGACAAAGTGGTGTAATTGTTTGAGAGGCCATTACCAAATTGGCAAAGAATGATTAGTTTCTCCAGCAACATCTCAATCACAGTCATGTTTCTGGTGATATAAATAACCAAACCTCAAAGCTATTAGCAGTAATAGATAACAGTCAGACATTAGTGCATGCGTCCTTTTTTACAGTAGGTAAAGATATGCACTTATGTATATTCTGAATGTTGTTTTAAAAGAGTTTCCCTCATAGCTCCACTTAAAAAAGCTTTGAATGAAGACTGACTCTCCAGTTCTTTCCCCTCACAGGAAATTGTTTTGGACGGACAAGGGTTCAGACAGTGGAGTTCCTTCAAAGGTTGGAAGCGCTGACATGGACGGAGGAAACGTCAGAAATCTCTACACAGGAAACCTGGAAAACATTGGATATATCACCGCTGACATCTCTACCACTAAACTGTACTGGGGTGTGGCGGGCTCAGGGGTGGTAGGTACACTAGACATTAGGACACTGTTTTTTTCATGGAAAAGTTGATCCATGTTGTCTTTTCAACATTTATGTGAATTTCATAATGAAACATGTTTTATCCTTATCCATTTTTATACCTGTCAGTGTCACAGTATATAACAAGTCATCTCTACCCTGATGATCTGGCTTATATTTTTTATCAACACTTCCTTGTTCTTTCTGCACGTGTTACCTCTTGTGCTGATCTTTCACTCGCAGTTTCATCGTCATCTTGGTCCTGATATAATAACTTTCAGTGACCCTGTTCACTTTGCTCTCCCTTCCCCAGATTGAAAGTGGCACCATGGACGGAGTATCACGAGTGACGGTGGTGAGCGGCCTGTCCCATCCGTGGGGGCTAACGATCTACCAGAACCACCTTTACTACACCGACCTGGACTACGAGGTCATTGAGAGGGTGGACAAGGACAGCGGGGCCAATATGGTGGTGATGAGGAGTGGCATGTCTGGCCTGCGTGCCCTCAAAGTGCACGCCAGAGACAGTACGTTGGCTCACTGGTTTTCATTTGAACTGTCTGTCCTTGAGCTTTTTTGGTGTTTTTATTCAGACTGTTAGATTATGCAACAGATAATTACTGCCAGTGAGTGAGTGAGTGGGAGTGTAGTGTCCTCCTCAAGGACAGCACACAGCAGGATCGAGCCCCACTCGTACTTTATCGTTTGAATGTAGCTTTTGTGTTGATAAGGACTTTTACTTTTACATTTGTTTGATTTTTGAACAAAAAAATTAAGTAAATTAAAGACATTTGGGTTGATAATTTAAGCTGCAGGACAAGTACAGTTGTAGCTGGTAAACTCTGCTTTAGTGGTTAAAACATCAACCAAAAACAATAAAGGTCTTGGTTTCATCTTGCTCAGTTTAGATCAAAATAAAAGATTTTTTCTTTCATACCATTGAAATAATAAATCAGAGATGATCCACAGCGCAGACATATTGGTTGTAGAGAGCTATAAAAGATTTTTCACACAAAGAGAAAACTGCAGCCTCTTTAACATTCTCACAGGCCGTTCACTTGTCTTTAGCATTAAGTAACATCGGTTTGTATGTTCATGTGATGCTCACCTCCATCACTGTCTTTCTCTCTGCCACCTCAGACTCAGCAGGGACCACCAACGCCTGCAGCTCCAACAATGGAGGCTGTCCTCACCTCTGTTTACCCAAACCAGGCAATCAAAAGACCTGCGCCTGCACCACAGGCTTTAACCCCTCTCAAGATGGCTCCCGCTGTGAACAGTATGAATCTTTCGCAATTGTCTCCACCTCCAAGCACATCCGAGGCTTCCACATAAACAGCTCCGACCACTCGGAGGCTATGGTGCCCGTCGGTGGAAGTATGTTGCCTTGATCATTTCCTGCATTGTGGTGTTGACTATAAATACCATGTTACCAGTTGAGTTAAGGAGCATTTTTGTCTTTTGCAGCATCTTACTCCATTAAGGGCAAATTGGACCTCCATATTGAATCTGGCTTTGTATACTGGACTGACAACAGCACCTCCACCTCATATAGGGGCATTTTCAGAGGCAAAACAGATGGAGGGGGCATCAAAACTGTCCTCAACTCTGGTGTTGGAAGAGGAGGCATTCAGGGCTTCGCTGTAGACTGGGTTGCAGGTATGAAGCCACGCAACCATCTATTCATTTATCCATTATCTTTACAGGAAGACTTCAGAAGCATATATATCATCTAATACTAGTGGTCGAATGTAACTAAGTACATTTACTCAAGTACAGTACTTAAGTACACTTTGATGAACTTGTACTTTACTTGAGTATTTACATTTAATGTAACTTTATACTTCTACTCCACTACATTTTAAGGCAAATATTGTACTTTTTACCCCACTACATTCAGCGTCCGCTTTAGTTACTTTTCAGGTCAAATTTTCACAAAAAGGAAAACATGATCAGTTTAAGGTGGTCAGACATTTTTTTTTATTAAACATCATAACTATATAAAGTAGTTAAAATGAACCATATCTGTACAACATGAAAATGTTGCTTATATACATGTTTCAATGCAAATAATCTAATAATATATTAAAAATATATAAAACAATCTGAGCGGGTCCATTCTGCATAACAAGTACTTTTACTTTTGATACTTTAAGTATATTTTGATGCTGATACTTTTGTACTTTTTTGATAGCAGGGCTTTAACTTGTAGTGGAGTAATTTCACATCAGGTATTAGTACTTTTACTAAAGTAAGGGATCTGAATACTTTCTCCACCACTGACTAATACTTAAATAAAAGTCATACATTAATAATGTGTCTTCACTACACTCTAAAATTCACTGATCCTTCCTAGGTAACTTGTACTTCACCAATGCCTTTGAGACGGAGACCTTCCTGGAGGTGCTTGCCATCAACACCACATACCGAATGATTCTCCTCAAGTCCTCCCAGGACCAGCCCCGTGACGTGGCGGTCAGCCCCAAGCTCCGCTACCTCTTCTGGACTGATGGTGGCCAAACACCCAAAATAGAGCGAGCCCTGCTGGACGGCACCAACCGCACTGTGTTGGCATCAGAAAGCCTGGCGTCGCCTCGCGGCCTTACCATTGATTACACCAACGATTTCCTCTACTGGACAGACGATGTTCTTGATATGATCTCCCGAATGGCCACAGATGGCACACAGAGACAGATTATCCGATATGGGAGCCGGTATCCATCTCCAACAGGGATGGCTATATTTGGAAACTACATGCTTTGGGTGGATAAAAAGCTTGGGAAGCTGCTCCAGGCCAGTAAGGACCCAGCCAACACTGACCAGCCAGAGGTGAGAGATAAAATGTTTATGTATGCTGTCAATTAGAGTCCATAAAAAGAATTAAAATTAGGAACTAAAGGTCAGACATTTAAAAATTAACAAAATTGGAATCAGTGCTTCTTTATAATTAATATATTCATCTTTTGTTCTATAACTTTATTAAAAAAAAGAAGCTATAATATGCTACAATCTCCTACAGAACATGGTGAAACCTGACCAAGACTCAAAATTTACATTTAATAAAATAGAAAAGAACAACAATCTTACATTTCAAATAGTCTTTAGTTGCAGCACTGCCAGTTAGCATGATAATCAAAACGGACAATAATCAGTTCAGAACAATTGGTGATCCTGCTGTAAAGTTCCTAAATAACAATTATTATTTTTTCCATGCCACCAGGTAATTCGAGATAATCTCGACGGGCTGATGGACGTCGCCATCTTTGATGCTCATGTCCAGCCTACATCTGCTCAGCAGGTGGGCTTCAACCCATGTCAAGAAGATAACGGACGCTGCCAGCAGCTCTGCTTCGCCATCCCAGGCCAGGATCACCCGAAATGTGGCTGTGCACATGGGTCGCTCCTTAGTAATGGAGTAACATGTGGTTACGGACAGGATGAGTTTCTAGTTTTCACGACAGACTACACCCTGAATAGCTTGAGGTTAGATCCTACAGATCACAGCACTCCTTTTCCAATGGTGAACTTGGGCTACAACTTGCTGGCTTTGGATTATGACTTCAAGGAGAAGAGGATTTTCTTCACCCAGTATATGGGAGTTGGTCGGAGTAAAATTGGCTACGTCACCACGACATCCATCACCAGCCCGCCGGTCTTTATCGCAACAAGTAAGTTGAGCTTTAATTGTTACTGTGTTCCTTTTGTTGGAGAACTCCATCTAGTATTCTTTGTTTTCAATACGTTTTTCAATATTTCTCCTTTCCTCATGATCTTATCATTGTTTTCATCTTTCTTTATTCAACACCCGCTCCTCTCTGTTACGCTGCTCAGCTTTGGATGACCCAGAGGGATTGGCGTATGATTGGGTCAACAAGCGCCTCTACTTTACTGACTACTATAGCCGTAATGTCCAGTCCATGGGGGCGGACGGGACGAATCGCTCAATCATCGCCCATGCAAACCGTCCTAGAGGCATCATTGTTGACCCCTGCTATGGGTAAAAGCATCAGATCATTACATCATTACCTCACGGCCCAGTGCCGACAGAATAGACAGAGATGATTTCTGTACTCACTGCTCCTCTCCTTTCTCTGCTCTGCTCTCTGGCCCAGTTACCTGTACTGGACTGACTGGGGCTATCCAGCTAAGATTGAGAGAGCCACACTGGGTGGAAACTTCCGGACCTCCATCATAAACAGCAGTCTGTCAACACCCAATGGCCTGTCTCTGGATTACGAGGAAAGGATGCTCTACTGGGCTGATGCCTCATTGTATGTCCCTTTTTAAAAATACAGTTTTGCAGCAGGACCCACACAGTTTTAGTTTTTTTTGACAACTCCTCTTCTCCCCTGCTGCTTCCTGCAGAGATAAGATTGAGAGGTCCACTCTGACTGGTGAGAACCGACAAGTGATCATGCAGGGGGTTCTGTACCCGTTTGCCCTGACGGTCTTCCAGCAGGACATATTCTGGACCGACTGGACTGAGAGGGCCGTCTTTAGGGCTGGAAAGGACGATGGCTCTGGCTTCGCAGTGCTGGCCCAGGACCTGCAGTACCGGCCGAACGACATCCATGTTTATGCCGCATCCAAGCAGGAGAGCTGCACCAGCTCCTGTCAGCAGTTCAACGGAGGCTGCAGTCATATCTGTGTTTCAGGTAAGAGCAGACTCTTCTTTGTCCCTCTATTACTCCAATCAAATAACACACCAGCCAACAGAAAAAGACTGACTGTGAAAAGTGACCTTGTCTCCAAAATCTAAAATTCTGAGTACAGCTTCTCATAAACAGTAAGTAGAGTAATTTGCTGCTGTGCAAAGGACAGTTTCTGGCTCCTGAAATCCAGCACTCATTTGCATAAACTACATTAAGTTTTAAATGTAAGTATCCTTTATGCAAAATATTTCCCAAAGCTAAGGGGTTCATTTAAGAATGTTGCATAAAGCCTCTAATATTGTCTCCTTTAGTAAGGCTTCAACAGTTGTTACTGTCATAACACATGTCGTGCATTTCAGTTTCCATGGTTAAGCTTCACTCGCATCATCATCCTTCAACTTTACTTGACAACATCATTATTAGTGTTAGCTAGTTTCTTCGAAAACTAACAACAAAGAGACAATGTGAGAAGGAAAATATGTTCTCCTCGAAGAATATGGGAAGAGCATACAAATACTCCAAAGTCAATTTAATGCAAATTGGTAATTGGTCAGTAGGAGAAATCTTGTGACATGAACCATATTTGAAGAAATAGGAAAATATGACTCTATAGCAAAGAAGGGGAGACCCCAACATTGCTGAAAACAAGGAGCTGTACAAGTAGTACAATAAGCTTACGATACATACTTGGAATACCATATTAGGGCCACCACCAAAAGGCTGTACAATTCAGCCACTGTATTATGTTCCACAGTTTATTTTTGGAATTTGGCCACTAAGGACCTTCTAGTGTTTAACTTAAAGTTAGAACTTGCTCACGAAAGTTCTGAACACCTAAAACATCACAAAGAGACACAGTGCTGTTAATTAAAACGACAGGTTATCTTTGTGTGTCCTTCTATTCTTCAACTCCCTCACCCTCCATAATCTCCTCTGCAGGTCCTTTGGGCCCAGAGTGCCAGTGTCCTCATCAGGGGAAGTGGTACCTGGCCAATAACGGCAAAGATTGTATCAAAGACACAGGGAACCGCTGTCATCCAGACCTGTTCACCTGTCTCAGTGGAGAATGCATCTCATCACGCTGGAAGTGTGACGGACACAACGACTGCCACGACGGCTCGGATGAGCTGGAGAGAGTGTGTGGTGAGAGATGTGTTTTTATCTAACTTTAAAAAGTGTACGGTTACAAGTTGAGTGGATGGATGTAAGCAAACACTGATGATTTTTAATCAGTATCAGTTATGGTACGCAATGTAAACCTGGGAAAGGGACACACACATTTTAAATTAAGAATGTCCATTAACCTTTGGGTTTTAGCTCGTACTTCTTTTTGAAGAAAGAGAAATAGGCAGAAACCCTTAAACATGAATATCACGGCAAGAAAGTAAGTCAACACTTGTTGTTCCTCCTCCTCAGCCTTCCACACCTGCTCAGCCATTGACTTTACCTGTGACAATGGACGCTGCGTTCCGCTCAGCTACGCCTGTGACTACACGGACGACTGTGGTGACAACAGTGACGAGCGCGGCTGCCCCTTCCCCACCTGTAACCCCAGCACAGAGTTCACCTGCAGAAACGGACGCTGCATCAATGCCGATTTCGTCTGTGACGGCCACAACGACTGCAGAGACAACGGCACCTCTGACGAAATCAACTGCCGTGAGTGATGATCAGGCTGAGCAAGGATTGACCCATGAACTAGTCCATCGATTATGGTGGAAATTAAAATACAAAATGTTGCAAGACTAGAAAATACTCACTCTATTTGTTTCACTATATAAGTAACCACCTGCTATTTCCTACAAGATTGAGTTCCTTTGAGCAAAGCATAAATCACTTTCCAGAAGTAATAATATGTGTTTTCTGATCGTGTGTTTGATGTTTTGATCTTCCCTCCTGTGCCTTCTCCAGCTGACCGGACGTGTCCTACGGGCCAGATCAAGTGTGACAATAACAACATCTGCATCTACCCAGAAAACCTGTGCGATGGCTATAACAACTGTGGAGACAACAGCGACGAGAATCCTCTCTTCTGCGGTAAGTTGAACGCTCAGCATTTGTCCTGCAGCTGAGAGAGATGAAATAGGAAAGATAGACATATGGTAAGAACTGTATCACTTACAGTTTGTTTTACATGCTGAGTAGATTTATTTCAACTTGTGGATATTTGTGTTGCTGTGCTACAGCGGGTCGTACGTGCTCTCCGGATGAGCACGGCTGCGATGGAGGGAAGTGTATCCCAAAATATTGGGTGTGTGACAGCATCCAAGACTGCGATGATGGGACGGATGAACCTCTTTCTTGTGGTGAGTTCTCTACATTTTTAGACGTACAGCTTTACATTCAGAGAGCAAGTTTAGAGCAACTCTCAGCCAAAAACAGTAACCTTTAACTACATTTATTTTATTGTGCACTCAAAATGCATAAAATCCAGCAGACACTTTTTTAACAATTGCCATATTTTTCTTAAAGGGATGGTTAATAAAAAATTACCTGTTACTATGATAATCTCTTTGTTTTTTGTTTTTTTTTATTTCTGAGGTCTCTTAATGCATCTTGAAAATGATTTCTCTCTTCTTGTGCAGGGGATCAAATCCAAACATGTGATCCCAGCCAGTTCACTTGTACCAATGGAAACTGCATCCCACAGCTACTGGTCTGTGATGGCAACAATGACTGCTGGGACAACAGCGACGAGGTTCCTGAACTACAGTGTGGTGAGATATTATTTATGCATTTATATATTACATGTCTTATTTAATTATTACAGCTTTATTTTTGATCTTGTGTATTTCCTCCTCCGTCTGCCTCCTTCAGGTGAACGTACCTGCAGTTCCAACCAGTTCACCTGTCCAACCTGGCACCCCGGCCACCCTCGCTGTGTACCGTTAAGCTTTGTGTGTGATGGGGAAAAAGACTGTGCCAACGCTGCTGATGAGCTGCAGAACTGCCCCAACCGCACCTGCCACATGAATGAGTTTGCCTGTTCTAATGGGCTGTGCATCATCCTCCCTTACCAGTAAGTAGGAAGTGTGTGTGAGTGAATAAAAATAGACATTTGTTTACCGGTCTGGAAATAATTCTAATGAAGTACTCCTCCTCCCCAGCTGTGACCGTGTGAACGACTGCGGGGACGGCAGTGATGAGTTGGGCTGTACCTACGACACATGCAGCAGTAACCAGTTCACCTGCAGTAACGGAGCCTGCATCTCTGCCTTCTTCACCTGCGACGGGGAGAACGACTGTCTGGATGGCTCAGACGAGGCGGACAGCTTGTGCGTCACGCCTCAGCCCACCTGTTCTCCCCAGCAGTACATGTGCAAGTCAGGCGAGTGTATCGACAACAGCAAGGTCTGCAACGGACAGAAGGACTGCCAGGACAACAGCGACGAGAAAGGCTGCGGTGAGAACAGCTTCTCTCTCACACGACCAAGCTGGATATTTAGTTTGAAAAGCAAACACGAACATCCTGTTTTATTGTTGCAATTCAGTGAAAACAAACAGTAGAGTTTCTTTCCAAGGTTGAGCTCAAAATGATGTCCAGTTTGGTACAACCTTAATATTACCAATCATCCTAATATTGTAGTAAAACATGTTTAATAATCATTATATGAGAATACACATGCACATAAGGACATGATATTCTAAATGATTGATTGAAAATGTTATTGTTTATTTTGCTTAACATATATTGTCATTAATGTCAAACATCTTCAAATGTTTCACAACAGTCTAAATCCAAAGATATAAAGTACTTTAGGAACAGTTTATAGGAATGGAAATAGATAGCACGTTGTGTGTTAAATATAAAAAATATATATTCAGATTCAGAAATACTTTCCCTGGGGGAAATTTGTTACAGTTGCTGCTGTATAATAAATAGAAATATAAATACGTAAGTATCTAAAATAAATTACAATAAAAAAGCGTGCTATATTAAATATACAACAACAATATAAAATACAAATGCAACAAGTCTTAAGTGAATCAAGTACAAAAAAAAATAGAAATATGGAAAAATATAGAAATACATTTGAAGTAAACAGAGATATGTACAAATATGTATATATGTCACAGTAGTGACACATTTAATTATTGCACACACAGATAAATAAGTTCAGTTAAGTGCAGTGGCCAGTCTATGGACTCAGGGTGACATTGTGAGGGAGGCATTGAAAGATTGATGGCCACAGACAGGAATGACTCCCTAAGATAATTGTTCCCTCATAATAGTTCCTACATAAATCTGCTCACACAAACAATCTCCATTTATATTACAACAGTTCAGAGGAAAACTTTGTATTTATGATCTGATAGTCTCTTAGTTATAAGAAGAAAAAAAAAAAGCAATAAATTCTTTTAGATGAAATTTCTTTGATGAATTACTCTACTACTAATCTGTAAGAAACACTCATTTAAATTCACATTGAGACTTCTCAACTCGTTTATCTATGTCACCTTGTTTTCTTCTCT
>CAFUXE010000262.1:505317-516983 GCA_903364295.1 Serranus cabrilla
GTTCAATGAGCATATCATGTTGAATCATGTTTTGATCTGTGTCTGACTTTGACTTCCAACAGAGGAGGTGACCTGTGATCCTCTGGGAGACTTCCGATGTGACAACCACCGCTGTGTCCCCATCCGCTGGAAGTGTGACGGCACCAACGACTGTGGCGACGGCTCGGATGAAAGGAACTGCCGTGAGTGTCGCACTGCATATATTTCAGCTCAACTCATCACAAAACAGCAAGAGTCATGTGTGCTGATGGGTTTAATTTTTAGGCTTCTCTGGTTTAGCCCAGAATTTGGGGTTTTGATTCAATTTGGGAGTTGCAAAAAACATTTTCTGGTAATTCTCCTTCATGCTAAGCTAACCTAGATGATTTTACTCATACTTAATCACACGGCATACTTAAATAAATCCCCCACTGTAGATTTAAAGCATCTTTAAATTGCCTGGAACAGCTTGAACACTAAGACCTCACTCTGATTTCATGCTAAAGCTATTTTTCTTACTGGGATTGTGTCTGTAGAGCCAAGGCCTTGCTCTGAAAGTGAGTTTCGATGTGATGATGCACAGTGCATCCCTGGAAACTGGGTGTGTGACCATGAGAACGACTGCGGGGACAATTCGGATGAACGGGACTGTGGTGAGCAGCTGCGACACACAAACTCACTACCTTGAAATATTTTCTGTTATAACCAACACGTGTCACCGTCCTGGCTCTCTTCCAGAGCTGCAGACGTGTCGACCAGGTTTCTTCCAGTGTGACTCTGGTCACTGTATCCCTGCTGCTCTGAAGTGTGATGGCCGCGCTGACTGTCAGGACCTGTCAGATGAGACCACCTGTCGTAAGTAAACAACATGAAAACTAAGGGCAAAGTGTCCGGCCCCAGCAGCGACGTAGTGCACGTGTATTTCACTTTTGTTTGTGAGTGTTTACATGTCGATAGTCTAGAATTAGACTTAATTATTAGAAGCACAGCGAAGTTTGAATCCAGTTTTAGAATTGAATCGGAAGTTTTCAAACAGGTAAGTTTTCCCCCTAGATTAAAAAAGTAATAATTAAGAGAGATCATCAGTGATACCCCATGTTTATAGATTTTACTATTAGAAGATGTGTTCATTAACCATTTTACCGTCCCACAACAGCTACTCGTTTCCCAGGAGGCCGCTGGTGTCCTCACCACCAGTTCCAGTGTGCGAACCGTCTGTGTGTGAGCCAGGGCTGGGTGTGTGATGGCATTGATGACTGTGGGGACCGCTCTGATGAGCAGCTCAGTTTATGCCGTGAGAACCTTTTTGTTTATTGTATTTGACAAAGTCCTGTGAGAAGTATATTGTCTGTACATCATTCATCTCTTAAAGCATTTGGACAAGCTAACATGAGTCAAAGGAGCATTGAATTTTATAATTTTATGCTCTCAGAGGTTGGCTTAAACTCTTTGATTTGTTTGTTTCTGACCAGTGAACGTCACCTGTGAGATGCCGTCCAGGTTCCGCTGTGCGAACGGCTACTGTATCTACTCCGGCCGGATGTGCAACCAGAAGGACGACTGTGGAGACGGCAGTGACGAGAAGGAAGAACTTTGTACGACTCACACACATACGCCACAATCTGTTTGGTTCTTCATAGAAACATTGCTTCTTACCCAACATGTACTTGTTGTTCTTAAATCCTCCTGTGTGGCTGAAATCATATATAATGAAAGCATCTTAAAGCACTTTTCCAAAGCAAAATGGTACAAAGACTGTACCAAATGTTGTTATATAGTGACTCATGAGCTTTCAATAAAGATAAGCTAAAACTCTATGAATTCTTAGGGAAATTGCTGGACATGTAGCGATTTTATGTGAGCAACTTTAAACAAAAATTAGATGCATTTGAGTGAGGCAAAGTGATGTAAACACAGAAACAAGCAGAACAGATATAGTGTATATACATGCTGTGCTTTTGTATAACATAAATTAGGTTTTGTGTACAATTTGATGCAGTTGTTTTTTTAAATTGAAAATTCTTTTATTTTTTTTTACTTTTTTAACAAAGCCATAACCAGGTTAGTGATAAGTTCATGTTCAGTCAATGCACCACTAGTCATCAGTTTCTGGGATCTCCAAGGATTAGACAGAACATCACTAATTCCTCCTGATTCCTGCCTTAGAACAGTGGAATGGGAAATCCCAAAATGACACCGTGGTGTCTGCACGGCCTGAAACATACAAGGGATAAGGAAATAGTCTGTTTTTTGGAATCGTTACACAATGAGCTTAAACATCAATCAGAGCAAATTATTTTGAAAAGGAGATTAAATAGTTTGGTTCAGAGAGGAGGTGGACCGGCTAAAGCCGTTGGTTGTTAGAGAAGAGAGGGAAAGACAAAGAGAGTCAGTGTGGTGTGTTAGAGTGCAGGCCGACATTTCATGTCTGTCGATGTGCATGCTTTTGTTTTTATATCTACAACTGTGGGCAGTCTAATTTCCACTTATTGCAGTTTTCCACACATTTTCTTTTCTGGAGTAGAATAGTGGAGGTGGACGTGCTGCAGCAGACGGGTTTTATGCCCCGTGCTCTTGTGTTGATGACTCATTGTAACTGTGTCCTTCTCAGGCCGTGAGCCCACGCTGCCGCCCTGCACACTGGAAGAGTTTAAATGCACCAACGGATACTGTGTGGCTTTGCCATATGTATGTGACCACAATGACAACTGTGGGGACCGCACTGACGAGTTAGGCTGCAGTGAGTAACACCACCAAACATTTATCCGACTGAACGTATCCTCTTGTGACTTACAGCTGTTTTAATATTACAGACATCTGAACCCTCAGAGTTTTTTACAGGAATTAAAGCTGTTTAATTTCAGTATTGAACAACCTCATTATAGCTACATTATGTACACAGATAATAGCAGATCAGATGTCAGGGCTGCAGCAGTGCATCGCATTCATCAAAAACAAAAAAATATTGTGTAATAACAAGAAACAGATCTCATAATTATGACGTGCATGTTGCATAATAAGAATAACACGGACATGAAGGATGCTGCATTCTCCTTCTTTTTTCTCATAATAATAACTTCCATATTGCGTAATTTTGACTTATCCATCCATCCATTTCCACTCATCCACTGCAGGGCTGGGCTGCCTCCAGATTATGACTTAGCGTCCCATTATAAAGAGAATAGATCTTGTAATTATGAGATATAAATCTTGTAATTACAATAAAAAATGTCTTATTATTTATCTACATTTTATAGATTATTTTCTCATAATGGTGATGGACGATCATGGATGTCATAATAATAGGATCATTTTCTCTAAATGGGTAGCTCTGTTTTTTTTTTAGCACACATAAATTCAGAACAGAATGTCCGAATTCAGGCCAAACTCTGTTTATGATACTGTGTCTGGCCAAACCACCACAGGTGGACAGAAATATCCTGTTGGCTGTTTAATTTCTGAACACATGAAGGTTTGAATGTGAAGGCGCTGGGAGTCATTGTGACCTGGATTATAGTCAATAGTCAACAGTTTTGGATTTCATCAAAAGTAAGCAGCTCTTACATCAGAGACCAAAGCTGTGTGAAATGTATCCGCGCTGCGCTCTGTGTTGTCTGGCTCCAGATTTTGGCCACGATCGCAACTGTGAAGAGAAGTTGTGCCAACACGAGTGCACCAACCTGAACGGCACCGGCTTCATCTGCTCCTGCAGGCCCGGATACACAGTGGACCCGGACAGCACCTACACCTGCACAGGTACACACACACACACACACACACACACAATTTTCACATTTTTTTCTCTTATTTTTTAGATTTTTATTAGCTTTTTAGATGATGCCAAATATAGTTTTACATACAGTTATAAAGAGACATTTAAACAAAATTCAATCCAGTATCCTTTGCCTATTACACTTGACTTGCCTAAACACACAATGAGTTAGAAATACAGAAAATAAAGATATCTGGTGTGTAA
Organism: Serranus cabrilla; assembly: GCA_903364295.1. Taxonomy (NCBI): domain Eukaryota; kingdom Metazoa; phylum Chordata; class Actinopteri; order Perciformes; family Serranidae; genus Serranus; species Serranus cabrilla. Next base: position 509,273 of record CAFUXE010000262.1, read on the forward strand.
AACCTGAAAAAAACTGAACTCTTTTTCACCACCTTCTCTCCCTCCTGCAGACATCAATGAGTGTGAGGAGTTCGGCATCTGTCCTCAGGTTTGTAAGAACACCAAGGGCGGCTACGACTGTGAGTGTGCTTCTGGCTACCGGAGAGTAGGCAACGGCAACATGTGCGAGGCTGAAGGTGAGTAAAACAATACAGACCAAGAGAGATAGGACAGATATGAGTTGTACCTGCTTCCTCTTTTTAGTAGATAATGATCCCACTATTCCCAAATGATAATTGTCTGTGTCTCCCTCAGGAGCGACTCCTCTGCTGCTTCTGCCAGAGAACATTCGTATCCGCAGGTTCAACCTGCAGACGGAGGCTTATCACGACTTCCTCCAAGAACAGGATCGCATCATGGCTCTGGACTACGACTGGGACCACAACAACACGGGACTGAGTAGGTCACACACAGATTAATGTTAGATAAAATAGAGCAATGACACGACATGAATCATATTTATTGATGTCTTTTTTTCAGGTATGGTGTACTTCACTGTAGCCGGTAAGGACTCTGTACCCGGTGCCATTAAGAGAGCGTACATACCTTCAGTGGATGATGGCAGCAACAACATCGGTGCTGCTGTCGACATCGGCATCAAATACATCACCAGACCGGACGGCATCGCTGTGGACTGGGTGGGCAGGTGTGTTCTGCTCTCTCTGCATCAGTTGAAACTCTTGATTTGAGTAGATTTTATTGATTAAGAACTATACATGAATAGTTTTGTAATTCTTGTGTCTGTAGGAACCTTTACTGGGCCGACTCCAGGGTGAGGAGGTTAGAGGTGGCCATGTTGGACGGACGCTACAGGAAGCATCTAGTCAAGACTGAGCTGGGCCACCCTTCTGCTGTGGCCCTCAACCCGCGACTGGGGTGAGAATTTAATGAACTACTTGACAGATCAGGGATTTAACTTCACCTCGCCCAGTTCTGTCCTCAAATGTATTTATATAGCACAATTAAAACAACAACAGTCGATCAAAATGCTGAATAGGATACATGAATATAAAAGTGAATAAAAGAAAACAAACAATAACAGAGAAGAGGTGGATCTTAAACTGGACTTAAAAGTTTAAAAGTTACTATTTTTTTTAAATGATCTCAGAACATCTAACCTCAGTGCTCTACCTGGAGTATAATGACAGTTCAGCAAAATAAGCGGTCCCCTACCCGTTTAAAAACTTAATAAAGAATTAAAATCAACCCTAAAATGCGAAGGGAGCCAGTGGCAGGAGGCTAAAACTGGTGTTACGTGATCATGCTTTCTTTTTGCGGTGATCAAAGAGCGGCTGCGTTTTGTACTAGCTGCAGATGACGACGGGACAACTGTTCTACACCCACATGCAAAGAATTAAAACAGTGTAGGCGAGAGGTAATAAAAGCATGAATAACTCTTTTGAAATCGTTCAGAGGGAGACACTTGGCTAAAAGTCAGTCTTGAATCTTAACTTATAAAAAAGAATATTCTGTTTCTTGAAAATGGCCCCCAAGTAGGATTGTGTTATCCCTGAAACATCTGCAGAGATGAAGATTTTGAACTAGAAATTGGTATCATATTGCAGAAATGTTTAGATTTTTCTCTTCAAATTGAAATTCCCCTGTTCAAGGAATGCACATTCACACTATAGCAGAAATGACCAACAATGGAGCCCTAAACTGTAATCTCTGCTGCGTTCCTGCAGGATGTTGTACTGGGCCGATCGAGGGGCCGCAGCCAAGATCGAGTGTTCTTGGATGGACGGTCAGGAGAGGAAAGTCCTGGTGGCTGGCGGTTTGGGTTGGCCCACTGGTCTGTCAATCGACTTCACCAACGATGACAGAATCTACTGGTCCGACTCCAAAGAAAGCCGCATAGAGTCTGTTCTGCCCTCAGGAGACGGCCGTAGAACTGCCGTCTACATCGGTGAGGATCAGGAGGAACAGTCATGAAAGATGATAGATGAGATGATTTGTGCTCCGTTAAATGATTCACATGCTTCATTGCACCTTGTTCAGATGTGAGAAACCCCTTCAGTGTGAATGTGTTCGAGGACCACGTTTATTGGAGCACTCAGGAGAAAGGCGAGGTGTTCCGGCAGGACAAGTTCGGCCGCGGAGACAAGACCAAGCTGCTGACTGCCGGGCCGTGGCTGACCCAGGTCTCTGTGTACCAGCAGCAGAGATACAACTCCATAGCCAGTAAGCTGCTCACTCACTCACTCACTCACTCACTCACATATTCTAACACAGGGACACATGAGGTTTTTGTTTCTTTCACTATTCCATTATAGCAGCACAAATACAGTTATGAAGGAAACTAACATCAATTTAATTTGAAAACATAGACAAAATTAAGAGTTATAAGATATTAGGCAACATATTTCTCTGTATTTTTCTGCTACCAAGTCATTTAAAATCACTTTTAATGTGTCCAATTTGACCAGCTCCTGAGGCTTCACAGCAGCATACTTAAACACCCCATTTTCCCAGTTCAGTAGAGTCTTTAGGGACAGTCAGTAGGAATAAGTCCTGGGAGCAATGACACTAACTTTATTGTATGTTGTAGATCTTTAGGTAAGAAGAAGTCAAAAACAGGCAATAATATACAAGAAAGAAAAAAGTTACTTTAGGAAGTCATCTGTAACAGTAAAAAGATAAAGAAAGGAGACATTAAAGTTCTGCTGGCAGCAATGACAATAACTAAAAACTAGATAACCATTTCCAAATATGTGAGTCGTGCACTTTAACTTGTTGAAAATAAATAATTAAAGCACCTTCCCTTTCCTCCACAGTGAAGAATCCGTGTAAAGGAACCTGCAGCCACCTGTGTCTGCTGCGGCCGGGAGGTTACAGCTGCGCCTGCCCCGAGGGCACCGGCTTCGTCTCCGGGAGCAGCACCGAATGTGATGCTGGTGAGAAGATCGATGTTCCTCGTTGTGTGACATAGAAAACATGGAGCATCATGTATTTAAGTTAAAGGGATTCATCTCAGACCTGAATTGCAGCAATATGGGTACAATTGTCCTCTCCTTTTTAGTATCAGGTCATGTAAAGCAACATATACATGATAAAAGATTAATAAATGTTTTGTCATTTAGTATGTGTTCTTCAGAGGGAGGATATTCCTTTCTTTTGTTCGTTTGTTTAAATTACAATGAAAAAGACAAAGTGGAAGTTTTATAACGTCATGAAAATTACTTGGAACTTATTCCTGATGAAAGCCAACCAGTCACATACTTGGGCAGGTGTGATAGATTATGGAATGATCTTGTAGCTCTCCATGGATTTGAGTGTATTGGTGATTATTTATTGCAGTTTATACTTCAACAACGAGTCTGTCTGGTGGGACCAGCAGCAGCCCCAGGTCCCACATTCTTAGCAGAAACAACAGTGATTACTTACTTTTTTGGATATTCTATACGTGTGTTTTTTAAGGACACGTGGTGTGTGTATGTACGTGTAGGTACATCTGTCATCTGTGGAGTTTGTTCCTTTCTGAATGTCTTAAATAATCAGTAAACATTTAATCTCAAAAAGCAAAAATAATTTGTAGTAAAGCTCAAATTTCAACTAAAAGATTGTTGCCCACATGAATTATTTCAGGGTTTGACCCTCCGCCCACCATGCCGCCGCCGTGCCAGTGTCAGAATGGAGGCACCTGCTACTTTGATGACAACAAGGCTCTCTGCAAGTAAGACATGTTTTCAGAAACCAAATGGACAAAAATATATTCATATTCACTATGTAATACAAATAAAGCAAAATACTCAGAATGTAGACACAGTCAACAGGTGAACGAGCGCAGCGTTTTAAATGTTACACTGAGATGTTTGTGTTTGGTTTCTCAGATGTCCTCCAGACTGGTCAGGAGATTACTGCCAGACAAACATATTCGACGTGGTCGCATCCTCAAGTAAACTTGATTTTGTAGATAAAAATAAAAACATTACAACATTCAAGGCTAAACTTTACGTCATTATTAATAATAAACTGCCTTTTGTCCCTTCTCAGTTGGAATAGCGATTGGGGTGACGGTGCTGATTGTGGCTCTGCTGGCCGCTCTGGTGTTTGCTGCCAAGAAGAAGTCCAACCTGCTGGACCGGGTGTGGAGCAACTTGCCCAGTATGCCATCCATGCCCAGTATGCCATCCATGCCCAGTATGCCCAGTATGCCCAGTATGCCGAGCTTCAGGTGAGTTGGAGCCAGAAGAGTTAAGATACAATAAACTTTCTTTTTTTTTAGGTTTTATATCTGCATTGCTTATTTCCCTAAATCACATGTCCTGTTTTCATCTTCTACTACAAAACAAAAGACTAGAACAAACGAGTTTTTTTTACTTTAACAGAACCCAAAATTGATGTTTTTCCTTTCTTTTCTTTTTTCAGAAACAGTCCGTCTCCGAATGCTTCAGAACCGGAGCAGCCTGACACGAGGCGGGATTTAGAGGCGGTAAGTTACAAAACAGTCATTCATGAAATAAAATGGACATCATTAGGATTTCATCCATACTATGAGTGTTATTGATTCACTCACATCAGTCTGGTTATGTATTAATAATGAAATTGGTTCTTTTTTATTGCTAAAAACATTTTATTATGAAAGAACAAATTTCTGAGCAGGGAATTATTGAATGTATTGGTTTTAAATAGTGATTTTTTTTTTTCAACAAGTCGCTATATAAAGTCAATAATATCTCTGAAAACAAATCTGAAATGTTAATAAAATTACTAATATTCATGATATTTCAGCACAGAGTTAAGTTTAAAAATAACAAAGAGCATAAAAATCAGCCACTGTCACTCATTAGAAATGCACCAAATCATTTGCAAGAAATTATAAAACAGTTCAGTTATTTATTTATTTATATTTTGTTTCTCTGGCACAAAATGGGGAATAGATAGCAACAAAGAAAACAACCACAACACACGTCATCAGCTCAGAATGTCATCAGCTTCAAACTGCCAGTCATCAACTCTTCAGATGTTTTAGTTATTGACTTGTCGTGTGTCATCAGGTTCCCTGTATGTCTGTGTCCATGTTGGAAAAGGAAGGGAAGAGTTTTGATAACCCAGGATATGAAGTTGGAGAAATAGCTGCAGCCACGAGCAGCCAAGTGTCAGCCGGCTCCGCCCCCGAAGGAACGAACAAGGTCAATAAACAGAAATCACTTCTTGCCTGAAGAGTTCATCCATTCTGCTCACAACCTCCTCTTGCTCAGTGGCTGATTTTTTATCACCTAAAAAACAGTTTTAGATGATGCTAATATTATTAAAAACACTCTTTTCCCTCATGGATTTGTCTTCTGCTGCGTTTTCTAAATGTATTTCATAATTCTGAGATAGACTGGTGATTCTTGTATCTTGTAGTGTTTTTTGAATCACTTACTTCTTCAGTTTTTTACCAAGAAATATAAAAACTTAATGCAGAAATCCTAACCTGATGCGATCCTGTGTTTCCTCCCTCAGGTGAACATCAGTAATCCTTTGTATGCGGAAGAAGTTCAAGTTGTGGACGAGCCCACAAAAAGTACAAACAAACCCGCCGCTGTCAACAAGGTCGGTTTCATCTTCACTATAACTGACTGAATCACAGCAAATTATTTACATGTAGCAATTCAAAGGGTTTTATTGAGATGTCAGGCCTTCAGTTACTTTCAGGTACTTAATTACCGCCACTAATATTTCTTTAAACTTTCTGTGTTTTTGTCAGGAGCCTTTTGAGAACCCAGCGTACGGCTCAGATGTAGAAGATGCAAACATCACTTCGTCACAACCAGCTGCTACGAGCTCACAGGTACACAGGTTTTATTCAGTTATATTCTCCCCCGTGGTTGTTTTATATATGCTTTTTTACACTACCCTTGATTTTATTTTTATTTAGATTTTGATCTGATTTTTATTTTGATTAGATTTAGATTTGATTTGATTTTATGTTCTGTATATGTGTGCTTGTATATAATAATCTTAGTAATTGAAGCATTTTATTTCTGCTTTTCCCTGCAGTTTGAACCCATTGGTGACGACAGTTTTGTGTCTTTCAAAAACCCCATTTTCCCGGTGAGTCTAGAATGACGACATTTAAGGATTTAAAGAACTTTTTTTTATATAAAAAGTACAGAAAATGTATATATACATATCTCACATGCCTCTATCTCATCTTCTTATTCAGTTCTGTGCTAAATAAAATGGTTATTTTTTAAAGTTTGGATTACTATTTAAGATATAAATAAAAAAAAAACAATAACACCCAATTTGATTGAAAAAAAAGCGTATTTGTGACTGTAAAAAATAAAAATAAAAATGAACAAATTACAGGAAAACTCATCAGTAATGTGATATTCTCAGAAAATAATCTGCAGAAAATTAATCGAAATCCTGTTTTACACAAACTTCCTGCTGTTATTTATTCACTATTTGGGTAAATTGTTCAGTTATCAGTTATTCTGTTCTGCTATTTCTATATATTTAATATCAAATGAAATATCCATAAAGTATGTCACTGAAGTCAGGGGTTGTCATGATAGAAGAATAGATAGATAGAATGAAAGAAAAGTGTTTCATCCAAGGGAAAAGTATGAAAACCACCAAATTAGATGATTTCATTTGATGTTTTATATGTTTTGGGATTGGGATCTTTCAACAGGAGCTCACGCCAGATTCTGACATTTGATGCGACCTTTACGTCTGAGATAAGACGTGAGCACGCTTCAGGACTGAAACCTCGTTGGCTCTCATCGGAGGAGGGATTTTTACTGAAGAACAGCACAACTCAACAGGAAGAACAACATGTTTTTGAACACTTTAACCCAGAACAAATCAAACCGTTTGTAAAAGAAAGATATATTTTATGTGGATATACATTTTAATATATATACATACTTAATTTCCATGAAGCTGATATGATTTAATGTATGAGACTTATTCAGTAAGTGAGTGTAAACTTGTAAATGATGTGTTTATGATTAGTTTGATTTATATCTTTCTGTACATTTTGAAAAATAAAACTTCTGTTATCATCACTGTCTATCTGTGTTGGTTTGTTTTTAAAGCCCTTTAGAGATAAAGCCACTGTCACCACAGTCTTCTCCCTCATACCTTTCTTTACGTGACAGTGAACACATCACCGGAGGATCTGTCGTGACGACAAAGCCGAGTGTCCCACTGGTGTTATCCTCTCCTCCTCCACAGATCGGACTCTGATCCCAGGCCACTGTATCTGACCCGCTGAGCTCAGATGAAATGCTTTCTCATCATCCATTTAATAACGCAGAGAGCCACAGTTTGAGTTGGTGATTACAGGGCAGTGACTCTGCTCCTCTTCCACTGTCACAAACGCCTGAACACATCAAGGTCTCTTTGAGCTGCAACAACTAGGCCAACCAGATGAGCAAAGGGACAAAAGAGGGACTGAAGAAAAGTGCAAACACAATAGGGAGGGATATGAAGGGAGCTGTGAGCAGTGTGTTTCTGTGTTGTGCTCCATGATTCATAATCCATGTTTTCAGACTGCCGGTCCCCCACAAGGCATCTCAGACTGTCAGCCAAAACATGTACTGTACCACTGACTGAGAGACACAGACACAGAGGGAGGGGATGAACAGCGATGGGTGGATTTGAGAGGGGCGGACCAAAGAGGCGTGCAGCTCGCAGCATGTGTGCACACTGTGCTGCCTTCATGAGCTGTCACAAA
>CAFUXE010000262.1:520079-531893 GCA_903364295.1 Serranus cabrilla
ATAGGGGTGGGCAGATGGCATCAGCAGTGTGTTTTGACGACCTCGCCCCTCTCTGTCTCCCTCTCGGGACCCGTCCTACAGAAAATGAGTCTGGCAAACAGGTGGCGTGCATGTTTGTGTGTGTGTGGGAGCAGAGAGGACGGCAACATGAGGTTAAGCTCTCCGAAAACAGTGTCAGTATAATAAAGTGCCGCCCTGACTTCGCTGTGGATTGCACCACTGCCTGGTTTAGTAGTGGGGTGAATAATCTCGTCACAGTTCATGAAATCTGTGATGACAACTGACGACGAGGCAGAGACGGAGAAACACCAGGGACAAAGTTAACCAGTGAGGAAACTCATTAACAGGACAGCCAGTGAGGATTTTACTGTCAGTCACAAGACGAAAAGAGGAGACGCTGTCATGATGCAGCAGCTCATGTGAGCATCAGCAGCCAGGGGGAAACCAGCAGGAAGAAGCATGAAATAATAATACAAACAATAAGAAACACCCTTAATATATCACACCACTAGTGAAAACCACAAAACTCTGACTAACTACTTGTCTTCAGCATGCTGTTAAATCATTTCATAATTAGGATGTAAGCTGCTTGTTGAAGTGTCCTTGAGCAACTCCCTAAACACCTACGTTACCGAGATGATTAAAAAGCAAACCCTCCAAACTGGAGACGACTATTCATGAATAATTAATGTTTGAATCAAATCTGTATGCTAATGCTGTAAAGAGTAAACTCTCAATAATAATAAATGACCCTGGCTGCCAAGTAAAAGTAAGTGAATTGCCTAAATAGTGTATTACAGTTTAAACTGCAAGTTAAAGTCCAGATGAGCGCTTTGCCTCGCAGCAAACAGGTTTACTCAGTGTTTTGCTTGTATATACAGTATCTGTTCACTGTAAGGAAATAATACATCAGGATCAAGTGTTTCTGAAAGAAAACAGTAAACTGCTGCAGGGGCGACATTTTCTTTAGCAACTCCTGTAACCAAAAGACAAGATTTGTTGGTTGGATTTGGGATTTTTACAGGAAATTGACAGTTGAAAACAATAGTTTAATCAGCAAAAATGAACACTACTGTGTATTTTATGTTGTAGAAAAAGTGAAAGTGCAAAAATGTTAACTTATTTCTAGAGCCCAACAGATATATTGGTTGACAGATATATTGTTTGACAGACATACTTTATTAATCCCAGAGGGGATTCAATCCACTTTGAATTTTCATTCCAACTCAAATTACTATATCAGCCACAATATCAGTTATCAATGAATTTTCCTCTCTAATATCAGTATTAACTTCATCTTGAAAGATTCCCATATCGGTCGGGCTTTACTTATTTCCAGGATTCAGAATTCAATACTTCAGCATTACTTTCAATCTGAAAAAGATTATGTACAAAAAATGTCGGTCACAAATTCATAAATGTCTTAACATACTGTATGTAACTTACTCTAGTTTATTCATTCTTTTCATCGTTTCATCATATTTGTTTATTCCACTATCCATGAACATACGCTGCACCTCACTGCCCTTTTGGACTTCCGGTTAGATACTAACTGCTAATCTTAATGTTTTAATAAAACAGCAGCTGAGGATAAACAACGTCATTAGTTCAGCAGGTATTTGATCACAAACCAGAGTTTTGTAGAAACATGAAGTCAGCGGGGTAACCAATTAAGATTTATCCTCAGGCAGACATGGCTGTCTGAACTGCTGCTAGCATGCCTAAAAACTCCAAAGGGATTAATTAGGGATTAGGGATTTTAATGATATCAGATGGAGAAAAGCTGCAAATCCTCACACTGGGAAAAGCAGAAACCCACATGTTTGCATGGCACTTTAATTCGATAAATTACTCTGAATGATCAATCATGAACCCTGCACTCGTGTGGCGTCGGAGTGATTGGAAGTATTGGTTCCTGACTGGGAAAATGTTTTGTTACGATAAGAAACTCTTTATTAAATCGTAGAAATGGTTTGCTATCTTGTCATTTGTAATATGGTAGTTAGAGAAGTTATTTATTAGGGTTGTATTCATGCAATGATCAATGACTCGATATCATTGATTCAAGGTGAAAACACCTTTGTATTAGTATTATCCTTAAAATACGCCTTTATTTTGAAATTTCGGCTTCATACAGAATGACAGGATGTCTTTTGTTTTTCATTAACATTTAGAAGAGCACAGCTATGAAACTCTCGAGGCTTTTTGTGAGTTTATATAAGTGTAAGTGATTGTGTTAAATTAGCGTATGATATCGTTTCATACTAATTGCAGTTCACTACATTGAATCTAATGGAAATTGGATGATGGCAGACTTTGTGAACAGGCTGAAACTTTAATTGCGCCCATATTATCTATTGACCTGAACCCTGATAAGTCAGGTAAAGTAATATTTTAGTGGATTTGAGAAGCATATGAATGCATGCCCTCCATTATTAACAGTTGTGTAGATTATTTTTGGTTTAATCACATCGAATCAATCTTTGCTTAATAATTTCATTTGCTGTAGAGTTTTACAAGTGTAAATATTCCATTGTCGACTCCTATGATAGAAAAGGTAAATAAATGCTTTTCAGTATCAGTACAGCGTCTGCGACATCCTTGCTGCTATTCAGTGTCTCTTCTAATCTTCCGGTCCTTTCTAATCTGCTTCATTGTGTTCATGGAAATCCTCAGCGCTGCACACAGCGAGCACAGCCGTCTTAAATCAAGGAGGCTAGATAATACCACCATATGGACGGCGGTAACCTTAAGTATTTAGACGATAGACTCAGTGTATGAGAGAGAGAGAGGGAGAAAAAAACAGAAAGATGTGGGCTTTAAGCTCTTCTCAGCCTCTTGTAATTAGAGAGAGAGAGAGTTGGATGGAGGGAGGAAGAGACAGAGAGAAAGAAGGTCAGGAACGGGGCCAAGTGTGTAGGGAGGAGGGCTGAATGAAAGCGGAGAGGATTTACCCCACAACTGTCAGCTTTGTTGTTTGTACCAACTTTTCTCAATGGAAAGGGTTGTGTGGCGGCCACCAGACGGCAAAAACAAAATCAGCTTTCCTTTTCTTTCTTTAAGAAAAGGAAATGCAGCTTAATCCAGACATCTAATAATAATTCCCCTCTAAATTTGGAGATAACAAAAGCCTAGGATACTTATTTCCTACAAAAGCAGCAGGCAGTAACTCAAGAAGCATTTTAGGATAATTATTTTATCCCCCCAAGAAGATAGAGCCTCCAAAATAATATTATAAAATGATAATAATGTTCTTCTTTCAGACAATTTTTTACTTGTTTGTTTGAGAACGCCAGCTTTATTTACATCCCATAACTTAAAACCTCCTTAAAAATATCGGTTTTGCTAGGTCTTTTCTGTCGAAATTGTATAGTTATTCATATTAAAGTCATCTTAAATGTATCATTATGACAATTTAATAATTTTATACACAAATATGTGTGTTGAAGGTCACTTAGTTTAAGTGAATTGCATCAGTACAGGTAAAAACTGAGATGGCAGTTAATGCTACTGTGCTAAGCTAGGTAGCATTAGCTGTTGTTAGCTATTAGTTCATTGTGACTAAATAAAGCAACTAAGTCTTTTATTTATGCAAAATAACAAAATTAATACCTTAAGTGTTTATTAAAATGTATATATTTAATTTACAGAGAACAGCTGTAGAAAAAATACACAATTACATTTTGTTTTAGCTTAAGCTAATGCTAGCTGAGGCTATGTTTCCTGCTAGTTAATTAGCTCTCACTGCTTAGGTGACCTCTGAATTGTTGGTTTATGTCTTAACATGGATTTTTAACAATAAGGTAAATATTATATAACAGAAATGTTATCTTTTTAAAGTTCTTTCTTGTGTGAATTTGATTGATCTAATGGCCGTAGTCTCAGACTGTGGACATTTCTTTGTTGCATGCCATATTTTGTGGTTATCCTGCTACAGATTTGGGCTCCATATCCTGCTGACAGTGGAAATAATAAACAAACATGACTAAATATATTACATGTAGTTTATTCAGTTAGTTGTGGCTGTGCCAGCATGTCTGTATTTCTCTCCTGATAATGTGCAGGATGGATTTTTTTTTTAAAGTGCTGCTTTGTCGATGCCCCGCAGAGCGGCTGGGTGCTGATGGTGCTGCAGCATTGGCATGAATCAATCCGGGGACATTACTATTGATGCCTGATTGAGGCTGACTCGTGGAGAGAGGTCAAGGGTCGTGCCATGCTCCGCCAGTGATGTACGACATGTAATTACAAGACATTGGGGATGCTATCTATCTGTCATGTGTGTATTTACGATGCAGCAGTAAAGGAGTAGTTGAAACAAATATTTGCTTTCTAGCAAGCTGGGAAAGGAGATGCTAGCGGCTCCACATTGTCTTAACATGGCTGTGTGACAGACAAGAGTTGTTGTTTGTGGTGGGAAAATGTGTGTGTTCTCCATATATGCAACCATTAATCCTCAGAGAAATTCATATAGTTCCTGTCCCCATGACTGTTTACATATAATGTTGTAATTTTTGTGTAATTTTCACCAGTTTTTAACCAACTCGTAACCAAGGATGCACAATGGAGGAAGTATTGGTAGCAAAATGACAGATTACATTTATTACCTGTGAGCTATTGTTCTGTTGTTATGGATGTTATGGAAGTGTTTTTACAGATTGAATTATTGTGAAATAAGTGGTTCATATTGAGCTTCAGAGGTACTGGTAGATGGATTTTGTTACTTCTGGCTTGAGCCAGGACAGTTATTTTCCCTGTATTTCCAGAACCGATGCAAAGCTAAAACTAACTAGCTGCTGAAACGTGTTATAAAAACAGGATGAAATACTACTTTCACTTGAACAAAGACAAGATATTAAATGTTAATACCAAAACTTGTTTTTTGTAAAATATGGGTTTAATCTGACTTTGATGCATTAAGTTTTTTTTAGGTTTTACACAGCGTCCTTACTGTATTTGACACAGTGGCATCAATCTTCTCAGCAGGAAATCAAATTTCTATTTTGTAAAATGTCAAACTATCCTGAATAACTGCTGAACGAATAGATGCAAACAGATGATTTATGGTTTGTTTTACTGCCATCAGTATCCACATGCAGCTGATGGACCACAGCAGCAACATGTAGCAGTCAATTATAACGTGTAATAGCTCTTTTCAGAGCAGCTTAAAACGCTTATTTTTCATCACCACTCATCACTCTAATGCCCCATTGAATGCATTATATTTTAAAGTTGTTCCAACCTGGGCTCTCTGAGCACTCGTCACCAGCTCAATGAAGGACTGTTTGTGCTGTCGCTGTTTATTTTAATTGCCACTTTGGCTTGCAGCCATCCTGCCCCTTCAGAAATCGTCTTGGCAGCTGTTTTGTTGTTGTTTACCACCAGCCCACCAGGAGAAAATGTGACCATGTAGACAGAACATGACAAAGAATTTACACAAGACAATTGTAAATCACTTGTGTTGAGTGTTTGACATAAGATGACAGAAAAACAAGAAAGAGTAGTAACTTTTTTTGAAAAGTCTCCTTTGTTGTATTCCAGGACAAACCCTCATGGCTTTCACTGATTTCTATAATCGGCAGCAGCTCAGAGAATCACGAGGCTGATGGATTCGTTTGTTTGTGTAAACAGTAAATACATTTGATGAGGGCTCGACAGCTCGCTGATCAGGTGCTTCTGGCTTTTGTTACGGACATCAAGTGTGTGTTTGTGGATGTCAAACAATGAGCCAGAAAACACTGCAGAGCTGTTTCGTAATTCCAGCATCAAAGGAAATGTTTCTTTCTGAGGGAAAAATAGACTTTTGCTTTCAGTTATCAGTGTATATGCTGTCGATATGTTAAAAAAAAACTGTTTTTACACAATATATAATGCAGAAAATGTTGCTTGGCGTATTTTTTTTTATAGTCAGCAAAGACTGAAACTGAACAGTATTGATGTTTGTTTAGCTATTCATTTTATTCCTATTTATTCCTTATTTTCTCAGTTATCATTCATAGAATTGATTGACAGTTTAATACATTGTTTGCATAATAATGTATCACAATGTTCAGTATTTAATAACATTTTATGCTTGAGAAAGTAGCTCTCTGGTTGCATTTGCAGAGTGGTGAAAACATTTAATTAAAACAAAAAAGTGACTATCTGCCACCATATCCGTTATTGATGAATTTTAAAATTTTAAGCATCATAATCCCACATCAGTCCAGCTCTAATAGGTTGAAAACATGCACGTTACATGACAGAAATGTAACGTTTTGGAAGGTTTGCTGTAAAGCCGTGCAGCGATGTAGATGTCATGTCTGTGGGAATGAGGAGAAAAAACCACTAAAACAGAAACGCACCCTGCAGAAAGTAAATGGATTGGATGTGTAGGATGAGGACTGAGCGCTCTCAAACACACAATGTTCCACTGACATTTGTTCCCTGCGGCCTCAAACACCTACACAGCCAGCAGCTCCGGGAGCAGGTTTCAGGTTAGAGCAGGTGAAGAATACAGCTGATTCACCTGAACTACTGCAGGGACTGTTAGTTAAATAATAATCATTTAAAAAACTGTTGTTGTTAAACACTGACATATCCCAGAAAAACTAAAATTCCCCTTAAAGAGAATAATTTATTCTTTTTATATATACAAAACCATCGTTGCCTTATGTTAACAAACTGCCATTTAATGAGTTATATAGAAATATTTGTAGTTATGGATTATATCAGGACTGATCAAAATATATAACTGTTAAAGTAGATATAGTAATGCTAGAATGCATTTTTTTAGGAATAGGAAGAGGATATTCCCTTTAGATTAAGTTTTTTAAAGTGAGGCACAAGTGAGGCTTTAACATTAAGATAAAATAACATAATATCAGCTACTTTTGACTGGTAAATTTCAGTATGCCTGCCAAAATGTTTTTTCACTGCTCATGATTTACTTTGAATCGGTGATTATTCATACAAGATTTTTGTCAGAAGTTGATATATTGGTATTTTTTCAAAAGGTCATGCTTCTTATTAAGTATTTTATACCATGTACACTGGTTTGAAGTAACTCACCTTTTGAGTAGAGTTGCAGCTATTTAAACCATGGAATGAAAATTGACGTATCATGAACAGTTACTGATCTGCAGTGTTGAGAAAATAATGCAACCATGCATGCACATCTCCTTTTCTTCTCCACCACCTGTCAGACTTGCACCACATTTATGCAGCAACATCCAGTTTATTTTCAAAGAGAGATCACCTTCACTCAGTAATCTTTATTTTTGGAGGTATAGTTTGTTCCTGCCTTGTCTGAAACATTTAATTGCTTATTGAAATTGTTGCAAATGTTTTCTGTCATTGATTATTCGTACTAATCTCAGATCCTAACTGAAAAAGCCCTGAACAAAATACAAGAGGAAATAAAATCTTTCATTGATGTCAGACTGACACTGAACGCCTCGCTGCACACAGTCCCAAACTAGTGAAGTGAATAATGTGACACCATCCAAACACCCTTTAATTAATCTAATCTGAGAGAAAACTGAAACGTAAACAGCCAGTGTGTCATCGCGACTGTCGGGCTGCCATGGCGACTAACGAGCCGAAGCATCCCATTGGACAGAAGTGTTGGGTGTAATCCGACCTCACTCACCTTCCAGTGTGACACACACACAGTTAGAAATGAAATGAAAGCTTTATGCTTCAGTAATGAAAGTAGCTATTAATTATATTGAAAGTTCGGTGCAGTAATGGGTTGATTCATCACTGTCGGAGCGCGGCTGCTCCGTCGCCTTCACAGAAAGTGCTTTACTTTTTTTTTTTTTTAAAGATATATTTTTGGCATTTGTGCTTTATTAGATAGTGCAGAGTGAAAGGGGGAGACAGAGGGGAAGACATGCGGGAAAGGGTGCCGAGCTGGGATTCGAACCCGGCACCGCCCGCTAACGAGGCAAGCGCCTCAGGGGGGTGCGCCACCACACCCCCCCGTGCTTTACTTTTTAAAATGAGAAAATAAATGCTGTATTACATGCGCTGAAATGTTATTTATGCTCTCTATTAGTGTCACAAGGTCAGATTTTTGCTTTATTTGTTGTTTGAACAACAAGCCTGAACGTAATTGTAGATTAATAAATCCTCTTTCTTTCTCAGCAAGTATAAAAAACAAAATAACAATACAATAAACATGGTAATAGAAATAATAATAATAATGATAACTTATTAATATTATTTAAAATATTTTTTAAAAATGTAAACAATAAAATAAAATAAATAAATAAAAGGAAAGGAAAGCAAAAAATGAATACAATAAAGTAGTAAAATATTAATAATTATTATTATTATTTAAAATAATCATTTAAAAAATGGAAAAAAACAAAAACACAAACTTGTGAGGCACTTTATCCTTATCTTCCACCGTATCCTTCCTCCCGTCTTTGAAGACGAGTAAAAAAAAAAAGAAAAAGGAAATTCCAATAACTATCTGGGGCACTGGGACATGAAAAACAAAAAAACAAACAAATACAGGCGTCACATTGTGTTTTGTTTCTCCTCAGCAGCGTCTGTGATTTTTCACCTTGGCCGTGTACGAGGAACAGAAGGAGCCAGTGGAGACGGTCAGCAGCCTCTGTCCTCCCTCCCTCCCTGCTCTCTCCCTCTCTGCGCCCTCCTGCCTCTCTGGATGATTGAAGCCATGCCCATCGTGTCTGCAAGCACAGGTACCGACATATGCTCAGCTACTCGTTTATTCTCTCTGATGCTTCATATTTATATGTACAGTATGTGCTTGTAAGTAATGCTAGTGATAATGTATAAAGTGCATGTTGCTGTAACTTAAACTCAGAAAATATTTTAAGGATGCTTTTATCAGAAATGACATTAGTCCCCAAAAATAAGCAAAAAAGGAACAAAAAATAGGTATAATATGATTAAGTAATTATTTTACCTTGATTACGATTAATGACCAGTTTTATTTTTTGCCTTCATAATTCACTGACATGTTCTCTACTGTGAATATGCTCAACTGTTAAATCTGGGATATGTGAGTTGTGGGTAAAATAACATAAAAAATGCATAAAAAAACAACAATAAGTGACTGGAAGAATGCAAGGCAGCACAATTTTATGTGCACAAATCTAAAACAGACCGAATCAAACTTGGTACTACTCTTTTTGCAAGATTTAGAAACACCATTCGTCCGTCTGCCCAAAAACTAAATATAGGACGATAAGTGTGAATGGCTGCGTCTCAGAAACTACAAGGATCAACTGTTCAGTCTCTATGAATCAAAGACATGCACACACATGCAGTGTAAAAAGATATTTTATATGGAAAACATTAAATAAACACATTTCTGGCACAAATGTGTTCTCATTGTCAGTGAAGGGAACATTTGATGCACTAAGCCACGATTTTTTTACTGTGAAGAGCAAACGTTGGGATTTCAGAAAAGCTTTGGACCTCGGGGACTTGGCTCTGAATGTCAGCGCACGCAACATTTGTTGTTTCCCTGCGGTAGAAAAAATCGGATGCCACGGCATTGCTTTAATGAAACTGTATCAAAACAGATCTAAGCTTCCAGATTTAACTGTATTTGGTTCTTGATCCCTAAATTACATTATGATCCCTAAAGAAGATAGAAAAAGCGCCCAATATGTTCAAACTGATGTGAAAAAAGTAACAAAATGCTTTTTTTTTATTTCTGTTCTGATGACGCACGTCTGATGATAGAAAAGCTTCTATTTTCAGTGTTGGATGGTGTTTTGGTGATTCACAGGGCTGCATGAGACTCTGGCCCTGCTCACCTCTCAGCTCCACCCCGACGCCAACCACAAAGAGGACCTGGTCTTCCTCAAAGATGTCTTCAGCGAGAAAAGCCTCGGCTACCTCATGAAGGTGCAGCAGCTTTCTGAGGAGGAGTGACATTCAGTATCTGTGATTTCTTGCCCAACTGTGGCCTTTAAATCATGCGTCATCAAGGAGACATTTAGTCACGTTCTGCAGGAAAAACAATTCAGAGAAGGAAACCAGGAGCTGCTGATACTGATGTCTCTCTGCTGTTTAATAGAAATTACAGACTTTAGTTTTTATCTAAATTAAATGAGCTAATTCTTAGAAACTGTCCACAAAATGTCATGTTAATAAGCCAACATTTGTGTGTTTGTGCATATTTTAATGTCTTTTCCTGTACGTCCCAGATTCATGACAAGCTGAAGCAGTATGAGAAACACAGCCCGACTCCGGTTCTACACAGCGCCACCTGTCTGGCCGAGGATGTAGGTGCAATCTTTCTTTCAAAGCCAAACTGAAGCTAAATATTATTAGTAATATTGAAAGTTAAGGGGAGACTCTACAGGTGATTCAGATAACTTTTGCATTACACATTTTCTGAAACTGTATGTTTAGATTATGCAAATGAGGCATCGATTAATTAAATATGTGCTCATTTGTATATATTTCCAAGGCATAAATCTAAAAATTGGACAAAGCAAATTTCATTATTATTTTATTTTGTGTTTATATCAGATTCACAGTTTTTTACACAAGGAAATTGGATTATCTCCTTTTATCATTTCATAAATAAGAAAATACTGTTGAAAGCCATAAAAAACTATTTTCGTCATGTTTTTAGGAACACAATATTCTATAAATCAGGGGATGAATGATATACAGACAAATCCCCTGGTGAAAACCTTTAGAATATAGTTAGGAATAAAACCGGTAAGTTTGGAGTCTGTTTGGAAGTTGAAATTGAGATTTATGGCTCAGAGAGAAAAATTAAATTTTGAGAAAACAGCTTTTAAAGATTTCATTAATTCTTAATGGAAATCACTATTTGAAGACAAAATATTAAATCTAATTCATAGCAGCAACAATATAAAACATGTCAAACACATGATAGAATGGGAGCTTTGTAACGATGCCTGTGATGACGAGGTTTGACTACGTTTACGGTGCTACACGCTGCAATAGAACGATAACTTTAAATTAATTTTGAATGTAGTAAAATTTACACCGAAATGTTTGTTTTGGAAGTTTTCTTTCCACTAGAAAACATAAAAAGCTCTAAACCTTAAAATTGATCAGTGCTGGAATAAAACATGCAGTGCCTGTAGTGTCTCTTTTATTATTATTATTTATTGCAATCCAGTAATGGAAATATTTTAAACTGAATGTATTTGTGATTTCAGCTGGCAGAGGAGCTGCAGAACGGGCCGCTGGAAGACGACGAGAGAGAGCTGCTCCTCCTGCTGAGCACTCCTCACCTCAAGGTTCACACTCACACACACCGCACGTAGACGTCTGTCCTTCCTCACACACACACACACACACACACACACACACACACACAAACTAATTAATGCTCTTTCCTTTTGACATCCGCTCATTCCTCGAACTCTGTGTCGCTGCCTCTGTGTGCTTTTCACCCTGAGCTGCTCTGATTTCCCTCTAAGTTGATCATCTGTTACATAACACCCACGTCAGAGCTGTCTGTTCCACAGTCGCAGCCTAATTACTCTTATCAAGCGATTATGTTCAATTTATTGGCTTTCAGGGGAGAGATGACGGCTGAGTTAGTGAAGGACATTTTTTCTTATTTCTTGTGTGTTGTCGTTCCTGTGCGTGTGTGTTGTTTGACGAAGGCGGTGCTGTCAGCCCACGACACGGTCGCTCAGAAGAACTTCGACCCGGTGCTGCCGCCGCTGCCGGAGGATCTGGACGACGACCTGGAGGAAGAGTCGGTGAAAATCGTCCGCCTGGTGAAGAACAAAGAGCCCCTGGTGGGTCCCACCTCACACCTCAGGACATCACAAAATAAGAGCTCTCCCTTCCCTTTTA
>CAFUXE010000263.1:22358-34615 GCA_903364295.1 Serranus cabrilla
CAAGGGTTCATGTCCCGTGTGAAAACAAAAGTAAACTACTTTCTACATAACTTACATTGTTTACGTAACTTATGTGGCTCAAGGATTGTGACTGTGACATCTTTTTTACTTAAGTTACTTCCATGGCTTCACGTCTGGCATTCCAGTAAGTTAATTTCCTTTTCAAACTGTCTTTTATAACACCTGACCAGGAAGTTTTTTCCCTAAACCCAAGTCAGTGGTTTCTAAATCACCGAAACTGCAGTGTTTTTCTTATAGCCTATTTTTTAGAAGGCTCCTCTGTTACATGGAATTTTCACACAATGAAATAGACTAAAAAACTTTTTGGCACAGTGCCAGAGTCTATTTAGTGCTGATCGGTAAAACTATTTAATTTGTCAGGTGTTGTTTTTTCACGTTTAAGTTGGCTAAAAGTCGGGGCATTGTTACCTTAGCTTAATCAAAGAAAACCGTTGTAAAAACTATTGTAGTTAAGTTTTGGTCAATGAAAACACACATTTTAGTCTTTTCTGGTCATATTGAACATTTCAGTCATTTTAGACAAACTAAAACCAATAATTGTGTCATTTTAGACAAACTTATTTCTGTTATTATCTGATGAAAAACATGGATTGAATGATTAAAAATGAGTCCTTCAGACTGTGCTCATTGTATGCTGCCAGTGTAGGTTTCATATGGCGCTCAGCACAGGAAACAGAACTTCTACACAAAAAAAGTATATATTTTGTCTCCTCTTTTTGTGTCAGTGAAAGCAACTTATTTTAGGGGAATTTTTTTATCTTTTAAGCTAGAATTTACGTCTTGTTTTTATTCATCAACAATACTGCAAGTTGCATAGTTATTGTTTAATGAATTGTTGTTTAATTTATTGTCATCATCTTGCCTGGTGGAGAAAAAGCTTAATGATGAACATACTGTCATAGTTTTCATTCATTCATTATCCTTAACCGCTTATCCGAACTCTGATCTGTTATTACATATCTGAGGATGCAAAAATGGTATGTGGATTTCCCAAGTTCTATACATCAATATAACCTGCTGACTATAGTCAGATACTGAGAAGTTGCATTAAACAAACCAAATGTCAGAAGTTGGCAAACAATACCATGGATGTCCATTAAAAGACAGCTTGACAGTTTTTTTCTATTCTTCATGAAACATGTTCGTACCCAAAGAGGTATATTTTCCAGATCAAAATCAGCCTATTATCACCTTAGTTTATCGAGAATAATCAGATTTATCATCATTTAATAGGATTTTAAAAAACGGTTGTTCTCCAGTAGACTCAACTACTATAAGGTTGTTTATAGCCTGTTGAAAATGCTACTGCAACTGAGTTCTCACAAAGAGCAGGAGATTGGCTCCCAACAGCCCAGTTTTCAGATCTTTACATTGACTTCCTGTGTGTCAAAAAGGACTTAATTCTGTTGATTTATGAAGAACTTAATGGTAGGCATTTCTGATCTTGTGCACCGTTACAAACTGTCCAGACCTCTCTGGTCGTCTTACTGTCCCCAGTAAGCAGGCTTTTGCCACCTTATAGCTACTCCAGCTCTGATAAATGCATGGCTGCATAATTCCCCAGCTGACTCATCCCATACACGCTGCATGAAATGCTGGCTTGCTTCCTATATGACACAGGGGATTAAGAGTTGGGATTTAGAGGAAATGGACAACCTGCTTCCATAAGCAGAAGACTGGGAAGCTGGGAGAGTGAGTGTGAGTGACTGCTGTAATAAAGCCAGGCATGTGGACATACTGCTTTGCTTTACTGTGCCTTGTCTCTAACACAGTTGCATGTTGTCTTACTCCCCTGTAGCATTCACCATCTGTTATTGGAGGATTTATAGCTCAGTAAAAAACAAATGGGCCAAAAGGAATCTCATGCATACACGCCTGCTGTCCTGCAGCCTCTTCACTCAGAAAAAATTTATTATTGCAGTGAGCGTTTGCAAGTTCGAAATAATTAATTTTTCATTCTCTGAGATTATTAAGTGCATTTGTACAAGTTTATGTGTGCATAAACATGGCAGATTGGAACAAACTGAGCACACAACACGACGGATATACTATTATCTTATCAATTGCAGCAAACGTGTTAGCAAAGAGTTTTGTTTCAAACATTCCACAGCTAAACAGGTTAACTAGTAACAGATGACAGTGTGTTGATTGGGTAGGCAAGGAGCATCTGAGGATTTCACCATTGACAATCCATGACAAAAATCTCTGTACGTAAGGGGCAAGGCCGAAAGCCAATAATAGATGCATTGACCTTTAACAGATCAAAGTGAAAGCCCTGTATGAGCAACATACAGAAACCATTTAAAGTTTTAAATGAATATATGTCAAAAATGTCATTGCATTATGTTTTGTTTATGTTTTAGACAGTGTCCCAAAACTTTCTAAGTTCCTTACATTTTGAAAACAGGTGAAGAAATATGGAGCCCCTCAGGTGACATGTCATTAATATGGCAGGTAGAACCTTGTAAATGTAATTCTCAAAAGATATACAGTGTAAATTCTACAGTTTGTTTATGGAGGACGGAACATAACTGAGGGTTTATGTCTCAATATGTTTTCATTTGCCTCTTTCCTATGCTTGCCCCCTTCAAATACTGAAAGATTCTGTCACCCCAATCACTTGAAACAGGTTCTAGTTCATCGAGTTCATCAAGTGATTGTATAATAATAATTGTATTAATATTGCACAGATTGTGCAATGCATGCAACCTAAAGTCCTTTACATGAAAATCAGAAATGGATTTGGACAAAAGGGAATAAAATAATTGCAAGTGCACCCCACAGGGATCATGGGATATATCCTAAGACCTGAGGTACCTTCTGTGATTCAGTGATGTAAAACCTTGCTTGACATATGCAACAAGGAACATCTGCTTAGAAACAGCTTTATTCAAGCATACGAACACGTGCACATTGCTGCTCTGTTGTCTCCTCTCTATTCTCCTCCTTCCATTCCTTGTCATATTGCCCACAGTTGACAGTGAGTGGGTAGACAGAGAGGCGAGGAGGATGGGATTGGGGAGAGAGAAGCAGAAGAATCCGGAAAAAAAGGAAGGCAGAAATATGTGCAAACTGAGGAGTGTGTAGGTTTGTGTCTGTGCATCTGTCTTTTCTTTATTTCTCTTCCATGTGTGAGAGGATAACTGACTTCATGACTTATGGGGCGATCTGAGTGACTTTATGCTTTGAAATTTGTATATATATATATATGTGTGTGTGTATATTGGCGATCCCTAAGCATTGTTTTTAATCTTAGCATCTCTTTTGTCAACTGCACAGCAAAAATCATCATCATCATCAAATAGAAAAAGAAATCCTCTATGACAGCCTAACTTAAAGGATTATTGTTTATTACACTATTACTTGTGTTATTAATGTAGTTTTTGAATGAATTCTGAGATCACATTGGTCATGAAAACATTGTACTCACCTAATATTTGAAAGTTTGCTTTTGTCTTTTACTTCCATATAGGTTTGGCTATCTTTAGTTTGCATCTTATCTAATTGCTGACTGCTTGTGTATCTTATTCATGATGTTGCTGTATTTAACATCTCCTTGATTAACCTCATAACTTGTGGGTCCTTAAGCCCTGACACAGCAGGCCTGCGAGTATACCTGCAGTCAAGATCAGCAAGTCAATGTGACTAGATAAAAAACCTGAAATAAAAATCCAAGAAGTAACCTCGGACAGAACTACAAGATCAGAACATAGAAATCCTTCACTGGTTAATTCTCAGACATGCTGTCAGTTACTAACCCCAGCAGATCTCTCTGATCTCCTCCATGTGTCCAGAGCACTTTCAAAGTCCAGTGAGATGGTATTCAGTATTTATACAACTAGAAAATGGAACAGCGTGTCTACTGACCTTAGACTTGCTCTGACACTGTGTTCTTTTAAGAACCAAAGTAAAGCCCTTTATTTTCACTCAAGCATTTTATGTAATGAACACATTACAGTATGTGTTGTTTTTCTGTATGTATGTATGGATCAGCAAAGCTGTATTGATTTGTAGATGTATGATATGGTGCTATACAAATCAATTAGCAATTAGAAATTAGAAACAGACGGACGGACGGACGGACAGATAGATAGATAGATGACCAGGGCTCATTTATCATGTTTAACAGCAACTTCCCAACAGGATGAATTAATATTTGCTTTTTTTCTATGTCACCACAACCTTTAAATGCGTTCACCAGTGCACTTCTGTGTAAGATCCTTCAGCTCCTTGCTAGTAACTAACCTAAGGAACCAGTTACATGGAGCCATTGGAGAAGCCGTTATTGGAAACTGTTTGGAAAAGCGAAGACACTCCAAAAAAATGTCTAGCAGATGATTGGAATTACCATCCGTCTATTATGGTGGCTGAGAAAGTTCACACGAATGCAAAAGCCTAATCAACATGTATTCTGTGAACAGAATAAACCCCTTCAAATAAGACAAAAAAAATCCTAAACTTTCTTACTAAAAGGATTCCAGGGTAATGGAGAGAAGAGTTCGGCGGATAGTTGAACCTCGGATTCAGGAGGAACAATGCGGTTTTTGTCCTGGCCGTGGAACACTGGACCAGCTCTATACCCTCCGCAGGGTGCTTGAGGGTTCATGGGAGTTGCACAACCAGTCCACATGTGTTTTGTGGACTTGGAAAAGGCTTTCGACTGTGTCCCTCGTAGCATTCTGTGGGAGGTGCTCTGGGAGTAAGGGGTCAGAGGCCCTCTGCTAAGGGCCGTGCGGTCCCTGTACGACCGGAACAGGAGCTTGGTTCGCATTGCCGGCAGTGAGTCAGACCTGTTCCCGGTGCATGTTGGACTCCGGCAGGACTGCCCTTTGTCACTGGTTCTGTTCAATATTTTTATGGACAGAATTTCTAGACGCAGCTGGGGTCCAGAGGGGGTCTGGTTCGGGAACAGCAGGATTTCATCTCTGCTCTTTGCAGATGATGTTGTCTTGTCTGCTCCTTCGGGCCAGGACCTCCAGTGGCTTGCCCCCTTCAGGTTGCTGGAGAGTTTAAGAATCTTGGGGTCTTGTTCACGAGTGAGGGAAGGATGGAACGTGAGATTGACAGGCGGATCGGTGCAGCGGCCGCAGTAATGCGGTCGTTGTATCAGTCTGTTGTGGTGAAGACGGAGCTGAGCCGAAAGGCGAAGCTCTCGATTTACGGGTCAATCTACGTTCCTGCCCTCACCTAAGGTCATGAACTTTGGATCATGACCGAAAGAACAAGATCCCGGATACAAGCGGCTGAAATGAGTTTTCTCCGCAGGGTGGCAGGGCGCTCCGGATAAGTGGAAGAAAACGGATGGATGGATGATGTTTCAAATCGTGGAATCGCAAGAATATAGTAGCCACTATTTCGATAAAACAAGTATCCAGTTTCTATCGTCTGTAGTGGAACTGAGTGCGACAGACAAGTTTGGGACAGCAGGTGAGACTGCTCCTCTGCTGCAGATCTACCAACACAGGAAAAATCATCTGCATTGTAGTGCCTGTGTGTGTGTGTGTGTGTGTGTGTGTGTGTGTGTGTGTGTATGTGTGTGTGTGTTGGAGGAGCAGCAGCAGGGTGATGCCCTAAGCAGAGTCCTAGCTTAATGGCTGACCTTCACACTTGGTGTAGTGTGTCTGAAATGGGACTCTGGGATTTTTGTAATAGAGCAGCACTGACACTAAAACAACACCATGAAATATGCAGTGTTTTGTATTATCTAATCCAGCTTTAACTCCTAAATATTAGATAGGATTTAATGATCAGACAGGACAGGTATTTTTTTCACTATATGGTAATTTTCTTCACTCAAGGTGACACAGACAACAGAAAATACTGTTTATATCCTGTGTTTAAACAAAACAAGGAAGGAGTTCTGCCTCATAGGGACACAGCTCCTTTCCTGCAAGCCCATTTCTCGTAAGAAAATGCATCAGCTGCTCAACTTTTACCAATTAAAACCTTTTATCAAAATCAAACTTAATTCACCTAATCTTTTGCAGATAACTTTTAGTTGGAATAATAACACAAAAATAATCATTTTTGGTTCCGACTTGCAATTTCTCTCCAGGTACTCCGGCTTCCTCCCACAGTCCAAAAACATGCAGCTTAGGTTTAATTGGTGACTCTAAATTGCCGTAGGTGTGAGTGAGAGTGTGAATGGTTGTCTGTCTCTATGTGTCAGCCCTGCGACAGACTGGCGTCCTGTCCAGGGTGTACCCCGCCTACGCCCAATGCAGCTGGGATCGGCTCCAGCCCCCCGTGACCCGGGTTGACCCGGATAAGCGGTTTCAGAAGATGAATGAATGAAAAAAGTCCCTCGAGTAACAAATTGATCAATACTGTAGGAGCTGTAGCTGTAGACATTAATATGCAGCAGTCACAATTTATTCCCAAATTACTGCGAAAAAACTGCATTCCCTATGCACTTCATCAAATCAGATATCTGACTGTTACTATGGGAACAAACATAGCCCACATCAATGGTACTGAGTCGCCCTTATCAACCATAGTTCATGAGAATGTTTCTGCTGGTTGTGAAAGAAAGTTGTGCGTCAAAAATAATGTGTGTTATGAGACAGCTTTTCTGTCCCAGAGTGGCCTAACATAAATTAATTCAGCTTTATAATACACACCTGATATCCTGAAAGCCCCTAGATACCCAAATTAATACCTTCTGTATATTTCCTTTCAGCTAACTGCTAATGTTTTTACACTGGTCTGTGTTTACACTATAAAAAAAAATCTCGGTATGGCTCAGAGCAACCTTACTTCTTTCACGACACTCTTCATCTTAACTTATCATTCTATATCTGCAGTTCAGCTCTTACCCGGTGGCAGTCTCCTCCAGACAGCACCTCTTGAATGAAGACAGCTGGGCCGTCGGGCTTGTTCGAGCCTCCTCCGATAGTGATGCCCAAACTGCTGGATCGCGCCACCGAAATGAGCTGAATCACTCCTTCACCTGGATGACTGGGAACACAAAGACACATAAACGAATTATTTTTTTTGTATTAAATAGGGGCTTGATTTTTGTAAATGAAGGCAGAGGTGTATCCATTGGGTTCAAGGTGTATACATGCACTTTTTGCAATCATGTAGCAAAGGCATTGCCACAGTCCTGTGGTCTAATATGTTTTTATATATATAGTTAATTGAAAAAGGTACAAAGACAATATATCTAATATTTTATCTTCATCAATTCATGGTTTCTATAAACATGGTTCTACTGAATTACATGTTGGCAACACATTCAAAAAGTATTGTGCCAGGGCCAACAAAAGTTGTGGAATGCTCAAAATGCCCATGTATATAACATTCCACAGGTAAAGTCAAAGGACTGTATGTTTCCCCCTAACTTCTCCTACTGCTATACCAAAGCATCATCCAGCCCAAAAAAAAATGCCTTGGTAAAAGCCTGATCCCTGCAGCCATTATCACTCTAAATAATACGGCATGCTGAGTGTAATGTGTTTAACTGTCTTTTGTTATTGTGTGTTGTCATCAATTATTTGATTGTGTTACCCGCTATTGTCTGTATGTACAGTGCTGTGAAAATGAATTTCCCCCGGGGGACGATAAAAATCTAAATCTAAATCTAAAATTAGGGGGATGGGGCCAGGTGCACCACTTTGTGAAAAACTGCATGGGAAAAGTTTAAGAATAACACAATTGCAGAAACTTAAGAATTTCGGCATCTACAATCCACAACATCACTAAATGTCCGAATAAATCCACAGAAATGACTGTCGAAAGCCAACATTGGATGCCTGTAGGTAGCTCTGCATTAAAAACAACATGCCTGTAAAGGACATCAGTAAATAGTCATATATATATAGAACATCCAGGAATGAAGCCACATCTCTGGGACGGACAGACACAACGTGAAAAGGTTTGCTGTGGTCCGATGAGTCCACATTTCAAATGTTTTAGGAAACCATGTGCGGTGTGTCCTACAGGCTAAAGAGAAAAAGGACAATCCAGATTGTTACCAGTGCAAAGTTCCAAAGCTAGCATCTGTGAAGGTATGGGTTAGTGCCCAGGGCATCATGGGTTACTTACACATCTTTGAAGGCACTATGAATGCTCAGAGGTCTGTACAGGTTTTGGAACGACATGTTGCTATCCAGACAACGTCTTTTTCTGGGCTGTCTCTGTTTATTGCAGCAAGATTGCAGGTACGAGACTGACCTCTCTGCAGTCTGATAATGTGTGGAGCATTATGAAGAACAAAAAATGGAGACCTTGGAATGTTGGCTGAAGGATTCGAAAGGCTTTTACTTCTAAAACTTTAACAATAAGTGTCAGTCTTTTCAGTATTGGTCAGGCTCTAGATCAGTAATTCTCAACTGGTGGGTCGGGACCCAAAAGTGGGTCGTGGACCCATTTTCAGTGGGTCGTGGGCCTTTGCCTGGGCAAAAAAAATCCTGTGGTTTTATTTTGAAGGGGATTTTTTTATGCCGTCTATTCACTCTCACAGTTTGTTTTCATCTGCTAACTGAGCATGACGAAAGTTTGGGTCTTTTTGAAACTTATTCTCACTAGTTGGACTTTTTTATTTAATGTTGAAAGCACTGTTGAGTCTGTTAAAATAAGGTATGTTGTGTTATCTAAGATTTGTTTTTACATTAAAATGCAGCTAATTTAGTATTAAAGGGAATATTTTATTAAACTTTTGTTGTGTTGGCATACTGTGTTATTCTGTACTATCCCAGGTTCAATCTGCTCTCATTAAAAACATTTTAGAAGTTGAACATTTTCTTCGAAATCGCTTGTCATTGCGGGGTGATGGTGGGTCCCAGAGCAAGACCAGTTGAGAAGCGCTGCTCTAGATCATAGTTCGGTCATGTACCACTGGTGACTTTTAAATTATTTTGATTTGATTTTTAAATCTAAGATAAAATTCATCCTATACAAACTAATCTTACCTGAGGGAGCGCAGCATGGGCCCACTGTTGCTGTACATGTTCTGAGAGCCTGCTGGGCTCAACAACAAAGGACTCTGAGAGCGAGATGAGGAACCAGATGATGTGCTATCCAGGTAGCGTCCTCCTTTGTAATGGCAAGAAACAGCAAAAACATAGAGTAAGAACAGTCACCTGTAAGAAGGTGAATCTAAAGTTTTAATCCTCTGGCACTGAGTGGAGTGGATTGTTCCTGTTAAACATGTCTTAAACCTGAGGGACTCAGCACTGAATAATATCCAATACGCTGACCAAACCAACTGCCAAGCACTAACCAAAGACGCCCTAGAACAGATTTTTTTTCATCCACTGTCCCAGGTAAACATCTGCTTCTCTCCTGTCCTCAGATTCAAAGGTAAATCTCATAGCACTGAGGTCATTCATGCTGAAATTCAGCAGAATACAGGGATGTCATGGATTCTTTGATCAAATAAAATGAATGAGTCCCATTTCTAAGCACTTGATAGGACGAAACAATAAATTATATTTTGTAGAGAAATTTCGATGCCATACCATTTCACGAGTTATAAACAACACAGAAACCGCAGTATGACATTATCACACATTTACCTATTATTTTACAATAAGTAGAAGTAGTTGTTTTGAAGGATTAACTGGCCCTTACATTACATTTACCTCATCTCATGATCTTTGAGCTTAAGTAGATCCAACTACAGTCATTTTTAGTGTTTTCGTATACTGTAAATATAACAGATGGAGCTCTGAGAGTCAATGAGACTGTCTCCTGCTGCATTAACACCATCCCTTTCACAGAACACACAAGACTGTTCACATACCGATGCTCTGTTTTTAACAAATCTGTACCAGCTGGCTGCCTTCTTCCAACTGAAACAGATGTTGGCAATTGTGTAATGGACAAGTGCACTTGTCATAAGTCATTTTTAAAGGCAGACTTACTCCATCTACCCTTTAGGCTTAGCATTCTGTCTTTTTTTTTTGTGTGCATAGAATTCTATGATATGATTATTGTTTTTATTCAACAATAAAGACACTTTACTGTGACCTGTTCTGAAACCAAAATACAATGATCAAAGATCTTCTGATTGTCTGTGATTCTGTTGGTCTTTCATTACATTATATTAAAGCCACTACTTGCAGAATAAAAACTAAAGGCTGCATACAGAAGACAAAGCATGGATTTGCCTACCTTGCTGGATGGGAGAGTTGCGTGTTGATCCCGTGCTACCATTAGATCCGTACTTCTCGAGCAACTCAGCAAATTCTCTCCTATTCACAGAAGAATAAAGAGAAACATTATTGGGATAAGAGATGGCAAAATGTATTTTCTTACTGACTAAGACAGTGTCTGAACCACAACTCGTAACCTTGATCTGATACCTATCAATACAAATAATACAGTATATAAATATAACCAATGGCCTGTACATCTCTGTAAATGATCAAGCCTCACAGTTCATAGTTCATTTGGATCTAAAAACCCTTTATTGTTTTAGGAGCCAAAATCTTTAACAGATGACCTGATTATGTTAGACACTATGAATATCTTGAAAAAAACAAAAAAAAAAACAGATGTGAAAACATTCATTCATTCATTCGAGCTGGAGCCGATCCCAGCTGCATTGGGCGAGAGGCGAGGTACACCCTGGACAGGACGCCAGTCTGTCGCAGGGCTGACACATATAGACAAACAACCATTCACTCTCTCATTCACTCCTACGGGCAATTTAGAGTCACCAATTAAACCTAAGCTGCATGTTTTTGCACTGTGGGAGGAAGCCGGAGTACCCGGAGAGAACCCACGCACACACGGGGAGAACATGCAAACTCCACACAGAAGGGCCACGGGCGGGGATTGAACCCACAACCCTCTTGCTGTGAGGCAAGAGTGCTAAATAGGAAATAGAATGAGTAAATTTAATTTAATTTAATCAATAATAAAATACACAGCATGTATGGCATAATATACTATTAACTATATCTAAATGTGTATGTCACATGTAAATCTGTAACGTAGAAGCTACTGTAGTCTTTAATATAATCATGATTTTTGGCGAGCCGTAAAAAAGCTAAGAAATACATTCTGGTAACTTTTAGTGGTATTATCCAATGTCACACCTCAGTTGTCTGCTTAGCACCTTGTTTGATATGCCCTGCGGATAATGATTTTAAATGTGCCATTTCTAAGTAGATTATGGTAAGTGGTTCCATTGGCTGCATGGTAAATAAGGACACAAATTGTTCACGAACTGCATTAAAACATGACCTCAGGCTGTACCTCTTTCATAACCAGCAGCAACAGATGATTGTGTTACGGGGGCTCTTTTATTTCACACTGAAGCGACAGGAGGACATAATCATTACGAAGCAGTCCTTGAGAAACTCTTTCCCTTATTCTTTGGAACATTCTCCTCCTGTTTACGAATATGTTAATGCTTAGGGTGTGCGCAGAATTCTATCCAATGTGTGATTTGGGGGCTAACCCACCCATCATATAAAACTGGCTTTGACCTCATTAGCTTGTGTGTCATTGCACACATCATGCTTTTGAGGTGGGTGTGAGGAAATATAAACAAAGTTTTTTACCAACTGAACTAATAGGAAAACAGAGTTAAGGTCTAATTTATTAATTTGTCACTCAACATCTGCCTCCTAATAACAATTGTGATAAAATAGAACTGCACTGCTGGGTTTCACCAGAGACCTACACAGTTTACTCGATGAATTGTAGCCACATTTGAGGGATCAAATCAAATCCCTGAATAATTTGATCAAATCCCTCTTGAAATTAAACTCTCTCTGCTGGGAGCTCCATGAGACAGACACTTTCTGTATTTATGCTATTATAAACTCCTGGTGACTGCACAGGACGTCACAGCTTTGGATTTTGAGTTCTTCTATTTTTAAGCAACAAAATTTCCATGCAAAGAACATTTTGAATTGAGCAAAAATGAATCTATACATGTTCAACCAATGTATTCACTCACTTTTACTCATTTGCCCTCGCTTAATTCCCTTTGTGTGTTCTTTCCAAAACTTGAGGGGTACATTTATGGTAGATCAGGGGTCAATGTTCTGTAAAACCAGATCAAATGTAAGATATAACTAATCAGACTAGTTTCATTAGGTGCCATTTAACAAGTTACACATAACACAGAAACTGTAGCGTGACATTATAGCACATTTAGATGTTGTTTTATAAAATGATTGCACAATACAAGGATTACTGTACACCTGGTGTAACTGATACCATTCACCTGTCACAAATATGTGTAGTATTGAAGCACTAGATCAGGGGTGTCAAACTGA
>CAFUXE010000263.1:69486-80732 GCA_903364295.1 Serranus cabrilla
CAACTGTTAGGTCACACACAAGCAGCACACTTACACTCTCTCACTTAAAATGAAGAAGAAAACAGGACAAGTCTCTGACACCTCTGACATTCCTAAATAGGCACAACAGACCACTCAGCT
Source organism: Serranus cabrilla (assembly GCA_903364295.1). Lineage (NCBI taxonomy): Eukaryota > Metazoa > Chordata > Actinopteri > Perciformes > Serranidae > Serranus > Serranus cabrilla. The sequence continues at coordinate 69,607 of CAFUXE010000263.1, forward strand.
AAGTAAAAAAAAAAAACATCAATAGGTGGAAGGTGAAAGACAACAAGCAAACTTCCCTGGAGGCAAATCCAGTCAGCAATTTGCTTCAGGATCCACATCTTCTCTGGAGAGAAAAATCAAAGCCAACAAAAGTCATTCCCAGCAAATCGATCGACACCAGAGGGAATGGGGACGAGAGTAGTCGATAGGAGGTGAATTGGAATCCCATTACTTCCAATTGATTTTACCTGACAAGGGAGAATGGAGCTGATTCTCATAGTGTCTGATAAGAGTCTGCAGAATGTAAGACACAGTAACAAAAGGAAATCATAATTCAGGAGTTTAGAGGGATATAAATCTGTGCGGAAGAGCCTTGTAGAACATTTCTATCCAGCAGTCCCCGGCATAAATTGGAACCATGTTTGATTCAGTAGTTCAGAAACTATTTCAATTGGCCCCAAATATGAAAAACATAATACATGATTAAAACTAATTCTAGCTGCAATTTCTGAAAATTAAATTTAAAATCAGTCACCAAATCAGTCGAAGCCAAATCAATGCTCTCTTACAGTCTTTTTCTGCATCATGTTATAGACTGAATTTAAAATACAGTACTTTCTTACCATTAATATACAACTTGTATCTTGCATCAGAATGGGACAGAGAGGTGATTTAAGGGACTCTGAATGTGGCATGGTTGTTGGTGCCCGACGGGCTGTCTGAGTATTTCACAAACTGCTGATCTACTGGAATTCTCACACAGAGCTATCTCAAAAATTAAAAATATCCAGTGAGTGGTAGTTCTCTTGGCCAAAATGCCTTTGTAATGCTAGAGGTCAGAGGAGAATGGCCAGACTAGTTCAAGAGGATAGAAAAGCAACAGTACCTCAAATAACCACTTGTTACAACCAATCTCAAAGAACAACATGTCCAACCTTGAAGCAAATGGGCTACAGCAGCAGAAGACCACACCGCCACTTTATTAGGTACACCTTGCTAGCTAATAATGTGGCTGTGGAGTATGTAGATCGCTCTCTTATACTCTATTCATTAAAGCAACTTTCTGTAAAACTGGTATTTTTTTGCAATTTAGAAGTGACAGTTTCAAAGTGCAATTTCCTTATACTGATGTCAAAAACACCAACAGCTGTATATGTAGAAGTAGACTTGGTATGATTAGATGGTTTATGAGCAAAAGCTAGTTGACAGCTCCACTAACACACTCACACATCTAGCAAGTGCAGGAGACACCTGAGAAACTCCTTCTCCCACTGGTCCAACAATACTGGTGTAAACACCAATACTCACCAGTGTTCCATAATGGGAGCGTACCTATGTTCCCCGGGTCTTATGTTCCCCGCTTTGTATGGGACCGGGGAACATAGGACCCTTTTTCTAAATAAGGGTCCTATGTTCCCCGATTTTCCCCAAAAGGATCCTATGTTCCCCGCTTTGTATGGGACCGGGGAACATAGGACCACTAACCCTAACCCTTTTTTTTTTAGAAAGGGTAGAACCCTGTTCCCCGGTATGTATTGCGACTGGGGAACATAGAACCCTTTTTAGGAAAAACGGGGAACATAGGACCCTTTTTAAATAAAAGGGTCCTATGTTCCCCGATCGGGGAATATAGGACCCGGGGAACATAGGGATGACCCCTCCATAACTAAGGTAAATTAGCTGACTGCCGCTACAGTTAGCAGTAATTAGTGGTTAGCATTTCTTTAGCAACAAGAAAACGTCAAAACCTAGTATATGACTGACCGCTTTTGCTGAATGCGATTTTGTGTGTAATGTGTTACAGGAATAGGTAATGGTAGTGTCTATGATGTGTAGTGTGCTTTTGCCCCTTATATACACACAAGTAATAATATGGTTAATGATATGATAGACCCCTCTTCTGTCACGTCTCATGAATTAAATAGGATTCTATTCTATTAAATGTGTCGATCCACACTGAGGGCATTAGACACCTCTCACCCTTTTGCACGTATTACCCATAAACACTGATTGATCAAATTCCCAGTCTGTTCATCACATGCAGATTCCCCTCACTCAGTGGGAATGGATACAAAATTATTCATTCATCTTCCGAAACCGCTTATCCGGGTCAACCCGGGTAACGGGGGGCTGGAGCCGATCCCAGCTGCATTGGACGTGAGGCGGGGTACACCCTGGACAGGACGCCAGTCTGTCGCAAGGCTGACACATAAAGACAGACAACCATTCACTCTCTCATTCACTCCTACGGGCAATTTAGAGTCACCAATTGAACCTAAGTTGCATGTTTTTGGACTGTGGGAGGAAGCCGGAGTACCCGGAGAGAACCCACGCACACATGGGGAGAACATGCAAACTCCACACAGAAGGGCCACGGGCGGGGATCGAACCTGCAACCCTCTTGCTGTGAGACAAGACTGCTAACCACTACACCACCGTGTGGCCCGGATACAAAATTAATCAATCTATAATATACAAACATTGTTGTTTCATTCCCATGAAGCCAACATGGCCTCTATTCAGTAAATTTCATTCAAATCAGTCAGCAAGCCTGGTGAAGGCAGTTTGGTCAGCTGCTGTTACACACACATCCTGAGTGTGGGTAAGCTCACAGACAGACAGGCAGCCTTAATGAATCAATAAACATGCAGTTAACAAGTACAAAACACACATATATCACTCATGCCTCACTCATGTCTCACTCCCAGTGGGGACTCACAATGGTAGTTTTGCAACACTCAGTGCCCCAATAATTATGTTTCAAATGAAAAGAGTGAAGCAACAGCACTGTGAATGTGGGACAGCAAACAAGCATCTCCCAGTAGTCCCGCCCCCCCGAACAAGGGAGTTCTTCCAGCATCTTCAGTCACATCCACATTAGCTGTTCCAGCAAAAGGTGGTGGAACACTCTTCTAGGTTCCATCCTATCATCTGATTCCCTCTCAGACTAAAGACCCAGCTCTTTCTCTCAAATGAACATCTAAATTGTAACACTGTGTGTGGGCCTGACTTCCAGCAGTCAGCCAACAAGTAAAACTTGTTGAGGCAGAGCAGCTGGCCACATAGTGTGGAATAGGACTTAATGATCTAGAAGTCCTTCAGACATCAAATTAGGAACTAATTTAACTCAGGAGATACTTTTAGCAGTAAAATGTCTTGTGAATTGCTCCTAGACTGAAAACCTTAGGAATTAGTGATGTAAGGAGATTCTCCTATCTTGGCCACTTGCTTTTAGCCTTGAGGATGTGATGTGAATATACCGGATTCCTGGGATTTCTTTTTAAATCTCAAAAGTTGAAAACCTTTGACAAATAAAGACCTGTACTCAGAGATATCTTTTCCAGAGTAAGCTGAATTTACGATTTCTATCTACTGCTATCAACTTCTCCAGTGAATTCCTGAGATATCAGAATGCCTTCAACAGCCGCTTGAGAATGTGTCTGTTTACATTATGTTGGAATTATAAGGCACACAGAGGCACTTTCTAGATAAAACTACCAAGTTATGACAGACTGCATTATATATTGGTGCAATAATGACCTTGAATTAACAGTAAAGGAAGAAAGTCGCATGCACATGATCACAATGTGTCCCAGATAAGGAGGTTAGAGACGCTAAGGCCAGGTGACTTAATGAGAGCATGTTGTTTTCCTCTGTCACAGCAGAACTAAAGTGATGTTTGTTGCCACCAGAGGCCTGAATTCTCAGTTGAGTAAATAACCTGTCAAACTGCATCCAGTCACACCTGCCATCACTGTCATAGCCTGTGGTCCCTTTCACAATAAAAATGAAAGTCTAGGACAAAAGCCAAATTAGCAAAACTCTTTTATTGAAAAAGTGTCCAGTGTGTGTTCAGTTTAGGCTTTTTTATCAATGAATAAACACTACGATTCCTCAAGACCCACGCCAAGTTAACATGTTGATGCCACCAGCTGATTGAAGTGAGGGATGTTAGCACCAAAGTTAGCAACATGATAGCTCACGCTCACTTAAGGTGGCCCGAGCCTTAAGGTGGAACAGCTATTCTTACTGTAGTGACAAGGTGCTCTTGGAAGGTTTCCACCGAGATATTATTCAGTGACTCTGCTAAAACATTTCTGCATATACATATGTATAATACAAGCTAACTGAAAAACTCTGCCTCTGTTCTAGAAATTTTTTTTCACTCTGAGATAGGACGCATTTAAATCAGATTCTTCCAACTGCACAAAACACAAATAAACCTTCGAAATTTGACAAATGCGCTGGTCATAGCAGGGACCTTCTTCCAAACATGTCAGAGGTGAGCAGAACCTACAAACTGAACAAAGTCCAATATTGGCCTGATGATTCTGTCCAGCCCAAGCTTCTAGCGCCAGAAGGTGAATATGAAATTGAAGTGGAAGAGACAGAGACAGAGAAAAAGAAAAGCACAGTGTATGCAGTCAGCAGAGCACCATCTGTCTTGCTGTCTCACCATCCTGTTTGATCTGAGTTGGCAGCTGCAGTGTGTGATTCATGCTCCATGTATCTCAGTTCAGATGTTTAAGAATACAGTTTGAATTCATGAATGCCAGGTACATTCTGCTTAATGTCTAAAAGCATCCATAAGTCACTTGTGGTGAAGACCAACCAAAAGGTCAGTCGTTATATGTTATTTGTGAATTTATGTGTCATTTGTGATTTTAGCATGAAATCAAATTAAAAAAAAATTGAAAAATGTAATTGATCTGCCCGACATCAGTGTTCAGTGACATCACCTGACATCATCCTATTCAGTGATCTAAGTCAGCGGTTCTCAACTGGTCTGGCTTTGGGACCCACCATCATCCCGTCATGACAAGACGAGACCCAAAACGAGGAAAATGTTCAACTTCTAAAATGTTGAACAAAAAGACACAACATTACCAAAAAATGACACAAAATTACCAAAAAAAAAGACACAAAATTACCAAAAAAAGGCACAAGATTTCCAAAAAAGACACAAAATGATCAGAAAAAGATGTTAAATGACAGAAAAAGGCACAAAAACCCTTAAAAAAAAGACACAAAATCACCAAAAAAAGACATGAAAACAAAGAGAATGAATAGATGGCATAAAAAAAATCCCCTTCAAAATAAAACCACAGGATTTTTTTGCACAGGTAAAGGCCCACGACCCACTGAAAACGGGTCCGCGACCCACTTTTGGGTCCCGACCCACCAGTTGAGAATCACTGATCTAAGTGATATATATATCTGATTTATAAATTCATGAAAAAGTCTTTGTTTGTCTTTGAGATTTTGCCTGATTGACACATATGTTGTTTTTGTACTTCTAAAAGATTCAAAATGTAAAAAAAAAAGTTAAATATAGCAGCACAGCTACCATCCTCCTTGCATGCTAAATATTAAAAACAAGCAGCAAATCAGATACCCTAAGTTGAGGCCATATGAACCTGAAAGATGGAGTTTTAATGTTATCCTAACTTTGGATAAGAAAAAGCAATGGCTGAGTTCTTTGGTAACTTATCACCAGCTTCTGATCATATAGAGGGTTTTCACGGAGTGTCATCAGCGCGTCATCGCTACCGGAAGTCGCCATGTTGGAGGCACTTGTTGTAAAAGAATGAATGGAGTACAATGGAGGATTGTGCGCTTGCTATACTTTAAGCGAAATTTAGCATTGTCTAAAAAACAAAAAAAAAGCAAAAAATGCGTCCAAGATGCAAGGGCATACAGGGAAGGACTTGGACCACAAGAAAAGGCTCGATATTTAGAGAATTTGCGGTTTTTCGAGGGTTTTTACGACGCGTCATGTCGCTCCACAACAAAGCACAGGTAGATCCCGAAAGCTGCAACAGAAAATGTTTAATTACTGCCGTTTTTTAGGTTGTACCAATAGGTCAGACCGAGAAACATGTCAAATGTGCCGAACAAATCCGGGTGTTGTATAGATTTTTCCCCTGTAGATCCTGGTTGAGCTTAGCTAACCACAATCGTCTCCTTTCCTCTGATAACTTCTGGCATCCCTCTCCCTGTTTTTTAATAACTTTTGGAAGTCGGTAATACTCCAAATGTGTTTCTCGGTCTAATAAACGGCAGTAGTTAACCGTTTTCTGTGACGGCGTACGGGGTCTACTTCAGTACCTGTGCTTTGTTGTGGAGCGGAGTGCCTCCAACATGTAATCTCTCAAACATCGAGCCTTTTCTTTTCGTCCAAGTCCTTCCCTGTATGCACTTGTATCTTGGACGCGTTTTAAGGAGTTTTTCAGATTTTTAGGCTAAATTCACTTAAAGTATCGCAAGCGCACAATTCTCCATTGTACTCCATTCATTCTTTTACAACGAGTATCTCCAACATGGCAACTTCCGGTAGAGATGACGCGCTGATGACGCACCGTTAAAACCCTCTATATGACCACTGTGTTCCATTGCTGTTGGTTCAGTAGAGTGTAGTATCACCTGCTGTCAGTCACTGGAATTCAATGCATGCATGCATGTGGTACACTATCCTAACTGGCTGCGAGTGAGGCAGTGCTGTATATTTGTCGCACATTTCTGAGCGAAACTTTGGTCGGATGCCCTGTTTCTAATTATTTCCGTCTATTGCTTTGAACCACATAGACAAGGAACAGCTAATTCATGACGTTATCTATACGATTAATCCAAAGTAAATTTGACCATCAAATATCACAACAACAAAAAAATACAAACGTAGGAAGACAGCAAATAGGTTCATCATTCCTCTTTTAAGTGGTTACATCTCCAGTCTGATCTTGACAAAGAGTGTGCAGTGAATATTAACAATACTAATGCGTCTATTTATGTAGCACCTTCAAGTGCAGAAGTCATGAACTCCTTCACAATGAAACTTTCTAGTTTTGGAATGAGTTACCTTTCAGTCCATATTACTCCATGTCAGGGGCATATCTACTGGCCTTGAAATCTGATTGGACCCTCCTGTTGCCATCCATATACTTTCATTTGCTCTCTGCCCAGTCAGAGGCAAAACAAAAGTTTCAACCAACGTTTATGAAAAAAACTGTGTGTGTGTGTGCCCCCATTTACTTCATGCCACCCCAGTCAAAAACATTTGGACACGCTGCTATTCCATTTTAACTCCACTTTGTACATAAGTCAGTGTGAACAAAAAACAAGGCCAATCTAAAAGGCAACAATGCACTACACCAGGGGTGTCAAACTGATCCAGTAAAGGGCCGAGGGGCTGCAGGTTTTTGTTCCAACCAAGAAGAAACACACCTGAATCCAATCAATCAAATCACCTCAGCTGTCTTCAATCAGTTGATTAATTGGATCACCTGTGCTCCTGCTTGGTTAAACACTCATTTAAGTCCAGCTTAAATGACTATACTACTTTTTGATAATAGGTTTAATTCTAATAAAATAGCTTGGTTTAGAAAGTTATTCGCTTTGCACGTACGACCACTAGCCTCCACTTCAAAACAATGTGAGCATGACATAGAATATGCTTGCATCAGTACCACCTCCACATGCTCTTTATGAATGTGTGTATGCGTGCACTCGGCTGAGAGATTGTCCAATAGAAAGCGGATTGTGTTTAGTGTTTCACAAATACTAGCAAAATAATTGAGTGTTTGCATTGATTGGCACAGACAGGGGACATCCTCATTAGATGGACATTCAGAAAAACCTGGTAGCAGCAATTTAACAAGTGCGCAGTATGCATTAAAAAGTCCCTTGAAAGCACTCTATTTGCCATACAAGCCACACAGACCACTATGGGCCTATAAAATGTGAACATATTCATGAATAAGCCTTATTTACTTCGCACCTTTTGTAGTAAAACTATCTCTACGATGCATCACCAACACACACTAAAACAGGCAATGATGTCTAAGTAACAGGTCACACGAGAGAATGTAAGTAAGCCTCAGCCTCAAACTGCCATTTCGTTTAAAATGCTCTACAGTTTTTTGTATAATTTTTTTGCCAGTGAGCGATTATGTAAAAAAATGTTTTTAACGTGCATTGATTAAGATCTGTGCATATGGTAGTTTAGTGGCAAATCTGACATGCCTAATCCATCCATCCACACACACACACACACACAAATGATCACAGTTACATTGCATTACTTACAGTATTGCAGTAATAGAAATGAATTTTCCCTTTGCAGGGGGTCTGTTGAATCATGAATCTTTAAAACTGAACAGTCCTTAACAGGCACAATACTCTCCTAATTTGACTTCCGGACTGACGGGTCAAGGACTGAAGTGCCCTTGAGCAAAGTACTGCTACCCAGGCGGAGAAATGTGCTACCCAGTGCTCCTAGCATGGTGTGTTCACTGGTGTGTATGGATGGGTTAAATGCAGAGGACAAATTCATTGTACAAAACTGAATCTTTTCTCATCTAATTTTGTATTTTTTTTACACATTGCATCAATAAGGAATGACCACAAATAATTTCTATCCACCCACCCATAAGTTGCTTGAGTCATATTTACATGTAAAAGAGCTAACCACCCTTAAATTGCAGATGTTTCGATGTTTGTCAATCATTTTTAGTATTATGAAAGTAATGCACTGCAATTTTGATATGAATCTTTGGAGAGTTTGTCATATGTACCACTAGATTACTAAATCCAAACAGCACACCTGTATTTTGTTAATAGTACAAACTCAACAAAACGCTCCTGGTGTTACTGCAAAACAGCACAATCTCACTAAATGTTGATTTTTAACTCACAAATACACACTCTGCACACATTAAAAAAAATATCCTGTTTTTCTCTGTTGAATGTGACCACCAAAGTACATCAGTTCCATCTATGTGCATGTCTAAGTTTATTTAAACACCCCTCATAGCCTTTAAAGCAACCCAGACAAACTGAGCTCTCTCCGGGCAGCTGTTTAAAGCACTAGTTTCTCAGCAGATCATTCAGCATCCCTCCACACTGCTGCTCCTGACCCTCCCTGTGTAACACCTACCTGGTCTTAATGGTGGGGTTCATCCTGAGAGGAAACAGTCCCAGGTCTATGTCTCTGCAGTCAGGATTAAACTCTAGGGCTCCTGAGACATAAATCATAAAATAGTCCCAGAGCTCGGGTAACTTCTGAGAGGAGAGAATCATGAGGAAAACTTTAGGTTCTCTGTTGGTGGGAGAAACATAAAGAGGGGTACCCTACAGTGCCACATCACCTCTCTTCAGCATGCTTTTAAGCACTTCTGTCTGATCAGTCCACTCAGCACCTACATTTAGCTGACTGACTCCACCCCTCAGGACAGTTCACAAGACCGAAATGAACTACACCTCCAAACTGCCCTACTTTACCATGGGACCATTCACATTTCATCTATATTTTCATTTCCTTAATCTGCAAGGTTTTACAGTCAGTAGTTATAGAAGCAGGTGAGTGGAAATCACCTTGACTACACACGCACTTCTAGTTCGCACATTTCTAACCACATGAAAATAAATGGCCTAATAACTAAACTGACAATATTCATAACCGGAAAATTATGTTATTGTTAGGCAACATAAAGGATATTCTATATCATGAATCATAATTGTCACATTTGCAAATTGGCCCATTTCCTGCTGAAAAACCACCCTTTAATTAGTCTTATATCAACCTTGTGGTTATATTTCTACTGCCTCATGCGTTGGTTGGTTTTGGGAAGAACATGAGGCATATTTTATTAAAATAACTATATGTGGAACAATATGGATTTGTCTTCACATTCACAGGTTTGTAGAGCGAACGGGTAGGGGTTGGCTGAACAAACTTTTTTGTCATTTTTCACGTACCAGTAAATGAGCGACAGTCCATCGAAACGTTCGAGCTCTCTCCCCCGCTGTTTCAGCAGAGACATATTATCCAAATGTGGTCCAGGTGTTCAGCCACCACGCTGCTGTTGTAAAGTTTCCGAGTAGAAACAAGTGCCCCCGTCCCTAAAACGCATCACTCTGTCCGCTCCTCACCCGCGTGCCTTCGCTGACTGCGTGGTTGTGTCAGCATTCATTCCCCTTCAGTTCATTGAGACGGATGCTGCTCGCCGGTAACGGGACGTGCTGTCTGCCCGATTCTAATCTGACCGGCACGTGGTCTTTTTTCCTGCTGACTGACCTTTATCCATCTGTTTGACAAAATTTCAATGTCTCTTCAGCCGCACCACCATAGCTCTGACAGTTCCCACTGTTCGTACAGTAGGGAGTCATTGGTGGGGGACCTACTGTGAATTTGACTCCTGTGGATCAGTGCTGATGCATTCAAGGTCCAATAAAGAAAAACAGTCCTTACGTTACCAGAGGGCTAAAATGGCTAGTCTACCTACTTGGAAGATTTCTTGATCACCTTATTTGACCCAACCACCATGACTGACATCTGATGCCATTGTTGTTGTCTTGTTTACAGTGTCAGTTAGTTTGTGAAAGTTTAGGTAATTAAATGAATCAAACGGACATTTTAAAGAATATGCACCTCTAAAGCAAAGTCAAGATACTGACAATTTAAAAAAAAATACTTCCCAAACTACTTTTGATGGTACAAACACTTGACCTCCCACAGATAATTGTGAAAACAGCATGACAGTGTCAAACTCTGCAAATGCACCATTCTGCACAAACAATAACCATTTCTCAGTTGACATCAGTGCATATTCCTGTAAAAAGACCCTTTTAATCAAATGACCACAGCCACAGTGCAAAAAAACAGAGGGCACCAATACGATCATTTATTACGTGGGAAAAAGACACAAAACCTGAAACAAAAACACAAAGAAGAGTTCATGAAAATATCAAGTACGATGCGTAAAGAGAAAGGTGGCTGGGAAAAATCAAAAGAGGAGAGGGTCAAAGCGTAAGATGATGATGATGATGATTTGTGCGATTTAGTGCACTCCAACCTGATGGCTGTCAACTTTTATGCGTAAAACACCACGAACAACAAACCAATAATGCACTATGGAAAGTAATAAAATAACACTATCATGCCATTTAGTCCATGATTATTTCAGTAATTTCCATTTCATTAGTCTCACTTCTGATATGCTAGAAAAAGGTGATGTCAAAAACATCCTCCAACAAGGCAATCAGAGATGGCAGACTTCACCCCCACAGCGCCCTCTGTTGGCCAGAGGATGTATATGCAGCGGACACACACACAGACAGACAGACAGACATCGCCACCCAAAACAATACTT
>CAFUXE010000263.1:128234-151667 GCA_903364295.1 Serranus cabrilla
AAAACTCTTTAATTTTATATATTTATATATATATGCGTGTGTGTGTTATTCGGAACTAGTTTTTTAACATTATGCAAAGTAATTATAAACACAGTAGCGGATGTTACATGGAGAGGAAGGGTTTGGTTTGTGCTCACATGTGATTAGTGGGTGTGTGTTGTCTTTTCCTCTCATTCAGTGTTACGTTTTATTAAAGTTGTAAGATGGCGACTGTGCATCTGAGGATCGGGGACCTAGTGTGGTGAGACAACCTTTTTATGTTCTCCTTTTGGTTCGGCAACATAATCTTGCATTGCATGAAGTGTTGTACTTTGTTCAACGTTTATGTGTTACCTTAGTGTTAACCGGACGTTTTTAATGGAAGTGTTCGCATATTAGTTTAGTTGATGGTCAACCCAAACAAATTGTTAGCCAAGCTGACTCAGCCAGCAGTCGTCGTTAGCTGATAAGCTATTGCATACGCTACAGGAAAGGTTACCGAAACGCCATGATATTTCTTAACGCAAACCAGTATTTTATCATTTAAGTTATTGCCCCGACGGGGTTATTTGTAAGTTTTTTTTCAATGTTGTCGAAGTGTCTGACGAGCTTTGCTAGCATCGTAGCTTAAGCGGATATTTAGCTAACAGTTACTGTAACGCAAGATAGCTTCTCATCAGCTAGTCTTCCTTGTTAACTGTTGCACCTCTTTCTCTTCACAAGGCTGTCGTGTGTCTATATTAACATACAAACCCCCCTTACAGTGTGAATTTGAACCAACTTAAAACAGTTAGGCGAATTACTCGCGTAAAGAAAACAGTGCCAAACTGTCTATCTCATTGCTTAACCCCAGTCGTTTTTCTAGAAAATATTATTAGCATTTCTGAATGACAATACATACACGAGAACTTGGGGCTTGTTGTCCTGTGCATTAGCAACACGCATTACGAACTGTTGTCGCACATTTGTTCCTAAGACCCCATTTAGCTACACATTTTTATTAGGCTTCACCAGCGACTAGCTTTGTTTGTTTTTTTCTTGCTGTAACGTTGCCTAAAGCTGGTTTGAAAATCCTGTTTTTAAACATTGTCAGTTGAGACATGGCTACCGCTGGACTGTATTCAAACGAACTGTTTTGAAAGTGTGGGGTAAAGTAGTTTCTCTTAGACCTCTCAACACTGCTAACCCATGTAGTTTGGCAACGGAAATTGTTTTTTTTAAGTTATAGTGACACATCGGCAAACTAAGAGAGACAAAAAGAACAATACTTATGTTGTTGTTATGTTATGTTGTACTTGTGTTTTTTGTTTAAAAAATCTAGTAATTTAACGATTTTAGCATAATATTAAAAAAAAAACAAAAGGTCATATTCATACAGGAAGTGCATTTCAGAATTTAGGAGACCTGAGGAGGGATGGGAATTATTAAGATTTAATTGATAGTAAAGCCATTATCAACTCTGCTAATTGTTCCTTTTCTTGTCTGGATTCTCTTATTGATTTCTGGTCAGTTTCCAATGTGGAATAAAAGTAGGCCTACTCATGTTTTCAGCGTCAACACAATTGTTTTATTATCTCTGAGTACAGCGTAGATGAATCAAGAATTTGTCCAGCATTCATTTTCATTTAGGTTTCCTTAGTCAAAGAAATGTTCTATTAAGCAAGCTTGCTTTGTGCTAATTTTATTTGAACAGGATATTCGCTTTTGGCAACAAATGTGTTCCTCAGTTGGAAAGCAGTGTGTCAAATACATGATATTCCATGCATTTTGGCCGAGATGTTTAATCATACTGCCGGTGTTTCCGTTCTTACTTGAAATTACAATTTTACAGACATTTAAAATCAGCACTGATGTCATCTTTGTGAAACAGAGCTATGCTTGACCGTTTCTTCCTCATTCTTGTTGCAAGTTTCTAGCAGTGTAGACGCATAAATTAAGAAATTTTCTTGCAATGGGCAACTTTCAAAAAAACATGTTGCGATTGATAAAAAAGGAAATTGATCATCTCAGAGGTGTACGATTCTAATGAATCTGACATTTTGGAGCTAGTTCTTAACTGAATCCCTAACCCTGATAGCAAAAATAAAATAAAAAATTAGACCTGCGGAAGAATCAGAATCCTCAGATTCATGGAGTTTGTTTTAATGTGTCTTTGTGTTTGTAAGAAACATGTATACCAGGGCTAAATAAGTATGTTTGTCTTCTTTCAGGGGAAAGCTTGGTCGTTACCCACCATGGCCAGGGAAGGTAAGGTGTAAATGCCAATGACTGGTTCAAGGAAAATAAATTTGCATGACATGTACCATGCTAATTTTGGATTGTATATTGATATACATTTCAGGTAGTAAGCCCTCCTAAAGACTTGAAAAAGCCGAGGGGCAAAAAATGCCATTTTGTGAAATTCTTTGGAACTGAAGACCAGTAAGTACTGTCGGTGAGGTTCCTTTCCTGATTGATCTTGCATTTCCTTTTTGATCAAATGTGTGAGAGCTGTGTTCGTTGTGCCTATCCAGTGCCTGGATCAAAGTAGAACAACTGAAGCCCTACCATGCCCACAAAGAGGAGATGATCAAGATAAATAAAGGAAAGCGCTTCCAGCAGGCAGTCGATGCAGTGGAAGACTTTCTCAAGAAAGCAAAGGGGAAAGAACAGGTAAGGGAGTTGTCTTATAACGCATAATCCAGCATTTGAATTGACCTAGCACTTCTCGATCATTTGTATTTATCTCTTTCCATCCAAAATTCCTTGTATATTTATTATTGACATTTACAGAGTGCAAAGATTTCGGACAAGGGGGGTGTTTAAAGGCACACAGACTTCTAGTAAAGGATACACATAAGGTTATAGGTTAAATAATGTAACACATGAACCACAAATAACACTTGGGATATACTGAACAAGACGAGGCTAACTGTAAGCACATAAGCTATGACTTCATTTCTACTATCCATCCTTGTGAATGAAGTTACAGAAAAACTGTGATAGTGATGGGCCTCTATAAAATCAGATACCGTTATTGGTATGGCTATGAATCACAAAATACACTCACCATCCACTTTTTTTTAGGTGAAGTGTGTATCTATTAGAGTGGCCGGTGTGGTCTTCTGCTGCTGTAGCCCATCTACTCAAGGTTGGACATGTTGTGCGTTCAGGGATGGTCTTCAGCATATAGTGGTTGTAAAGAGTGGTTATTTGAGTAACTCTATCATCTTGAACCAGTCTGGCCATTCTCCTCTGACCTCTGGCATCAACGAGGCATTTTGGATAAGAGAACTGCTTCTCATTGTATATTTTCTCTTTTTCGGACCATTCTCTGTAAACCATAGAGATGGTTGTTGGATCAGCAGTTTCTGAAATACTCAGACAAACCCACCTGGCACCTAGAGTCATGCCATGTTCAAAGTCACTTAAATCTCCTTTCTTCACCATTCTGATGCTTGCTTTGAACTTCAGCAGGTCGTCTTCACCATGTCTTTATGCCTTAATGCATCGAGCTGCTGCCATTTGATTGGCTGATTAGGTATTTGTGTTCAGAGCAGTTGAACAGGTACCAACAAACCTTGTTGTTAGCAGTCTGTATTGTGCTTTTACTTAGTAGTAGCAAAATATCTGAACAAACTAGATTAATCGCAGTATATTAACAGAAATTCTGTTATATAATAAGCAATGATAATCCTCTCTACTTTAACTAGAGTTTTTTTCTTAGTTGGTAATTTTAACTTTAATGACAATCGATTTCTTGTTAGGTGAATAATTGTATGTTACTTTTACTAGAGTAAAGATTGTAAAGATGTAGTTCTTTATCACTACCAAGGCAAGTGTGACCATTAAGTTTGATATCATCCAGTCTGCTGTTAAACTGTTGCAGCAATACAAACATAAATGTGTTACATGCTTGTGTCCAGCACTGAAAATTGATTAAATCAAATTAACCATTAATGAAGTGAGACTTTTCTTAGTTAATCCTGCTCTTCCAAGCCTCTTTCATGATAAACTCCTAGGTGTCACATTTAGCCTCTGTTGAGACCATCTTCTCACCAGAATGTGTGCATTCAAATCAGTTGTCTCTTCTGCTCAGTGTATGACCTGATTCTTTTAAAACCGTCGTTAATGCAAAAAATTTGTATTTTTCAAAGAACTCTGATGGCAAGGGAGACGCAAAGGGAAAGAAGACGCCCACCAAGCCACTCAAAATACTGGAGGAAGATGACGAAGATCTCAGTGCCCTGAAGGACCCCTCTGAGAAGGTCAGTAGAACACTGACGTGGACCGATCCTTTCACTGTTTTAGAGAATGTTAATTTGAAAACAAGATCTATGATCTCAAATTTTGTTCCCCTTTAAGAACCAGGCATTACATTTCACTGCAAAAACAATCTGATGAAATGGTCTCCACTAAACCTGCAATGTGACATTAATGGTTTACATTTTGAAGCAATCACATCCCCCAAAAATTAGGTATTGCAGCATTATAATGGCAAAAACAGCTCCAACGTTCCCTTGCTGAAGCTAAGATGCGAAATGAAGACTGAAACGTACATCATAGATCGTCACAGATTTTTACGTTGTGGAGAACAACCACCATGCGCTTCCATGCAAAGTGATTGGGATTGGTTCAGTAGATATATCACATTACAACCAACCCACGTTTTAGTATGTCGTCTGTACTGATTTGGACATTTGGTAGCAGTGGTTAGAAACCAGAAGATGAAGAAGACTTCTTAGTATTTGGCAAGACGGAATACTTACCCAGACAGTCCAGGAAAAGTTAAAATAATATTGAACAAAGAAAGAAAAATAAAGGATTACAATGAATGTATTTCATCTGAACATAAACCTTGAAGAAAGCCAGTAACAACAATATCACTGCGAGTTTTTCAGTCCTGGCTCACAAACAATGAATTGATGCTGGCCTGTGCTAACTTTTTGTTGAGGTTTGTAATCCAGGTATCTGCAGTTCTTGAAATGTCTTAAACTCATTCACAGCGTCCAGTTTGCCTAACTCTGCTCTCATCTTCCATCCTTATACAGTGGAGATGGAATTTTAATTTTCAATTTCATATTTGGTCCTCAACAATCTTTACTCCATATAAAACAGATTAACACCCCCCACTTCAGCAGACATGGACCTCTACAAATTCACCCTTTGATTTGAGAAGGTGAATATGTGTCTCTCTTCTCCTTAAGGACTTAACTGACTCTGACCCTGAGCCATCCACTATTGAGAGGCCGGGGGCTGGACCTGGCTCAGGATTCAAATGGGAAAGCAGTGTAGGTGAACCCCCCTTCCCAACAAGCCTGCCTTGCCTTGCTGTTCTTCTACCTGACCTTAAGCTTTGGCTTTATTCACCAGCAACTGCAGTTTCCTTCTGACCTGTTTGGTGCTTGCTCTTGACTACAGAAACTGTTTTTTTTGGCGTGTCCCTGGTCCTTGCGTGGTCCTTCAGACCAGGGTTGATGATCACTCTAAAACAGGGGTGTCAAACTGATCCGAGGGGCTGCAGGTTTTTGTTCCAACCAAGAAGAAACACACCTGAATCCAATCATTCAATCAGCTGAACTGTCTGCACTCAGTTGATTAATTATCAGTATCACCTGTGCTCCTGCTTGGTTGGAACAAAAACCTGCAGCCACAGCGGCCCTTTACTGGATCAGTTTGACACCCCTGCTCTAAAAGTAATGCTTAAACCTGTGCACCCCCAATACATTTCAGTTTGCCTTAATGTTGAGCCCTGAGCATTTTAACAAACTTAAAAAAAAAAAAAACCATGAGTTTGCTGCTGCAAGTCCAGCATAAGTAATTTTCGCAAGTAGTCCTTTTTCATGAAGGGGAAACTGATTCTAATTATTCTTTAACTTCTGACTTAGTATGTCAGGTAGTACAATGCGTTCAGCCAGTAGAATGCTGTAACGACCAGCTGCTGCTTTAGCCGGCTTCATGGCGATTCGTAAAGTGAATCACCGCTTTTCCTCTATAGTACTGCAACATACTGAATCAAATGTAGATTTTTTTTTGTTTGCTGGCCATTATGAATCTGTGATGGCTGAACCATCATATTGTACTGAATTCATGAGCTTCCACTAACATTGTAGGTTGAGTTTATCATACTGACAGGTGGACTGTACCCGGAGCAAATTACAAGCCACCTTGTTTCAGAGGACTTGCACTTAGCCATTCTGTAACAGATAAACTGTAAACTATTTTTGATTTTCTAAACCATTAATAACCTCATACTAATTGCACTGGCTGGCTGGTGGATAGTAGGTAGTAGTGAACATTGTAGAACTGTAAAATAAAGAATACAGGAAGTTCCCCGGCAGTGGTCAATTAATAGACCAGTCATCCAATACATTACCAAAAAGCATGTGAGTTATTGGCACACCTCTAATTCTTACGAATAACAAACTGTGCTCTTCTCTTTGGTCTGTATTGTTGTGAGTATTGTAAAAGTCATGCTGTTGTGTTTTTTTAACCTGAAGATTTGTGCAGCAGTTGAACACATGCAGGGTTCTCTCTGTTAATGATTTTTTTGCAGTTACTTAAAAGAGATCTTTAAAATTTATCTGCGGAATTAGAGGCATTCAAGAATTTAAGCAGCAAAACCAGATTTTTCGGAAACGTATGGAATCCCTCCCAAATTTCTTACTAGATAAACATGGCAGTTCGTATGAGGACCATAATGGGAGCCCTGATGTGTCGGTATGGTGTTGTGTAGACTACATTGATTCTGCATTATATACAGTACATTCAGAAAGTATTCTGACCCCTTTACTTTTTACATATTTTGTTATGCTGCAGCCTTTAGCAAAAATGTATTTTTCCCGTCCTCAATCTACATTTAATTCACTATAACGACAAAGCGGAAATGGGCTTTTAGATTTGTTTGCAAAATCATTGAAAAGGAAAAACTGAAATATCACATTGACATTAAGTATACAGACCCTTTACTCAGTACTTAGTTGGAGCACCTTTGGCAGAAATCACAGCAGTCTTCTTGTGTATGACGCGACAAGCTTTGCACACCTGGATTTGGGGATTTTTAGTCATTTCAGGTCTTTCCAGAGATCTTTGATGGGTTGAAGTCAGGGCTGTAGCTAGGTCACTCATGGACATTGACAGAGTTGTCCCTAAACCACTCCTATGTTGTCTTGGCGACGGGTACTTGACGAACTTTTGGCCCAGTCTGAGGTCATGGGCGCTCTGGACCAGGTTTTCATGCTTTTGTTCAGCTTTCCCTCAACCTTGGCCAGTCACCCAGTCCCTGCTGCTGAAAAGCACCCCCAAGCTTGATGATGCCACCACCATACTTCACTGTAGGGATGGTATTGGGCAGGTGATGAGGGGTGCCTGGTTTCCTACGTACATGACTCTAAGAATTGAGGCCAAACAAGATTCTCTGGTCTGTTGAAACCAAACTGTTTCCCACAGTCTGAGTGCACTTTAGGTGCTTTTTTTTGCAAACTCCAAGCAGGCTTTCGTGTGCCTTTCAATGAGGAGAAACTTCGTTTCAGCCCTAAAGCCCAGATCGGTGGAGTGTTTCAGTGATGGTAGTCCTTCTGGAAGTTTCTTGCATCTCCACACAGGATCTCTAGAGCTTAGCCAGAGTGACCATTGGGTTCTTGGTCACCTCGATCACCTAGAAAAGTCCTGGTTATTCCACACTTCTTCCATTTAAGAATTATGGAGGTGACTTGGGGACTTCAATGCAGCAGAATTTTTTTGTAGCCTTCCCCAGATCTGTGCCTTTCCAAATCATGTCCAATCGATTTCATTTACATGTCGACTCCAGTCAAGGTGGAGAAACATCTCAAATATGATCAAGAGAAATGGGAGGCACCTTTGCTAAATTTCAAGTGCCATAGTAAAGGGACTGAATTCTTATGTCAATGTGATATTTCAGTTTATGCTTTTTTTTTTCTTCTAAATTTGTGTTTCTACTTAGTGTATTTAAAATGATTTTTCAATAAGGCTGCAGCACAACAAAATGTGAAAAATATTGAATGAATACTTTCTGAAGCCACTGTAATCTGTCAGGTTCGTTCATATCTAAGGGGAACACTCATAGTTAACTGTCATTCTGTTGCAGCCTGTGAAGGATGACCCACATTTCCATCACTTCCTACTCAGCCAGTCTGAGAAGGTAAGAGGAAGCATGCTTGATATTTTGACATCTGCCCATGTGGACCTGACGGTTAAACTGAAACCGTCTGCGGCTAAACTGATAAATTTGTCGGCCTGTTGAGGGGGTTTGCTCAATGACATTTGTCAGGGGTCAGGCCACAGTTTAAGTCCATGTTTAAATAAAAAATTTTGTAATATCTATGAACTTGTGCTTCCAAACTATACAGTCATTGGGTTATTGGAGTGCAAGACTAAATGATGAACCAATCAAATAGACTAACTGCATTGGATGCTGATTCTCACTAGCTGTTAGTTTACCAAATGTTTACTAAATCCTTTTGTAATACATAGTTTTACTTAGCAACTACAAGGAACTTTCATTTTGTGTTGAGTTCGTGGCCTCTGTGGACATAATTGGTAGTAAGCAGCGCTACCACCTTGTGTTGTAAAGATCTTGATCTGGCTAATGGGGCACTTATTTTGGAAACAAGTAGGGATGGCCAATATGGAGCAAAAACCAATATCCAAGTATCTTTGAACAGTTGCATAGAAATTGATATTGTAGGGTTGATTGGTTCTTTCAGAAAACATTGACACAGTGAGATTTGTGATTAATCACCAGTAATGTGGATATAATGGCTAAGTGGGTAGAGGCAAATAATGGAACCGCTAGAACAGCCTGGTAAAGTTCAAAGAATCACTTTACAAAAGACAACAAAAATCTAAGACAACTTAATCTGACATCACAATGCCAATATAATAGCAATAATATAGTGCCCATTCTAGAAGCAAGTGACAGGAAGACGCAACATATTTTTAATGCTTTCAAAAAACACACAGTTGTTTGCAGGATGTATAGCTATGGGGTAATTTGTGGCTATGTAAGATAAAGTATGCTCCTTTTACATGGCTAACATACCATAAACTTCAAATCTCTACCTAGTTCTTTTCTATATTAAAGTTGGCCTTAATCTTCTCGCTAATGGTGTTGTTTGCTTATATAGGTCATATAGCAGCATGAATATTAAACTGAGACGGTTTCAAAGCTAAATAAAAAATCCCGATAGTTGCTTCAGGATAAATTCGGTGGAATGTAAACATGGTAAACAGGGTGTGCTTCTCTGGTGGTGGAACACATTTTCAAACTCCATCTGATCTGCTGAGTCCCTTTCAATCATTAAGAAGAGTCTAAAGACCCAACACTTTACCGAACACCTTCACACATAATCTACAGCAGAAAGACTTGTATACACCATCTAATAGCACTTCATACTTAACCAATGGCACTTACTCACGTGTTGTCTTTTGACTTGATCTTTGCTTGTGTTGTACGAACTCTCAAATGTATGTCGCTTTAGATAGAAGCGTCTGCTAAATGACATTGTAGAACTGTAGAATTGGAGGTTGTAATGCTGTTTCTTCCCTGCCCACAGCCAGCCTCGTCAATGGAACCCATCAGCAAGCGCCTGAAGATAATTGAAGAGGTGAAGTAATTAGCGAATCTTAATTACAATAACCAGTCAGAATTTAAAAGAAATTCTATAAATGGAATATTCTATATGTGTGTTTTCAATAACATTTCAGGAATACATTTGGCTTCATAAATCATTCACTGTCCCTTGAGTATGAAACTGAAAGTGTTGCTTTTGATTGTGCAGGACACAGGGTCAACATCTATCCAAGCAGCAGACAGCACAGCCATCAATGGCAGCATCACACCCACAGATAAAAGGTATTTACACATCTTAACTGCAGTTTACAGAAAACCATTATCAAAATTACATTGTAACAGATCACAAGCTTAAGCCGATGATTGTTATTGATTTATAACAAACCGTGTTGGGTTTCCTGGATATTGGCTTAGACCACACACAAATATGAATGCTTCTTATTTCATTCCAGTGTTGGCTTGCTCATGTTTGTTCTTTTTTTGCACTTTGTCCTTCAGGATAGGGTTCCTAGGTCTGGGGCTGATGGGTAGCGGTATCGTTTCAAACCTGTTGAAAATGGGTCATGTTGTCACAGTGTGGAATCGCACAGCAGAAAAGGTACTGTGATGCAACACGGAGTCACTGTCATACACTGCACTGCACATTGCACTGGTTGACTGGTGATAATATATTTCATTCCAAACTTCTGATCATATGTTTTTGCTGATGTTTAATGTATGAATTAATTTGAATTATGAATAGGATCACATCATTTGAGACCTCATAATAAACAATACATTTAAAATGACATAGTAAGTATCACTGTAATGATTATAGACTTGTAGTCAAATGGCCAGTGTGGCACACCTAATATTAAGAAACATCAGTAACAGCAGATTTTATTGTCTAGCTCAGGGGTGTCAAACTGATCCAGGAAAGGGCCGAGTGGCTGCAGGTTTTTGTTCCAACCAAGCAGGAGCACAGGTGATACAATTAATCAGCTGATTGAAGACAGCTGAGGTGATTTGATTGATTTGATTCAGGTGTGTTTCCTCTTGGTTGGAGCAAAAACCTGCAGCCCCTCAGCCCTTTCCTGGATCGGTTTGACACCCCTGATCTAGCTTATAAATAGAGATCTATACACGACGGCAATTTGTTCAGGTTATAAAAGAGATAACCCCTTACTGAAAAAGGAAAAAGTTCAAATTAATTCAGTTTTATTCAACTAGGCCAACTAGCCGACATCACAGAAACACAACTCAGAGTTTGAAAGTGTGTGGGGTGAGGAAAATGTGTCCCCCAAGCAACTTCAGAACTTAAATCACAAAACTTCCTGAAAGACCCAAGAGCAAGAAACACTCAAAACTATTTGTGGGAACTGATTTTTAAAAAGTTGCAAAATGTGGTATTGATGAATAAATATGTTACCAATCAGCATTACATGAATTGTATCAGGGATTGGCAGCACTGTTCTGATTCATAATAAAAAAGTTTGTACCGTATTTTCCGGACTATAAGTCGCTCCGGAGTACAAGTCGCACCAGCCATAAAATGCATAATAAAGAAGGAAAAAACATATATAAGTCGCACTGGAGTATAAGTCGCATTTTTGGGGGAAATTTATTTGATAAAATCCAACACCAAGAACAGACATGTCATCTTGAAAGGCAATTTAAAATAAAAATAGAATAGAGGCAACAACAGGCTGAATAATTGTATGGTATGCTTACGTTACATGACACAACTGAGAACGTGCCTGGTATGTTAACATAACATATTAAGAGTTATTCAGATAACTATAGCATAAATAACATGCTAAGAAGTTTACCAAACCATCCGTGTCACTCCAAATAACTAAAATCCAATGAAATCTTCATCCTCGGTTTCACTTTTAAACAACTCCGCTAACTCCGAGGTAGAAGATGCGGCGCTTCCTCTTCTACGTCGCTTACGTCAGACTCATCGTCAACACAGGCCTAGAGCGCCCTCTTGCGGTTTAGTGTGAAAATAACATGTGAAATGATATACCGGTAATAATGTGTTATTAATTTCACACATAAGTCGCTCCAGAGTATAAGTCGCACCCTCGGCCAAACTATGAAAAAAACTGCGACTTATAGTCCGGAAAATACGGTATGCAAACGTTGAACATCGTACGTCTATGTTGGCAAACCAAATAGTAATTCTGCATTTGCATGCTGCTGATGATTCCGAAAATAATTCCTGCCATCTTGCAGTGTGACCTGTTCATCCAAGAGGGTGCCAGGTTAGGCCGGACTCCTGCAGAAGTGGCTTCCATGTGTGATATAACTTTCTCCTGTGTCTCTGACCCAAAGGCTGCCAGAGATGTGAGTACCATCTTAACTACAGTGAATGGACTCCTGTGGAATTGTGAATTGCCGGCTTATATGTTAAAAAAAATTGTGTTTTTTGCTTTCAGTTGGTGTTGGGACCCAGTGGAGTGCTGCAGGGAATCAGGCCAGGCAAATGCTATGTAGAGATGTCCACTGTCGACCCAGAGACCATCACAGAGCTGTCACAGGTATTCAATCCCACACGCCACAAGTAGCCACAATTCTTGAAAAGACTTTAACTTTCAAAGTAAAAATCATGCACTTTTGAAATCAGCATAGTTTTGAGGCTTTTACAATCAGGAACTATCCCACACCCTCAAAATGATTTTGGCTTTTTCCTATCCGTCTGAAAGATATACCACAGTCGCAGTTATTATCATCGGAGTAGTATGGGTATTTCTGTATACTTATTACTGTTCATCGTTTGAATGCTAGGTGATCACATCTCGCGGGGGCCGTTTCCTGGAGGCTCCAGTGGCAGGAAGCCAGCAGCTCTCCAACGACGGGATGCTGGTCATCCTGGCAGCTGGTGACAGGACCGTCTACGAGGATTGCAGCAGCTGTTTCCAGGCGATGGGCAAGACCTCATTCTTCTTGGGTATGTAGGGTGCACTGATAAGCTCACAGTTAAGTGTGAAACATGTCGTGGGTTGGATATACTCAGAATAGTTTTTAACAAAGATTAACATGAACAGCATCTGTGCTATTTATTGCACTGTTGCCGGTTAGCCAGCAGAGAAATCAGGATATTGCTGATCTCTGCCAAGCAATAGTCTGGCACATAACCATTTGTTAAGTAGCGAATTGTCATTTTTTGCACTTTGGAAATGCCAGGCTATCCAGGCTAGCTGTTTCCAATGGTCCAATTTCAGGGGGAAAAGTTTGTCTGAAAATCTTCAGAAAAGATTTTTTTTTTTCTAAAGAATTTTCGAAGAATTCTTTTCAGGTTGATGGGGCGAAACAACTGGCAAATTTGGCAACCAAAACAGTGGATTGCAGACACGTCAGAGGCTCATTGCATTTTATTTTCAGATAGTTTTCAAATGAAGACATAAAGACATTAGTGTTGTAAACTCTATGGGCGAGGCCGTATATATTAGGGTGTGATATTTAAATTACACTTGGTTCCAGCAGCCACATTTATCAACACCCAGCCATTGTTACGCTGTGATTGGAAAGATAAGAACGTTTGATGAATCACACGTGAACTCTATCGTAAGTTGATATATATGCTCGGATCTGCGCCGGTTTCTACGCTTGATTGATAAATGAGGGCCACTGTGCGTGGGGCTCCGCCACACACAATAAAAATGCATTGTAATGTATCCATGGACACACTGGGGATGTGTGGAGACTGTCTACATTTCATGTGTTGTTGTTTTCAGGTGAAGCAGGTAATGCAGCGAGGATGATGCTGATCCTCAACATGGTGCAGGGCAGCTTCATGGCCACCATTGCAGAGGGGTTGACCCTGGCCCAGGCAACCGGCCAATCACAGCAGACCTTCCTGGACATTCTGTGCCAGGGCCAGATGGCGAGCACCTTTGTGGACCAGAAATGCCAAAGTAAGTCCACACAGAGGATGTCTTTTATAAACCGTAGTCATTAGTTCCTTTCTTTCAGTCCACATGATAAATTCTGTCTATAGAAAACTGAACACAGTTCGGCACTTTAAAGCAAAAATGTTGTTAAATGCATTGAAAGTTAACTAACTAATGAAAAACTTTCTTACACCCCACCCCTATCAAGATATTTTACAGGGCAATTTTAAGCCAGACTACTATTTGAAGCATATTCAGAAGGACCTGAGGCTAGCCATCTCCATGGGCGACATGGCCAATCATCCAACCCCAATGGCTGCAGCTGCCAATGAGGTACAATAAAGGAATGTGGTTATGTTGCATTGAAAAGTTTTTGAAAGTGTTTAATATCTTTTTACTGTGAACTGTTGACCAAAAACCTTCCTCCCTCTCAGGTCTCATGGATTATTTGGTTATAATGAATGGGATACATTCAACATGACGCCAACAAAATGCAATGGTTCTATTAGAAAACATGAGTGACTTGACATGAACTAAATCTGAGCAGAACATTAAAGTGACATGCATGATAGTCTATGCTAGACTAAATGAATTTCCGCGGAGGAAACAGGTGCTCCAAGACATTTGTTCTTATACAACAATTTAGTATTGTGGAGTATCATGAATGAAACATCCTCATTGAAGCTGGTCCTATGTTGATATTTAATTTTTACTTGATGTCTATCCAAGCTGTTGTGTGTTTTGGAAATGTACATAAACACCTTGAAACTTCCTTTCATCCACCTGCAGTAATACTGAATCCTTTGTAACTACTGAATAAAATTAGCCTGGCTCCGCCCGCCTACGTACTTCTTAATTCAATTTCGTTTCAGTACTAGGTCTGGCCCTGCTATTTCTTAAAACGCTCAATTTTCCCTCAACTTTGTCCTGGGCGTGGTCCTGGGTTTGCCCTCCAATCAGGGAACAGGAGGCGTGGCTTAGAACAGTGACGTACCTGGTCAAACGAGTACCAGGAAGTAGCTGGAATACCATGGATGCTAACGAAGCTATTCGATCTGTTGTGGCAACATTGCCGAATATCGATAGATTAAATCCGGAGCAGGAACGGGCTCTACTTAGTTTTGTTGTTGGTCAGGATGTTGTAGCGCTTCTTCCCACGGGATTCGGGAAAAGTTTAATTTTCCAACTGGCTCCATTAGTGGT
Organism: Serranus cabrilla; assembly: GCA_903364295.1. Taxonomy (NCBI): domain Eukaryota; kingdom Metazoa; phylum Chordata; class Actinopteri; order Perciformes; family Serranidae; genus Serranus; species Serranus cabrilla. Next base: position 142,863 of record CAFUXE010000263.1, read on the forward strand.
GACGAAGTTAGCCAAGGCTACGAATGGCGAAGCTAAGCCAATCGTTGTCGTCATGTCCCCGGCCACATGTAATACGACCAAATGTTACTATTGGTTAAGGCAGATCCGGAGTGGCACTGCGGCAGAGCCAATAGATTTTAAACTTGAAACGAAGTACGAAGCTCTATTATGACTAGGCTAGAATAAAATAATAATGAAAAAACAATAAGAGTGATGCATATGCAATACAACTGAAACCTTTTCTCCTGTTCCTCCGCAGGTTTACAAGAGAGCTAAGGCACTGGACCAGTCAGACAATGATATATCTGCAGTCTACAGAGCCTACATTCACTAGAGTGAGGTGTGACCTATCCTCTGGACCACACAGTCTTTAATCCCTTCTTATTTCTCACTTGTTATGTAATTTTTTTTTTTATTCTTATTTTCGAATTTTAGTTTAATTTAATTTTGCCACAGCGCTATCCATGTTAGCTTGCCCACTAGTCATGGGATTGTAATTCCTTGTTAGAGGCAACCTTGATCATTGCACTGACTACTGGGGGGAAAATATGCTGTAAAAGTGCTTCAAATGAGGTTGTACTACTGTGGTATGCTGTGTGGGGGGGCAGTGTGTCTGGTTTCTGACAACTCAAATCTGGTAGAAGTAATGTGGGGCAAGGATATATGGGGTCCAGTGCCACTGTGAAGAGAAGCGTTTCCAGCTTATGTCAGATGTAATGCTGACAGGTTTTATGGATACATAAACCCATCAGAAGATTTTTTTTTTTTATGTGAAAATGACTATATTTAATTGAGTGTGATCTTTGCTTTTCTTTTTAAATGTCTAGAATTACATGAGAGAAAACACCAAGACCATGCCGCTGCATTGCCTTAATATTGTGAACCCCCTCGAGTCTTTGGATAATAGTATTTATTTACGTTTGTTTCTAGGTCTTCTTGATGCAGTTTGAACATGGCTTGTTTCTGTATTTTGACCAGATGATTTACGCTTTTATGTTGGTGTTAATGCTCTTTCTTGACCTTGTTAAAGACAATTAGATGTGTCGAGGCCTTAAAATGCAGTAGTTATTGATATTTCTCATCAAGGCTTGAGATTACCACATTAGAAACCCTTCATTCTTGTGTTTGGAAGAGTTTGCATTCGTACTCTTTTTTTCTTTTTTTTAATATATTACTCTTAAAAGAAATTCACTTCTTGGGGGTGCATTTTAACTAAAAAAAATCATCATTAAGTTCCATCTTCAATCATGTTTTTATTTGGTAAGAAGATATAAAAGTTGCGGCTGGGTATTGAAGGCCAATTTAGATAATGGGACACAAGTACAACAATTAAAAACCAAGAAAATAAAACGGTGGGTTACTCGCTGAAGAGTGCCATTACTTTCAAATACGGAAACTTAAAGTTATAAAATAAAAGCAAGTTCTTCAGCTCCACAGAATGAGGATTTTAGTTGGAATGTAATTATTGATAACCGATACATCAGTCTAACCCTAGTACACACAACAGCTTGCCAAAGCTAAACTGTTTGGGTAGATATTTAAATGTAACAACCAATGCTTAATTATTTATTTCTTCCATTAGCCTGATACAGATTATACGTTGGTTAAGGTGGAATGTAGCAGGTGGTCACATGACGGGAACATGGACGATCTTGACTACATTCTAGAGGTCTTTACGAATTCAAATGGTTCTTAGTAAACAAGATCTAATCAGGTCTGGAATCTGACAAAGTAATAACGTCTGCTGATAATTAACAAGAAATGTCAGTACACAAATCAGACTAAATATATGTTTGTGGTCATTTACAAATACGGTCAATTACATATTACATAGTTTGTCCATCAGAGAGCTCTGACAAGATCATTTTTTTTCACTGAAAAATGCTTCAATAAACATGTAAAAGGTTTCAAATTCAAATTCTGGACCAGGTCTAATTATCGTTGCGTCCATACTGATTGGTTATCTGTTTGAAAAATGAATTTATGCAAATTAAATTAGAGTAGTTATGAGTCCATTTTGGATTTCGTCCAGAATGTTGGACCTGTGAAGACCTCTACTATGTATTCTTACACATACCCTACTTAAATATGCAGATGCAAGTGACAATGTCCAACATATTATGCAAAAGAAACACGGCATAGTTGTGCATAGTCAAACAGAGGATGTTATATACCTGGAAAAAGAGAAACAGCTGAGCTCCGATAAAAGACGAGGCGGCTTTAACCTGTTGCTGACTGATCCAACACGATACGTGAAATCATAGCTTAAGATTCTGTGTTAGCATACTTTCATAGTAAGTTTTGGGTTTAATGCTGTGTTCATTTTCTGTGAGATTTGACCATTTTGACAACTACTGTATGGCACAAAACGGATATATTATTTGTGGGCTCTTCCCTATCCAACATGGTGGCAGGAAGTATAACACCAATTCCAAAAGAAGTCAGGATAGTGTGTGAAATGTCATTTAAATAAAACGGTGCATCAAATTTGTATATGTACAAAAACAGGCTGAACATAAAATATACTGTTTTTGTACAGTTTCCAATTTAATATATGTCACAAAGGACTCAAATGATTGCGTTCTGTTTTATTTGTTTTAGACGACTTCTCTTTTTTTGGATTAGGTCCCTAGTGTGGAAATGGATAAATTAAGATGGCAAATATGACAGTAATCTATATCTTCATAAGAAGGAGCATACTAGTCGACAATAGTCAATCCCACATTCCCAATCTGGGATGTGACGGAGAAAGCAGGAGAGGTTACACCATCAGGAACTGAATTGCGTCCTTGCAGAAAAAAAAGACCTCATGGAATTGTTTCTTTAAGGCCCTTTTCAGTTTAAACTGTACATGAATTAGTTTATCATAAAAACAGAATACATTTGTTCCATGTCAAGAATTTAACATCACACTTTGAAAGATTTTCTGTTTGCCAAAAAAAAAAGATAGGCTTTTGATTTCGGTGCCCTTTTACACTTTAGTGTAAAGAACAGTTTCTTTGAAGACAGATGTAAATAGCACATTAGGTTGCCTAGGTTTTCTTTTATATCTACAATAACCAAATTGTTCTTTTGGTTTTGACTCTACAGAGCGACTGTCTAACATCGTTGTCCTATTACTGTAGATTGTTCGGTTCAAGTGTAAATGGTTTATTAATACGTTGTTTATATAAGCTGGCTTGTCGCATTAAAAATAACAATGACTTGGATCCCGTGAAAGGAAGGAGGGCGTAAGTTTGGTTTTGGGGGATATTTATGATTTTGTGTACATGTGGAAGTATCAAGACTTTTGTGCTGTTTAATAAATCCTCTCCTGATTACTCACATGAAACCATGTTTGATCACTGTAGCTCGTGAAGTAGAGCGGGTTGTCCGTTATTGAGGCTGAAGCGTCGATCCTCTGTTCCTTCTGTCCCCAAAAGGAAAGCCCAGAGCCTTACAAGGCAACTCAACCACCATCTGTGCATGAGTGAGTGCGTGAGAATGGGCTATTGAGAGGCAAATAAGGAAGCCCTATATACAGTTGTGTTCAAAATTATAGCATTCCAACATTGCTAGCCAGATCAATCACTGTTTATGACAGAACGATATTCCTACATGGCAAAAATGTACTAGTAGGTGTCGCAATGTAATAGAAAACCAACAGACCAAACAGTCATGACATGCATGATGTTGATTCTGTGTAATTGAATCATTATTTGAAAGGGGGCCTGTTCAAAATAATAAGGTGTGGAGTTCCATTAGTATGGAAGCCCATTTACGCCACTTGATGAAAAAAAAACGCAATCTAATAACTCAAAATAATGAGATGCTAAGTCAAAATAATGAGATACTAATAATTGAAAGCCACACTACTTTGGTGTGACCATTACAATTGTCCACATGAGTACAAATGACAATGCAGTAAAATAGTGTTGGTTTAATTGAGTGTTCTGTACATAAAGTTAAGTATGGGATGCATTTTGGTCCCCAATTTCCACTGAATCCACCCCAACATCGACAAGGTGGGTCTTCGACGCCGGACCCGATATCAGTGTGTCAATTTGACTTAGCATCTCATTATTTTGACTTAGTATCTCATTATTTTGACTTACTATCTCATTATTTTGACTTAGCATCTCATTATTTTGACTTACTATCTCATTATTTTGAGTTATTAGATCGTGTTTTTTTTTTCATCAAGTGGCGGAAATGGGCTTCCATACATTGGTGAGATCATTCATTCTGTGAATAAAAAGGTGTCAAACAGGAGGCACTTATTCAAGGACAAAGGCAGCAAATGTTGAACATGCTGGTTATAGTGCATTTCTCAATGAAAATTGGAGTAAAACGGGTCGTTCCAGACGTTGTTCAGAAGAACAACGTACTTTGATTAAAAAGTTGATTGGAGGGGAAAACATTAAGTAATGCAGAAAATGATAGGTTGCTCAGCTGTAATGACCTCAAATGCTTTAAATGGCAACCAAAACCAAAAAGACATGGAAGAAAATGGAAATCTACCATTGGAATGGACCAAAGAATAGCCAAAGACCCAGCCAATGATCAGCTCTGGGGAGACCAAAGAAGGTCCTGTGAGTACAGTAACAATTAGAAGACATCTGAAGACAAGCTATCCGCAAGAAGCCCCCCGCAAAGTCCCAATGTTGCAAAAACGACATGCTGAAGAGGTTACAATTTGCCAAAGAACACATTGACTAGCCTGAACAGAAATGGTGCAACATTTTGTGGACTGATGAAATCAAGATTGTTCTTTTGGGGTCTAGGGGCCACAGACAGTTTGTCAGATGAAACCAAACAATGAATCAAGCCACAGTATACTGTGAGGACAGCGAAGCATGGTAGTGCTAGCATCATGATATGGGGATATTTCTCATACTATGGTGTCAGGCCTATTTATCGCATACCAGGGATCATGGATCAGTTTGAATACATCAGAATACTTGAAGAGGTCACATTGCCTTATGCCGAAGAGGAAATACTGGAAATACTAGGATATTGTATGCAGGACAGAGTCAAACAGCTTTCTCACTGATGTGTTTTAATGGTTCTGTCAGTGATGGCTTTTGATAAACACACGATACTTAGTATTTTATTCTTTTCATGGGATTTGTTCAAAGAAAGAAAAATGTGTATTTCCATGAATTTTTTGCTTTTTGCTCAATTACTTGACAGCTCATCAGCTCACTTTGATGTAGCTTCCTGGTGTAGCAATGTGTACTCTGAAGGATCCTTCCTCTGAGGTAGGGCCAAGACTTTATTTCCAATCAGTTGCTTTTAGGTGAGGCCTTCTCACCAGCAGGTAAGAACCCATAAATTTTTCAGATAAACTGTAAACACGGCAGCTAATCACTGTCCTTTCAGTCCACCCATGTCTTTCCCTGCCCTGCACTGACTGAACTGAGCTTTGAAAGGACATTCCACTTTTTATATGAGATCATCAGTTTACTTGTCACATGATGCCCTACATCCGCCCGTGAAAACCGTTATGATGTCTTCAGTAGCTCTGGAGGATCTTCATCAAGTCCCAGAAAATAACCCTGAACATTCCATCAGCCTAAGGTCAAAACTTGAGGCGTGGAGCTTGGAAGATGTAGATTGACTATTGACTATTAAAGACTAAAAGTAAAGATATCCCATCCTTTGTTTATCTGTTTTTGAAAAAAATCTAAAGTTGAAAATCCCAATTTAATGGAAGTGTGATGGTTAAGGGTTATAGTTTTGAATGAGTCATTGATCAGCAGACCTACAAGTCTGTGATAGCTCATTCTAATTAGGGGAATAGTGAAACCAATTACCAGGGCCTATGAATCAACTTTCCTGGCCAAGATAAACACACAGACTTTTCAGTTTGGCAAGTTTAAATATGCGGTTTCTGTGGTGCAAACTAAACAAAGCCCTAATTCTGCCATCGAATATGATGAACTCTCTCACATCAGTTTCTTATATTATGAAATACAGTAATGCTTTCTGTGTGTAGAAGGTAAATTAAAAATGGCTTTCCACCTTTGTGCTATATACCAGCAGAGTTGGTGTAAATGTTGTTATGTACTGTCTTAATTGTGCAGATTTTTTTGAATATGTTATAAACCCTACAACCGCTACAGATGCATGTGTTTATGTGTTCATTTAGGGATTTCTACAGGCATGGCAAATAGATGTATTGACTCCCAAATGCTGATTTAGGTGGTCATAAAGTATCTAGCATTTCCCCTCACCTGAAATATGAAAAATGCATAGTAGCCTACTATCTGTTTGTAGCCTGGCTCCGCCCACCTACGTACTTCGGTTCAATTCGATATCGTTTAAATGAAAAGAAGTACGAAGGTTTTAGTTAGGACTAGGCTGATCTGTTTGTGTGATGCACGGCGACAGCTGTATTCCCATAATAGGACTAGTGGGAGGGGCCAGATTAATAGTGAGTGTGTGACCAATGTAATGCTGCATTCAGGTGAGTCTCGTAAAGAACAAACTTGATTCCTCTCATTATCGGTGGTTCGGTCGGAATAATGACAAAAAGCATCAGTCAGCATAAATATATTAGTTTTTAACTTCATCCTAACTTAAATAACTGCTTTTGCCTTAGTGATAGACTGAAGACGAGAAATGACACCTGCTGGAGGATGTTATTATGATATTAACGATTAAACCATACATTGCTGAAATATACACCGATATTGTAATAATATGTATGACTTGACGGTAGTGTGATCCCAGTCCCTTAAATTTTGCATGCCAGTAGCTCGTCTCTTGAATTGACATTTTTACATGTTTTGCCGTTCATGTGAGAGCTTTTGTTGTTTCCTACGGCACTTGAAGGTACCAGACCGTCCGCTAATCTAGTAGGCAGTAAGAGACCTTCATTCCAAGGAGAGGACAGTGTTAAAGGGCGTTTATCGAGTGTTTGTGTCTCTATTCTGTGTGTCATTCACAACATGCTGAACCCACAGAGATCTTTGTCCGAGCTGCCCAAGATGTCCGCTGCCAGTCAAGTGGAGAGAGCTGTGTTGGTAAGCTCTGCCTCTGCTTTGAAGCACTACAAGTAGGCAGGAAAACACATTTCGGTGTCACTGGATGGCTAGCTTCTTTACTAACTGACCCGTCGGTTGTTATATAATTTGCTCACATTTGTGACTGCCATTTAAAAAGAAGATGGCCTAACTGGACAAACATAACGTAAAATTAGCTGCGTGTGTAGCTGCTGCTAGCCTAGGGGGACAATATCATCCGCCCGCTAAAATGCAGGTGCTGTAGATATACAGTCATTCTACGATGATGGGATAATGGGCCTGTTTGTATGTTAACACTAAGTAACGCATGTAAGCATGTAGTGACGGTTACACATATCATGTAATTTATCACCACCTCAATGGCCTATATGTGCTGCAAATCACAAGCAATAGTGTACTTTTAAGCATAATAAAAACAAACACAATACTCACTGTCCAAGCTAAATCTGGTATATCTCGACTGTAATGACATGAATATATATATATTTTCGCAGAACAGTAAACCCTATTAATATATCAAAAGCCTGCCCTGCATCGGATAACAGTTGTTAGTCATCAAAAGTTGACATGGGTCATTCAAATAGTTAAATGCTTTATTCCAAGTGTTGTATGTTATCCCCATGAATCATTATTGTTTTACAATCAGTATGATGACATTTCACTGCAACATCCTTATTGTCTCAGTAAAGCGATTACCTCAGGAGTTTTTATGTCGAAATAAAAAACAATAATAACAACAACAATAACAAGGCAATCAGAGATGGCAGACTTCACCCCAATGATGTCTGTATACTAATCAGAGTGCAGTGCCGTTTGCCAGAGGATGTATATCCAGGCTGGGAAACACAGACAGACAGACACTGCAGCCCAAAACAATTCTTCACTCATTCACTTTGTAAAGGTTTAACTTGTTTTAAAAAAAAAAAAAACATTTTTAGTCTGCCTCCTTTTACACCTCCCTCAAACAGTTAAAACAATAACTAAACATTTTTTTGATTGTTGTTATATTGCACTGCATTATTCTTAGCTAGGTGCTGGCAATGCACAAACTGGCAATAAATGTACAAACCTGTGAAATAAAGTGAGGTGCAAAGTACAAAGGACAGAGCAACGCACGACATAAAGTGCAAGCTATGAAAAAAAATTACATTCTTAACAAGCGTTCTGAAGTATGAATCAAAATAATGCATGCATGATGTGACAACAAGATAACACTAATAGAGTAATAGAAGTTAACTGCAAGGGTTTTGTCTGACGTATGATATTGTGCAGAAAAAAACTTTATGTTAGTGTCAGTGTCCAGCAGTGAGAGAGGAGTTGTGCAGACTGAGGAAGTGTCTCCTGTGGTGTTCAGTGGAACACCTTGTTGTCAGCCTGTTGCTGAAGCTGCTCCTTTATTCGTCCAAACAGACACAAAGGAGGGAGAGGTGTCCACAATGCTCCACCAGAGAATCTGGTTCCACGCCCAGGACATGCTCATCTAAAATGCTTCCAGACTGATAGAACATCTGCAGCAGCCTACTGCTGAAGCACAGTTAGCTCTGAGTCGTCTTGTCTTGCAGTTAAACATCTAAGCAGAAGTGCAAAAGGCAGGAAAGTGCAAAGTAATGTACAGAATGAGGAATAAACAGTAAGGGTATGAAAACACTAGATCAGGGGTGTCAAACAGATCCAGTAAAAAGGCCGAGTGGCTGCAGGTTTCTGTTCCAACCAAGAAGAAACACACCTGAATCCAATCATTCAATCACCTGAACTGTCTTCACTCAGCTGATTAATTATCAGTATCACCTGTGCTCCT